>OX377618.1:106779957-107379957 GCA_947397865.1 Polietes domitor
TGCAGACAAGGTGCTTCCATTGTTGTCGTCTTCGTTTCCATCAGTCATCAAGGCTCCGAATCGATTACTGGTTGAATGGTCATTTTCTTTGTGTTGTCGTTTTTGTTGAAAAATTGTCGGTGACCCTGTATTTTTCCTCTTCACTGGTACCTGCTGCCAGTTGGTGTTTTTATCGTCATCATCGTCTTCATTATCATCATCAGAAGTGCTTGTGTCGCTCAGCTTGGGATTGTCGACATCCATCGTTGTTGTTGTGGTGCGTACTCAATGTGCGCACGATATACGCACAATGAACTTGTTGTTGTTTTTTCGAAAACAATAATCTGTTTATGACCGCGCTAATCCGTTTGTTTGTTTAGAAATTTTGTTTTTGAGTAATTTGTGTTGTTATTGAAAGAAACACTATATATATAGATCACTCTCAAAGTAGGTATTCTTAGTATGATATATGAATATAATATAATATGCAAAATGTGAAACTACATTATATATAGATCACTCTCAAAGTAGGTATTCTTAGTATGATATATAAATATAATATAATCTGCAAAATGTGAAAAACTTCAGATGTAAAATGTGGGTCTAGGAGAGGTAATAATTCAAATTGGGGCCGTTTGTAAGGGCGCTACATTAAAAAGTGGTCCTTTCTAGATCACTTTCAAAATCTAATCTTTATTGAAATATAACATGATATGCAAAATTTTATCAAGATCCAATGTAAGATGTGGATTCTAGAGCGATAATAGTGTAAACTGGGGGCCCATTTGTATGGGGGATATTCCAAAACATTGACCTATATAGCTGGCTTTCAAAATACGTGTTCCTAGTATAAATGTAACATTGTGTGGAAAATTTGATCAAGATCCGATGTAAAATGTGCATTTTAGAGCAGTAGTATTGTAAATCGGATATACATTTGTATGGGGACTATATCAAAACATAGACCCATGTGGTCCACTTTCCCATGAGCTGCTTCTAGTTCAAATATAACACGATTTGAAAAGTTGGTCATGGTCCCATGTAAAATGTGTAAATTATAGGCATATTTGTATGGAGGCTATATCTATATCTGAACCGATTTCCTCCAAATTCAATACTAATCGTCATTGGCCAAAAAAGTAACTTCTGCCAATTTTCATGACAATCGGACCACAATTGCGACCTGTAGAGTGCGAACAAGCTTAGATGGACAGCAGACGGACGGACGGAGGGACAGACAGACAGACATCGTTAAATCGATTCAGCTGGTGATTCTAAGCCGATCCATATACTTAAAGGTGGGTCTAGCTCGATTATTTCTTGGTGTTACAAACATTTGGCGGAAAACTAACTTATAATACCCCAGTCCACGAAGTGGTGTAGGGTATAAAAACAAAACAGGTGAAATGAAGTGGGGTATGACTTAAACATGTTGTTGCTTGAACATAGTAACAACAAAAAACTGTTTGCATTTTACACACGAGAAGAAGTGTAGGCATTTGTTTGTTTAAGTCCGAAGCAGTTCTCATTCAGTTGTGTTTGCGAGGCAGATATACAACTAATAATTAACCAGAGTAGTTGTTGCATTGCACTGGGCGTTGATAAGGGGGAGTAGCGTCCATTGAAACGATCGTCTGCCCTGCTAGCAACCGAACCAAATACATAGATGTCACACACTTCTTTTTAAATACTTTGTTTTCTGTTTAAGAACACAAAAACAAATGATCTTGAACCTGCGTAAGAGTTATAACAAAAACTATGAAAAGAAAAGATCGAATGATAAAACAAGAAAGGAAAGGCTAAAGTCGGGCGGGCCGACTATATGATACCCTACACCACTCCCTGCGTATATACCTGGTTTTGATTACTAAACTCAGGTATGAGGGCGATAAATTATACAGCAACTTTAGTCAAATTTAACGAATATGGCAAAATTGATTGGCTGTACTAAGTTGAATCTGAAGTGTTATGTAAACAAATCAGAAACTGATAATGAGCGGTGGCAATCTCTTTGCGTAATGCTCCACTTTTGCTATAAGTGTTCCTAACTGAAATATAACGTGATGTAGAAAATACGTCTAAAATCGGGATCCATGGCCCACTTCATCAGTAAGTGTTCCTATGTGAAACAATCCATGATCTGGAAAATTTAGTCCAGATCCGATGTAATATGAAGGATTTAAAACGATAATATTGAAAATTGGTGGGACAGTTGTATTTGGAAATATTGACCCATATGGTCTAGTTTTCGGGTAGGTATACCGAGAGTAAATATAATATGATCTAGAAAATTTGTGCTAGATCCGATGACAAATGCAGATTTTATATATAACAACACGTGGGGTTGTACCATAACATAGGCTATTATAGTTCCCTTTAGGCATTCCTAATGGAAATGAGTCAGGATCTGCACATATTTAAAAAGATACGATGTAAGATGTATGTTCTGGAGCGGTAATAGTGTAAAATTGGGGACCATTTGTACGCGGATTGTGCCCAAATATGGACTCATATTTTTGACTGGTTCTAAGCCGATCCGTAGGTGGGTCTTACTCGATTATTTCTTGATGTCACAAATATTTGGCGGAAAACTAACTTATAATACCCTAGTCCACGAAGTGGTGTAGGGTATATATATATATATTATTAAAATAAATATAATTTTTAAACAAAAATGTGATTCTGCATTCGCTTTGTAGCGATACACTACTTTTATAATTTCAACTAGAAATACCTAAAGAGAACTATATAGCCCCGTGTTATGGTACAGCCACCAAGATCCCTACATGTACGTCCGATTTATATTATTACGGCTGTAAAATCTGCAATTGTCAGGCAACTTGATAACATTTTCCAGATTTTCGGGAACTTTTTGAATGGTTTGCTACCTATGGGCTTGAACAGGGGAAAAAAGGTTTTTTGCGATTTTGACCTTGAAAATGAAGTTTTTTGATTTTCACAATTTTTGTTCTTTATGACAAGAGCTACAACTTTGCTTAGAGAGTATATCAAAATTTTAAACGGTTTGAAAGATATGAGCCTGGGAAAATTATCTCTTTTTAGCAAAAATTACTCCGAGGACCCAAATTTTTGGGGTCCATAAAAAAGTGCATGACTTTGGGCAAAACTGGGAGATTTATCATTATCACGTAGTGGTGTCCGTATGTGGTTATATTTTTCATGTTGCACTGTGTAATCGAAACCATGTATATACGCAGGGAGTGGTGTAGGGTATCATATAGTCGTCCCTGTCCGACTTTAGATTTTCCTTACATATTTAATATCATTTTGGGGAAATGCCTATTTTGATAGATCCTGGGGCTCGAAATTCATTTTTGAGCTATGGTTTCTTCAGCAAAGTTTCGTGGAATGACATATAAAACAAGAATCGCGAACAGAGTTAGAAGCCGAACCATAATTACCGGCGGCGCTGTTTAAAATGGGTCGGCGGCGGCTTTCGGCGGATTTGCTGGCTCGTTCTGCCATTCGATTACCCCTATTTATTTGACAAATTTGGGAAAACGGAAGGAACAATTTTCTTTTATTTTTTGCCAAGTAGTTCAATATTCGTTAATATTAGCCAATGTTCCAATAATTTAATATTGTTATTAGGGTATCCAATTATTCGGACTTTTATGTTATTCGATCGTTTATTTGAAAACAAAAAATTTACAATTAATCGAATGATGAAGTCGAGAGTTATTCGATTAAATAAAATATAATTACGTATCTGATTTCATTTAAAAATTGTAATATCAAATTCGAAATTCATTAGAAGTTGACAAAAATCTTAATATCTTATAAAAGAAAAAAAATCTTAATATCTTAAAATAAAGAACCTTCCCTTAAATGAGCACAATATCAGAAGTTATCCATTGATATTTTTCGAATATGGATCATATGATTTATAACAGAACCTACTTTATTATCGCGGTGTTAATCTAAATTTTTCTATGAATTTACTATTCTTTAAATTTTAAATAATTCCGAAGCTATTGGCCAGTTTTTACTATTTTTAAATGATGTCGGATAAATCGTTATTTTAATATCTGTGGAGCATTCAAATCAAAAATCGAAAAAATTTTGGTTTTATATTTGGTGTTTCATAGTTTTTTACCCAAATGGAGCAAACTGGCTATTCAAAATCAATTTATCATACAAAGCATACGACGATTTCATTAGTTTTTAAGCAAAACTTATAATATCGATTAATCGATTATTTGGGACAATTTATTCGAACTATTCGTTATTGGAAAATCGTGATTTTTTATTATTCGAACAAATATTTGACCAATATTATTCGATTAATCGCGGTTGGACACACTAATTGTTATCCCATACAATATTTTTTTGGGATTGGGAATCCATTCCCAGAATTTATAATATGGATGAATTTAATAAATATTTTTGTAATTACAGCTTTTCATGTGAGGCTTGAACATCATAATCCTTCCAAAGAATAATAATACTCTACCTATTCTGACACATTAAAGAAGCACAATAGAGGAGCTGTTGTTCATTGACCATACGTACTGGAATTGACTTATATAAATGCGACTTTCAAATCAAAATACAATCATTAAATTTTCCATAGCCGTCATCATATAGTGGGATACCAAATTCAAAGAAAGATCAATATATTTCACAGCAGTAGGTTGTCTAAGTCGACATTTATCTTTTCTTTTGTAATTTTAAGTGGGTTGTCTGTTTTGCTAGTAAGATTTGACTGAGTTCTAACTCAGTCGATATGAGTCGATTAAATCGGCGGCGGCTCGGCTCGTGCGGAAACATGTGGCGGCTTGTCGGCTTAAAATCGGTCGGCTTGTATCTCTGATCGCGATGAGCCTTTGTAATTTGTTCGGCACCCTACAATTTGACCCGCCTAACGTATTTATATATACAGTGCGAACTCGCTAATACGCACCTCGATAATCCGTAAAATCCAGTAATCCAATTGGGAGTATTCAGCATATTACTATTACTATTCTATAATCCGAATTGATTGCGGCTCTATAATTCGTGTTATATTCTACGTGAGAATGTACTGAACACAGAAAACGTATGTTTACCATAGTAGGCGTTGAAAATGAAATGCTCCGTTAAAACAGTGTGGGTATGAAGCAATGCGTATTTATAAAGGTTATAGCAGGAGCCCAGCTGACTGAAATTTTTTTCATTCAAAAGTAACCGAAACTGTCAAATCCCATATATTTTGCTTTGACAGTATGGCTCACCATTCAAAAAATTACTTGTATTTTGTTGTTGCCGAATTTGTTGTTGTTCTAGTGTATAAATACGCCTTGGTATGAAGCTATATAAAACGAAGTTCAATTCTTAACTTTTAAAACAATCTTGGGCGAAGGCAACAGAAACATTATTACGGTCAAGTTGGAGTAAACTTTTAGCTGAAAATTGGACGTCAAAAGATAATTTGGACTTATCAATTTTACAAGAGAGGCTACATGTTGAGGATGATTATGTGGAATCAACAATGGATTTTTTCAACTGCTCATTTGAAGCAAGTATCTCCACATATGAGATACTAAATTGGATAAGCGATACTGATTACATTGTTTCAAATGACTTATCGGCATCAGAAAGTGAAGACAGCGAGGAGGATAATAATGTAGTGCCAGCACAAGAACGGAAAAAATTCAGAGAAGCAGTACATTGCTTAGATATGTTTATCAAGTGGTCCGAAGAGAATAATGGTTGTGTAGAATTACATGATTCTGCGCTTGAAAAAAGTTTTAAGTTCTCGCCAAACTGATTCACGATTATTTCACTAAGAATGCTTCATTCATCTACGGTCTGCAATCAATTGTTCGGATTAGTGTGCACTGGTGACTAAAACTAAAGCAACATATTATATTATTTATATATATAAATCAATGTGTGTCTGTATGTTCCGCATAGGACGCCAAGCCGGTGGACCGATTCGCCTGAAAATTTTACAGTAGCTAACCAGTGGACAGAGGATGGCTTCTGGCTATACTAGATCATGATTGGAAAAGGGGCGTGGTACTGCCCACACAAACTATACTTTAAAACTAATTTTATTTTCAAAAATATACGAATAGGGAAGAATGAACCCGTGCAACGCCGCACAGTGGGATTTTTTGTGCAATAAGTCATTTTTCCGACACATAAAATTTAAAAATGTAAAGATGCAGTTTTGTAGAAAATTGATTCAGTATGAAGAATCCATAAATTGTATCCCAAAAAACGTTTATTTGTCTTTGAAATAATGAAGTAAAGTCACATGTAAATTTTGGTTCAAAATATTGAAAACTGATTACGCACTTCTATAGTGTTTGTTCGTAAGATAATTTTACTGCTCTGATTTAAATAGTGTTTTTTTCAAATATTGCCTTTTCTGTATATTGTAAAATATATATATATAGTTCGCTCATATGGTTTAAAAGATATGATAGAATAAAATTTGTTCTATAATGAGCCATGATTGCAAACTTCCTTGAAAGAAAAAAGGTTGCTCGCTCGTGCTCCCGCTATAATAAAATGAAAGGTAAGACTCCATACTATCAATTAAAATTTAAAAGATTTAAATAATTAATAATCTTTTATCTAGAGTATAAAATTTGTCTCCAATTTAATAGAATTTTTAATTTTAAAAAGATAAAAAATTATAGAGAGAAAGTGTGATAGTGTTGCAACAAAGTATCGTCAGATCCTTTTATAAGTAGCATTAGATGGTTCTGGAACTTGATGATATAGTTACAGAAATGATAGATGATGAATAAATTCTATATTTAAATACGTACTGAAATTTATTTATAAAATAATTAGTTTTGCTAAAGAAACAAAAAGTTTTGGGAACAAATATAATATGGGATATGTGGTCGGTGAGCGGTGGGCGTTAATTGAGGTAATAAAAAATTTCAAAAAGTTTGGGCCAAAAATAAATTTGGGTTCTATGGGCGGTGGGTGGTGGGCGTGTCCAATTTTGATGAAACTTTATTTTATTCTTAATTGAGGTAATAAAAGGCTCTGTGCCAAATTTCAAAAAGTTTGGACCAAAAATAAATGTTGGGTTCTTTGGGCGGTGGGTACTGGGGTACAATCATGATGCTTGTAAGATGGCATGTGTACTTTATTACTTGGTGCGATTTTTTTAACGCAAATTCGTGAGGTGTGCTTCTCGTTCGTTTGTGAGAATCATTTCCTTAAAGTCGCTGCGAAGCCACCTGAACGAAACCTTTAGACAGGGTGGAAATCATGATAGTAATGATACTAAAAAATCTGACTTTTTGCACTAAATGTATCCTATCTTCAAAGGGTGCAATTTCGTGCAGGCAAAAGTTACCCCACAAAAGTGGGGAACCCTTCAGATTTTCAAAATATGTATATATTTCTTTAAAGGCTTTTGAAGGAAAAAAGTAGTATTGGTCCAAATTCAGACATTTGTTCAAAAACGATATTTTGTTAAATATTTATTACAAACGAACTGTATTTGGCAAAAACATAGTTCTGACATCATAATAAAGCTAAGAAACCACAATTTCAGAGAAAAAAGATCTGAGTGCAAAATCTCTTAAAATGTGTGAGAAACAGTTCGTCAAAGTCAAAAAATAATTTTCACGTTTTTCAGATATTGAAAAAACGTGAAAATCTGTAATACAAGAAAATTAAAATTTTTTCTTCGCATTATGAACAAATACGTAAAAATGTGTTAAAAAACTTAAACCCAAAAAATAAAAATTTTAGTTTTCATTAAAATCGAAAAATACGAAAAGTAGTCAACTTTGTGCCGATTTCTAAAATATATCCGATTTCCCTATTTTTAATGTTAATATCTCAAAATGGGTCCTTGTCTTATTTTGATTTTTTACGGAACTCAAAAGTGTCTACTAGAACAAAAGATATTGAATTTTGGCCGATGGATTTTTTTTTTCACTGAACCAACACTCAAGGGATGTCCCCCATAAATGCATCGCATTCTGTTGGCAGGAGGAAGATACGGTATTGAAAGGAGGAAAGAGGGAGTAGTGTTTGTTGAAATTTGTTTTAAACTTCTGAATATCATAATTAGTTGCGAAGATATCTGCCGGAAGTCGATTCCACATACGGTAAAAACGGATAACAGCAGTACCAATCACGAATTCAAACTAAGTTTGGGAAAATAGTACTATGTGCAGAGTTTGAATAAATTCTTTAAGCCCCTTCCAGAGTTATCGTGTATACCAGCGAGTCAGACGGACGAGCAAGGGACTTGGGACATACCTATGGTTTCAAATCTCTCCTTCAATGCGTTACCCTTTTTTCTATCCCTAATGATATATACAATCCTACTCTGTAGTGAGGGTATAATATTCACAGCTTATGGAAGAAACGTGCAAATAATTTTCTACTTTATATGATTTTTTTAGAAAAATTATTTCCATTTTGTGCCTATAAATTAAACTATTGACTACGTACAAATTGATTTTTTTTAATTTGTACAATGTGTTAAAATCGTAGCGAAAAGTTAGTGTAAATATACCTCTGAATAAGAAGCGATTCTTCAAAAGTTGTGAGCGTTTACAAACGATTTACGCTGAAAGTGATATCCTTACACTAAGGCAATTTCAAAATATAAAAAAACAGTTTGAATACCGCTACAAAATACTGTCAATACTATACTATTTTCCCGCGTACGAAGTAGCGGGTATTTGCTAGTAACATATATATATGCTCCTCTGACAACATTGAATTATTCTGTTCCTCCCCAATACTCCTTGATTGGCATTATAGCAGATACTTAATTGCTTGTTATTCTTATTATTTATATATTATACTAGCTGAACCCCGCCCGCTTCGCCAGACAAAAATACAAATGGTAAAATTAAAATCAGGTTTCATATTGATCTTATCATATTGATATTATCGTGGTTTGTAATATATACGTTCTAATTTTCAGCCTTCTAACTAAAAAACACTTTTTTCCCGTGGTCAGTAATATATACGTTCCAATTTTCAGCCTTCTAGCTTAAAAATACTTCTAGCCAATTCCAATTTTCAGCCTACTACCTCTCAAAAACACTTTTGCCACGCCCACTCCGCCCACAAAGCGAAAATCCAAATTTTGCATCATATTTATCATTCTCGTGGTCAGTAATATATATGTACCAATTTTCAGCCTTCTAGCTCTCCAAAACACTTTTGCCACGCCCACGAAACGAAAATCCAAATTTCGGCATCATATTTATCTTTCTCGTGGTCAATAATATATATGTACCAATTTTCAGCCTACTACCTCTCAAAAACACTTTTGTCGCCCACTCCGCCCACAAAGCGAAAATCCAAATTTCGGCATCATATTTATCATTCTCGTGGTCAGTAATATATATGTACCAATTTTCAGCCTTCTAGCTTTCCAAAACACTTTTGCCACGCCCCAAAGTACACGAAACGTAAATCCAAATTTCGGCATCAAGTTGATCTTTCTCGTGGCCAGTAATATATACATTCCAATTTTCAGCCTTCTAGCTCAAAGAACACTATTGCCACGCCCAATCCGCCCACAAAACGAAAATCCAAATTTCAGCATCAAATTGATCTTTCTCGAGGTCAGTAATATATATGTACCAATTTTCAGCCTACTAGCTCTCAAAAACACTATTGTCACGCCCCCTCCGCCCACAGAGCAAATTTTTAAAAATTCTATAGCCTATAGTTCCTTCCAGACCTACATTTATCTGCACTGAAAATTTCAACAACATCGGAAAAAAACCTGTCGTAACACGCTGTGTGGTAAAAATAAGACATTTTGAAATTTTGATTTTTTGACGTTTTTTTTTAACTTTTTTTAAAAAACCCGTACTGAGAAAATACCTTTCTAACAAAGTATAAATCATCAAAATCGGTTTGGCCAATCTCGAGTTATGGGATTACATCGCTTCGGACACTTTCTTTTATATATTTATATAGATTATGTTATTATATGTTTTTCCCGATTTTCAAATACCCTTTAATTGTTATAATTATTGAGCAAATTATATATTATATATCTTTTAATTTCTAAGCGTCGGGCGTGGAACAGTGAAAAAGGCTTTTCCTTGTCGGAAAATATTTAAGCCCCCCCGTAACGTATTTACAATATATCGAATACTCGGCCCTGATTCAGGCAGCAGTATTAGCGATAAATACTACGCAAGTATATTCACGATATATTGAAAAATACTTCCCCAGACTCCTCTTTGTGAGTTATTAGGATATTATGTAGTATCCTTTTCCTTTACTCCTTTTGGAGATTTCGCGTACTTACACGCTACAACGAATACTCGGCCCTGCGAGATGCAGTCGGCAGCAGTATCAGCGATTGATACCACACAAGTATATTTACGTTGTAATTTGTGTTTTTTTCCGCACAGCAATAGCTGTATGAGGGTGGTGCTTAACACTTCGTTATAACGGGTACTCGGCCCTGCGCGATGCAGCCGGCAGCGATATCAGCGATTGATACCACACAAGTGCAACACACGTTACAAGTCCGTAGCTAAACAGACGATCCGACGCAAAATATTCGACCTTTGCAAGGAGCAATGGCACCTCGGTAAACCACGAGAGATTAAACCGAACAAATACTTCACCGCGTCAGAAACGTTTTTCCTACACCCGAATAATAATTACACTTTTTAGTGTTTGTGCGGTATTGCACTATATGTCGTATTTATTTACCTATCTCCTTTCCACATATTCCACCCCTAGCTATATGATAATTTAATAATACTTTATAACTAACTTACTTTAATAAGAAAACAAGAATCATTTCCCAGTGATCCATTTGTTGTTGCCTGTGTTGATGCTGGTGTTGTTGCTGCGTTGTTGCTGGTGTTGATGCTGTTATTGATGGTGCTGTTGTTTCCTTTCCAGGACTTTTACCGGCTGCGCCAGTCACCAGTCTTGGCCGAGGTGACGTTCCTTTTTCCCAGGACATACCTTCAAATGCTTGTGTTTTTGTTAATGTTTATGTTATGTTTTCACTGGGTGATGTTCCTTCCTCAGGAATTTAACTTTAAATGCCTTATGATTTCGTTTTCACTTGAATGTTTTTCTTTTGTTTAACACTTTCTTCCTAATTTTTGCTTTCCGAATTAAAAGACGAACTTCTTCTTTTCAAAACCAAAAGTGAACTGACATTTATTTCAAAAGATTATATATATCTTAAAAACTAGAATTAAACTTACAATTATATGTACGTTTACATCTTAACCTAGAGAGTAACGTATACACACATAAGTATATAAATAAAGAGCAGAGAGTGAGTGTACATACACTTAAAATAATCAAATACATAATTGTGCCGCAACCCAGAATCGACAGTGACACAATATGTCACGTCAACATAAACACGGCCGCCGCAACTCGGTCGCAATAATTCGGTCACAATAATTCGGTCGCTGCTCTACTTGCCGACAAACTGTTGACGCTGCAATGTGGTAATAAGAACTCCATGCACTTGAGTTCTCATTCCCATGCCCATGTAATGTGATCGACAACAATTAGCGCCAACAACTCTGGTGGTCTAAATGGTGTATAGCGGGGCATGTTTTTATGTGTGGTGATTGAAATTGGTCAGTGTTCCGATTTCTTGTAGCCTACTTTGCCGCTGAAGAAAGACAGTGGCGGCTTCGCGGGGGTTTAGTCGGGGCTCCGACGGTAACTCAGGCGAAGAACGAATTCATTCTGTAATGTGTGGTGCGGTCGGTTGTCCAATTGATAACAAATGGGTGAGAATTCCTGGAAAATCGCGTATCTCACGGGCGGTATAAGGTCAGGAGGAAGATACGGTATTGAAAGGAGGAAAGAGGGAGTAGCGTTTGTTTAAATTTGTTTTAAACTTCTGAATATCATAATTAGTTGCGAAGATATCTGCCGGAAGTCGATTCCACATACGGATAGTGCAGGCGAAGAACGAATTCATTCTGTAATGTGTGGTGCGGTCGGTTGTCAATTGATAACAAATGGGTGAGAATTCCTGGAAAATCGCGTATCTCTACCGAACGTTCTCACGGGCGGTATAAGGTCACGAATATCCGAAGAACAAACACCGTGAAAGTAACGATAGAACAGACACACAACCCACATTACGACGATATTCAAGGGAAACAGTATAATTGTATATCCTACTGTCACCTATCAACACCATCGCCATCCTCTACTCTATTAACTTGACGCCATTCGGAAATGGCCAGTAAATCCTGGCTAAGAGACTCATCCATCAATCGCCTTTAGTCTTCAATTTCTTGACGACTTGGTCTATGATCGAATGAGTATGAATGGCAGAGGTTGCTGTCATCCGCAAATGAGTATATTGGATTCCAAGTCCGATCCAAGAGGTCGTCGATGAAAATAAGAAAAAGGGAAGGGGAAACGACTGAGCCCTGTGGTACTTCTGCGGTTAACCTATGCTCGTCGGATGAGAACCCATCTATAACAACACGTATAGTGCGATCTCTGAGGAAGCTCGATATAAATCGCTACCAACACCAAAAGCGATAAGCTTTGATATGAGTGCGCCGTGCCAAACTCTATCTAGACCAACGTCCTTACTCTCGCAAAGCTGGTGAATGGATCGATTTTCTACGATCTTCTACGATCATTAAGTAAGTCATTGGTTTCTAAATACCTCACAAGATGGTGGTTAACCATACTCTCCATAACCTTCGAGAACGCTGAGCAAATCGCGATCGGTCGATAGTTAGCAGGGTTATTAGCCTCACCTTTTTTAGGGATGAGCTGTATGTTCGCAATTTTCCAACTCGGTGGGAAAACCCGAGCGCGATATGCAAGGTTGAAAAGATTGCGAAGTGGACGGGCAAGCGTCGAAGAGCACTTACATAGGACAAGTGCTGAAATGCAATCAGGGACCGAGGATTTATTTACGTCGAGATTTTCGAGAACCCTTTTATCTCCACGTGTTCGAAAAACATCTGAGGCATGGAACTAGGTAAATTTTCGATCACGGGGAGTGGTTGATTGCTTTCCGGCAAGGATGAATTCCTTGCAAACATTTCAGCCAATAGGTTAGCTTTGGCAACCGGGTTAGTGAATTTCTGGTCATCTTTAACAGGAGTTGGTATAGATGAGGAGTTATCTTTACTCTTTTTACAAATGATCAAAAGCTCTTACTTCCCCTGGGAGAAGAAAGATCTTTGGCACGAAGACGTTGTTCGTACAGAAACTTTTCACGTCCCTGGCACACATGGTTCTTGTCTGTTTGCGTAGCAGATCAGTGGTGGAATTTTTATTTAAACGCCATATCTTGAGAGAACATGGACACACAACCCACATTACTACGATGTTCAAGGGAAACAGTAGAATTTTATATCCCACCGTCACCTATCAACACCATCGCCCTCCTCTACTCTATTAACTTGACCCAATTCGGAAATGGCCAGTAAATCCAGGCTGAGTGACTCATCCATCAATCATCTTTTGTCTTCAATTTATTGACGACTTGGTCTATGATCGAATGAGTATGAATGACAGAGGTTGCTGTCATCCGCAAATGAGTATATTGGATTCGAAGTCCGATCCAAGAGGTCGTCGATGAAAATAAGAAAAATTGAGGGGGAAAGGACAGAGCCCTGTGGTACTCCTGCGGTTAACCTATGCTCGTCGGATGAGAACCCATCTATAACAACACTTATAGTGCGATCTCTGAGGAAGCTCGATATAAATCGCTACCAACACCAAAAGCGATAAGCTTTGATATGAGTGCGCCGTGCCAAACTCTATCAAAGTCCTCAGAGATATCTAGACCAACGTCCTTACTCTCACCAAGCTGGTGAATGGATCGATTCCACTTTTCGGATAGCAGTGTCATCAGGTCTCCCGTAGATCGATTTTTACGATCATTAAGTAAGTCATTGGTTTCTAAATACCTCACATGGTTAACCATACTCTCCATAACCTTCGAGAGCGCTGAGAAAATAGCGATCGGTCGATAGTTAGCAGGGTTATTAGCCTCACCTTGTTTAGGGATGAGCTGTATGTTCGCAATTTTCCAACGCGGTGGAAAAACCCGTGCGCGATATGCAAGGATGATAATATTTGCGAAGTGGACGGGCAAGCGTCGAAGAGCACTTACAGTACATGAATATATAGGTTTTGCCCTTGGACACAGGGAATGTGAGCCGGTTCTTTCACTAGTTGCGTCGTATTGGCCCTCCGGTGTTATGTGAGTCGAATGGGCAAGCCAAGAGGAATTATGGATATTGAAATCGCCAGCAACTACGATTTCACTGTCAGGACAATCCTCTAAAATTTTTGTAATTGACTCGGAAAGCCATTTAGGGATTTCCGTGTTTGGACTTCTATACACAAATCCGAAATACAGTACGTGAGTTCCAATCCTCAATTTAACCCAGTTTTAGTTCGGTGCGCGGCGCGACTTTCGTTATTTTGGTTGTTATTATACACTCCACGAGAGTATTATGTCTTTGTGCATTTGTTTGTAACACCCAAAAGGAAGCGAAATAGACCCATAGTTAATTATACCGATCAACTTAGAATCACTTTTTGAATCGATTTAACAATGTCCGTCCGTCCGTCTGTCCATCTATTCTTGTAATCAAAGTACAGGTCGCAATTGTAGCCAGAACCAAATGAAACTTTGCACAACAAAGTTTTTCGGGATAAGGACGAACGCTATTTAATTTGAAGAAAATCGGTTCAGATTTAGATATAGTCCCATACGAATTTCACTCCCGATTTGACTCTTTTCACGCTAGATACCACATATTACAACAGATTTTCTTCAAACTTGGCAAAACATCTTACATTTCAACTAGAAACACCTATGGTGAAAATAGGTCAGATCGGTTCAGATTTAGATATAACCCCCATACGAAATTCACACCCGATTTGACATTTTCTGCTGTAGAAACCACATATTTTAACAGATGTTCTTCAAAATTGGCAAAACATCTTATATTTCAACTAGAAACACCCACGGTGCAATTGAGCCAGATCGGTTCAGATTTAGATATAGCCCTCATACGAATTTCACTCCCGATTCGACTTTTTCTGCTGTAGAATCCACATATTTTAACAGATGTTCTTTAAAATCGGCAAAACGTCTTATATTTCAACTAGAAACACCAATGGTGAAAATATGTCAGATCGGTTCAGATTTAGATATAGCACCCATACGAATTTCACTCCCGATTTGACTTTTTCTGCTGTAGAAACCACATATTTTAACAGATGTTCTTCAAAATTTGCAAAACGTCTTATATTTCAACTAGAAACACCCACGGTGAAAATGAGCCAGATCGGTTCAGATTTAGATATAACCCTCATACGAATTTCACTCCCGATTAGACTTTTTCTGCTGTAAAATCCACATATTTTAACAGGTGTTCTTTAAAATTGGAAAAACGTCTTATATTTCAACTAGAAACACCAATGGTGAAAATATGTCAGATCGGTTCAGATTTATATATAGCCCCCATACGAATTTCACTCCCGATTTGACTTTTTCTACTGTAGAATCCACATATTTTAACAGATGTTCTTTAAAATTGGCAAAACATCTTACATTTCAACTAGAAACACCTATGGTGAAAATAGATCAGATCGGTTCAGATTTAGATATAGCCCCCATACGAATTTCACTCCCGATTTGACTTTTTCTGCTGTAGAATCCACATATTTTAACAGATGTTCTTTAAAATTGGCAAAACGTCTTATATTTCAACTAGAAACACCAATGCTGAAAATATATCAGATCGGTTCAGATTTAGATATAGCCCACATACGAATTTCACTCCCGATTTTACTTTTTCTGCTGTAGAAACCACATATTTTAACAGAATTTCTTCAAAATTGGTAAAACATCTTACATTTCAACTAGAAACACCAATGCGGAAAATATGTCAGATCGGTTCAGATTTATATATAGCCCACATACGAATTTCACTCCCGATTTCACTCCCACATACGAATTTCACCCCCCTGAGAGGTTTCGAACATATACTTTTTAAAACCTTCTAGACTTACTGAAGCAATAAAATATAGAAGTTTTTAAGGTCTTTTTAAAATAACTCGTCTGAAATGGTAATTTTGCAGTAAAATCATGAAAATACGAAAATTACATAAAAAATCGTGGACACTTTCTTGAATTTCGGACAAAGGTTATGGAAAATACAAACAAACTAATCAAGATTGTGTAATGCTAATTTCGCTAATGGACACCAAATTGTACAGAAAAGTTTCATTGTAATTAACCGATATCACTTCTTGTCATTCGACTAGAGCAATGTCTTACTATTAATAGTGTACTACAATAAAAATTTAATAACAAAATATTTTAGTAATTTTAAAAAAGTGTAGATAAGAATCACTTTGATATCATAATGAAATCTAAAAACATTCTTAATAAAAGCTCGATGCTTGTAGAGCGTGTAAGATGTTACATTAGCGATGCGAGATTTTTATGGAGCTGTATCTAAATCTGAACCGATGTGTCCTATTTTCATCACAGATGCAACAACAGCGGTTTCTGTTACTTGTAATGTTTTGGGAGTTTGCAATCATAATACAAATCCATTTCAACAAATAAAGAAAACTGTTTGATATATGTAAACATATTTATCTTTGTTCATTCGCAGCAAGTGATGACATGTTTATCGGAAACAAACTTTTTTTCCCACAAAAGAAACTTAAAGAAAGAATCGTTTCTACGTAATGCATTTTTTCTCTGCGTCTCTATTTTCAAATCTACTTTAAAGTTTACTTACTCAAATTTTTGTTATATTTCTCACTTGTGTAAAATATTATTCAGAGTTAGTATTTTTTGTACATATATAACAAGTATTATTCAAAAGAGAAACAACCAATTCAGTAACTTGGATACACGTAGGAAGACGAAACTCTAAAATACCAATTATTTGGTTTTTTGGAAATAAAATTTCGAGGTGTTTCTTCTTGCAATTCATCGAGTACAAAAAAACTATTATAAAAATTAAGAAACATTTCCAAATATTTTTTATTTAATCGGAATATGCGTATAAAGATTTTCAGTAAACATCCTGTTACTCATGTCCTATATAAATTAAAAAACCCAAAACTCATTAGACATCCTATTTAGACCCATACTTTGCCAAAAAGCATATCCCATTTTCTGCATTTATCATAAAAAAATGCGGGCCTGAAAGGTTAAGCGGAATTTGATCGTTTTTTGTGTAATATTTCTTCAAAATATGTATCGAGGGCTTATATTCAAGAGTGGTTATGAACTGTTTTCTCGAAAATGAGTTTTTGATGCCAAACTATTCTCAGATTTGGATGTCACCTGTCATATAAATTTGGAAAAGAAAAGCCATTTTTTTAATTTTCTGATTTGGATATTACACTGCTAAGGTGTTTGCAGTCTGCTAACATTGGCTGTTGTTAATCTATATATATATAAAAGAGTAGCGTGATTGAGTGACTGACTGACTGATCACTCCCCAGACCAAACGGCTAGAGCCAGAATCGTGAAATTTGGTGTGTACATTTCTCTTACAGTGTAGAGGTGTGATAAGACGTGATTTTTCGAAATTCGTACTTGTAAGGGGTAAAAATTGTACCACCGCAATGACCAAACGGCTGGGCCTAGTATCTTGAAATTTGGTACTGATATTCTTCTTGCGGCATGAAGACAACCCAAAAAGTGACATTTTAAAAATTCGTATTATTGGGGGGGTTAAATGGTACAAAAAGGGACAAAAATGGTACCTACAACATGGTTGAAGCTAGAATCATGACATTTGGTATGTACATTTCCCTTACAGTGAAGAAATCAGATTTGAAGGGAGTTTTTCGTAATTCGTACTTTTAAGGGGTAAAATGGGGTAAAGAGGGATCAAAATTGTAACACCGCAATGACCAAACGGCTGGGAATAGAATCTTGAAATTTGGTACAAAAATTTCTCTTATAGCTTCAACGCGCCCAAGAAAATATTTTTCAAAATTCGTACTTTTTGGGGGTGAAATCGGGAAAAAAGGGATAAATGCAATGACCAAACGGCTGGGCCTCGAATCTTGAAATTTGGTATGGACATTCCTCTTATAGCATGAAGACATCCCAAAAAATGTCATTTGCAAAATTCGTACCTTTGGGGGTCAAATTGGACAAAAAGGGACAAAAATTGTACATACAACATGGCTGAAGAATCATGGCATAGAATCATGAAATTTGGTATGTACATTTCTCTTACAGCGAAGAGATCAGATTTGAAGGGAGTTTTTTGTAATTCGTACTTTTAAGGGGTAAAATGGGTTAAAGAGGGATAAAAAATGTACCACCGCAATGACCAAACGGCTGGGACTAAAATCTTGAAATTTGGTACAAAATTCCTCTTATAGCTTCAACGCGCCAAAGAAAATATTTTTAAAAATTCGTACTTTTTGGGGGTGAAATCGGATAAAAAGGGATAAAAAAAATGTGCCAATAAAATGGATGGAGCTGAAACCATAAAATTCGGTGTGTACATCCCTCAAAATGTTTAGAATCGCAAAATGAAGAAATTTTTCGAAATTTGTTCTTTTAAAGGGAAAAGGGGATTAAAAAGGTACCAACAACACGGATGACGCTACAATAATGAAATTCGGTGTGTATATTCGTTTTACAGTGCAGATCACTAATAAGAAAGCATTTTTCGAAATTTGTATTTTTAAGGGCACAAGCGGCACAGAAAGAGTTATGTGTGGACATTATAGTCATTATCCCCGGCAAAATAAAAGAAATAAATAAAGTCTGGACTTTGTACGTAAACATCTTCAAATCTTGTACCAAAATTCGCTGTAAAGACCGTCGACTGATACCCATTTGCGTGGCACGTCGTCTGGTCGATGTCGACGGCGCTTCCATGACATCCTCGGCTACACAGCAATATTCTCTGCAGTACGGCTACTCCGGGGTCTGCCACGCCTGGCAGCATCTCGTGATGTGCCAGTCTCTTCGAGGCGAACGGCTAAACGTCGCAGTGTTTCACCAGTAGGCGTTGGACGGCTAGGAAATCTGCGACGAAATTCACGTTGTGCCAAAGTCACCGACCGATTATTGGTCAAATAAATAGTCACCAATATTCCGCGTTCTGGAGCAGTGTAGCGTAACATTGTTTATTAACGTGTATTTCGCATGTGTTTACTACACAAATGTCAAAACAGAACTGACATTAGGGGCCAATCGCAAAATTTATAGCATTTTCTGATAGGAGGATTACTTTTGCGCCACCTTGTACTTATTGTTTTAAATATCTCCTTCAATGTGTTACACTTTTTTCTATCCCTAATGTTGTTTTCACAGCTTAAGAAAGAAACGTGCAAATAATTTTCTACTTTATACGATTTTTTGTAGAAAAAATGTTTCCATTTTGTGCCTATAAATCAAACTATTGACTACGTATAAACGCTGAAAGTGATATCCTTAAAAACAGTTTGAATACGGATACAAACTACTGTCTTACCATACCATTTTGCCGCGTACGAAGTAGCGTGTATTTGCTAGTTAAAATATAAAAATAGATAAGCGTTCATAAGCGAGTTTAGCTCGAATTTCCTTTTATATTAGTGGAACAATATAATAATAAAATAATAACTTCTATTCAAAAAAGTGTTGTTAACATGTATATCTAAGTGGCTGTTTACCATATCAGCAGATACAAATCTGTTGTCTCTTTTTCAACAGCAGAAAATCTGCTCCTTCAGTAGACTTTCTGCTTTATTTTACTGACATATTCCTTTGAGTGTACTGATAAATGGAATACTGAAATGCAATTTTGCCGACAATGTCTGTCGGACAAATGTATCAAAATATTTCTCGAAGACCCTGGCTATAAAATATGAATGGTTTCCAAACGCACACGTAATCAGACATAATCAAATTAACGTCATTTATCATTGCGCCATAGACTGACTAGACGTCACGAGAAAAATTGAACATTGATAGAAAATTGGCTAAAATAATTAACAGAATTTTCACCTGCTTTATTTTTTGTAAAACTACACTCAGAAAAATAGCATTCCTAAATCTGAGTAAAATACATACTGCAATTTAGTTCAACAGTTTTACTCCAGTTCAGTAAAAATTTCCTAAAAATTTGGAAAATTAACTAAGTATGAGTAAAGTTTCATTCTTTCAAAGTCATAGTAAATAGTTCATTTACTAGAAATAAGATAATACATTTACTTAAAAACATTTCTTTGGGTCTAATAAAAATTTTTACAATTGAGTAAATTCATACTTATGTGGACGTATATTTCCAAGCTTTTAAGTGAGAAAAAAATCTGAAATTGTTTGTATGGAAAAAAATCCATTTAGGAAATTTCAACTTAAAAATGAGTTTTTTCCTAAAATGAAGTTAAAATGTTTATTGAAATGTATGCCGAGTTCTTGATACATTTAAATATTAATGAACTTATAAAAAACATTTGAAGCCATTTAGGGATTTCCGTGTTTGTAAAGGGTGATTTTTTAAGAGCTTGATAACTTTTTTAAAAAAAAAACGCATAAAATTTGCAAAATCTCATCGGTTCTTTATTTGAAACGTTAGATTGGTCCATGACATTTACTTTTTGAAGATAATTTCATTTAAATGTTGACCGCGGCTGCGTCTTAGGTGGTCCATTCGGAAAGTCCAATTTTGGGCAACTTTTTCGAGCATTTCGGCCGGAATAGCCCGAATTTCTTCGGAAATGTTGTCTTCCAAAGCTGGAATAGTTGCTGGCTTATTTCTGTAGACTTTAGACTTGACGTAGCCCCACCAAAAATAGCCTAAAGGCGTCAAATCGCATGATCTTGGTGGCCAACTTACCGGTCCATTTCTTGAGATGAATTGTTCTCCGAAGTTTTCCCTCAAAATGGCCATAGAATCGCGAGCTGTGTGGCATGTAGCGCCATCTTGTTGAAACCACATGTCAACCAAGTTCAGTTCTTCCATTTTGGGCAAAAAAAAGTTGGATATCATCTCACGGTAGCGCTCACCATTCACAGTTACGTTACGATTCGCATCATCTTTGAAGAAGTACGGTCCAATGATGCCACCAGCCCATAAACCGCACCAAACTGTGACTTTTTCTGGATGCATTGGTAGCTCTTGCAATGCTTCTGGCTGATATTCACTCCAAAATCGACAATTCTGCCTATTTACGTACCCATTGAGCCAAAAATGAGCTTCGTCGCTGAACACAATTTCTTTCTTTCTGAACTTTCTTAACAGAGCACGCATTTTGATAATAAAATTCAATGATTTGCAAGCGTTGCTCGTTAGTAAGTCTATTCATGATGAAATGTCAAAGCATACTGAGCATCTTTCTCTTTGACACCATGTCTGAAATCCCACGTGATCTGTCAAATACTAATGCATGAAAATCCTAACCTCAAAAAAATCACTCTTTACTTCTATACACAAATCCGAAATACAGTACGTGAGTTCCAATCCTCAATTTAACCCAAAGACAGTTAAATTCTGGATTTTCTGAGTTCAAGTGTTACTGGCTCTGGAACACTATATCATTACGTACATAGACCACAAGACCTCTATGGGATATAAAAAGCGATAGGGTGTGATACCCAGGTATGTGAAAATCCTGTGGATCAGAATCCTCACACACTTGAGTCTCACATAGAGCCAAAACATCAGGCCGATGAAAATTTACATGACCGTACACGGCAAAAAAGTTCGCTCTAAGCCCTCGTATGTTGGCAAATTGTATTTTAAACTTACCAACCATTAGGACACACAGAAGAAAAAAAACCAGTAAGGAAAGGCTAAAGTCGGGCGGGGCCAACTATACGATACACTCCACTTTCTATCCGAATACAATTCAACTCGGTAAAAAGTGAAAACGGGAAGAATTATTGTATGTTTCCTTATCATAGGCTAATATGACCTGGTCCAATTTGTCAAATCGAAAAGAATATTTGTATCGGGGCTATATCCCAACATGGAATAAAGTGACTAACTTTCAAAATAAGTTCTTCCAGTTCAAATATAAACTTTGGTGGTCACTTCAAAGAAATTCGGAGAAAATTTGTGGTTTCTGGGGCGGAAAAAGTCTATCCGGGAGCGAAATTTGTATTGGATCTATATGTAAATCTGAACCGATCTGACCCATTTTCACCATGGGTGTTTCTAGTTGAAATATAAGATATTTTGAAAGATTTGAAAGAAATCTGTTAAAATATGTAGTTTATAGAGTGGATAAAGTGAAATCGGGAGAGAAATTTGTGTGGCAGCTATATATAAATCTGAACCGATCTGGCCCATTTTTACCACAGGTGTTTCTAGTTGAACTATAAGATGTTTTGCCAATTTTGAAGAAAATCTGTTAAAATATGTGGTATCTAGAGCGGAAAAAGTCAAATTGGGAGCGAAATTTGTATGGGAGCTATATATAAATCTGAACCGATTTGACCCATTTTCATCATGGGCGTTTCTAGTTGAAATATAAGATAGTTTGCCAAATTTGAAGACAATCTGATACAATATGTGGTTTCTAGAGCGGAAAAAATCAAATCGGGAGCGAAATTTGTATGGGAGCTATATATAAATCTGAACCGATCTAACACATTTTTACCACAAGTGTTGCTAGTTGAAAAATAAGATGTTTTGCCAAATCTGAAGACAATCTGATACAATTTGTGGTTTCTAGAGCGGAAAAAATCAAATCGGGAGCGAAATTTGTATGGGAGCTATATATAAATCTGAACCGATCTAACACATTTTTACCACAGGTGTTGCTAGTTGAAAAATAAGATGTTTTGCCAAATCTGAAGACAATCTGATACAATTTGTGGTTTCTAGAGCGGAAAAAGTCAAATTGGGAGCGAAATTTGTATGGGAGCTATATATAAATCTGAACCGATTTGACCCATTTTCATCATGGGCGTTTCTAGTTGAAATATAAGATAGTTTGCCAAATTTGAAGACAATCTGATACAATATGTGGTTTCTAGAGCGGAAAAAAATCAAATCGGGAGCGAAATTTGTATGGGAGCTATATATAAATCTGAACCGATCTAACACATTTTTACCACAGGTGTTGCTAGTTGAAAAATAAAATGTTTTGCCAAATCTGAAGACAATCTGATACAATTTGTGGTTTCTAGAGCGGAAAAAATCAAATCGGGAGCGAAATTTGTATGGGAGCTATATATAAATCTGAACCGATCTGACCCATTTTTAACACAGATGTTTCTAGTTGAACTATAAGATGTTTTGCCAATTTTGAATAAAATCTGTTAAAATATGTGGTATCTAGCGTGAAAAGAGTCAAATCGGGAGTGAAATTCGTATGGGGGCTATATCTAAATCTGAACCGATTTTCTTCAAATTAAATAGCGTTCGTTCTTATCCCGAAAAACTTAGTTGTGCAAAGTTTCATTTGGTTCTGTGTACAATTGTGACCTGTATCGTGATTACAAGAATAGATGGACAGACAGACAGACGGACGGACATCGCTAAATCGATTCAAAAAGTGATTCTAAGTCGATCGGTATAATTAACAATGGGTCTATCTCTCTTCCTTTTGGGTGTTACAAACAAATGCACAAAGACATAATACTCTCGTGGAGTGTATAACAAAGTCAAAATATGTAACCACAAATGTCAGACCTCCCTCCTTACCGTTGCTTTATTCACCCAATGCCTAGTGTTATGCCTTAAGCATTGGGAGAAAAACGGCAAGAGAAGAATTTCAATTGAATTACACGAAAAGGAATGGGTGGGGAAGTGGTGGGGGCAACGGACACGACGCGAATGGTACATTGTGTGGTCAGTGGCGCAGTTGTTGCTGGTGTTTCTGTGATGCTGCTGTTTTTTTTGTTGTTGCTTATTTGTATTGTTTTAGTTCGGTGCGCGGCGCGACTTTCGTTATTTTGGTTGTTATTATAAACTCCACGAGAGTATTATGTTTTTGTGCATTTGTTTGTAACACCCAAAAGGAAGCGAAATAGACCCATAGTTAATTATACCGACCGACCGATTATTGGTCAAATAAATAGTCACCAATATTCCGCGTTCTGGAGCAGTGTAGCGTAACATTGTTTATTAACGTGTATTTCGCATGTGTTTACTACACAAATGTCAAAACAGAACTGACATTAGGGGCCAATCGCAAAATTTATAGCATTTTCTGATAGGAGGATTACTTTTGCGCCACCTTGTACTTATTGTTTTAAATATCTCCTTCAATGTGTTACACTTTTTTTCTATCCCTAATGTTATTTTCACAGCTTAAGAAAGAAACGTGCAAATAATTTTCTACTTTATACGATTTTTTGTAGAAAAAATGTTTCCATTTTGTGCCTATAAATCAAACTATTGACTACGTATAAACGCTGAAAGTGATATCCTTAAAAACAGTTTGAATACGGATACAAACTACTGTCTTACCATACCATTTTGCCGCGTACGAAGTAGCGTGTATTTGCTAGTTAAAATATAAAAATAGATAAGCGTTCATAAGCGAGTTTAGCTCGAATTTCCTTTTATATTAGTGGAACAATATAATAATAAAATAATAACTTCTATTCAAAAAAGTGTTGTTAACATGTATATCTAAGTGGCTGTTTACCATATCAGCAGATACAAATCTGTTGTCTCTTTTTCAACAGCAGAAAATCTGCTCCTTCAGTAGACTTTCTGCTTTATTTTACTGACATATTCCTTTGAGTGTACTGATAAATGGAATACTGAAATGCAATTTTGCCGACAATGTCTGTCGGACAAATGTATCAAAATATTTCTCGAAGACCCTGGCTATAAAATATGAATGGTTTCCAAACGCACACGTAATCAGACATAATCAAATTAACGTCATTTATCATTGCGCCATAGACTGACTAGACGTCACGAGAAAAATTGAACATTTATAGAAAATTGGCTAAAATAATTAACAGAATTTTCACCTGCTTTATTTTTTGTAAAACTACACTCAGAAAAATAGCATTCCTAAATCTGAGTAAAATACATACTGCAATTTAGTTCAACAGTTTTACTCCAGTTCAGTAAAAATTTCCTAAAAATTTGGAAAATTAACTAAGTATGAGTAAAGTTTCATTCTTTCAAAGTCATAGTAAATAGTTCATTTACTAGAAATAAGATAATACATTTACTTAAAAACATTTCTTTGGGTCTAATAAAAATTTTTACAATTGAGTAAATTCATACTTATGTGGACGTATATTTCCAAGCTTTTAAGTGAGAAAAAAATCTGAAATTGTTTGTATGGAAAAAAATCCATTTAGGAAATTTCAACTTAAAAATGAGTTTTTTTCCTAAAATGAAGTTAAAATGTTTATTGAAATGTATGCCGAGTTCTTGATACATTTAAATATTAATGAACTTATAAAAAACATTTGAAGCCATTTAGGGATTTCCGTGTTTGTACTTCTATACACAAATCCGAAATACAGTACGTGAGTTCCAATCCTCAATTTAACCCAAAGACAGTTAAATTCTGGATTTTCTGAGATCAAGTGTTACTGGCTCTGGAACACTATATCATTACGTACATAGACCACAAGACCTCTATGGGATATAAAAAGCGATAGGGTGTGATACCCAGGTATGTGAAAATCCTGTGGATCAGAATCCTCACACACTTGAGTCTCACATAGAGCCAAAACATCAGGCCGATGAAAATTTACATGACCGTACACGGCAAAAAAGTTCGCTCTAAGCCCTCGTATGTTGGCAAATTGTATTTTAAACTTACCAACCATTAGGACACACAGAAGAAAAAAAAAAACCAGTAAGGAAAGGCTAAAGTCGGGCGGGGCCAACTATACGATACACTCCACTTTCTATCCGAATACAATTCAACTCGGTAAAAAGTGAAAACGGGAAGAATTATTGTATGTTTCCTTATCATAGGCTAATATGACCTGGTCCAATTTGTCAAATCGAAAAGAATATTTGTATCGGGGCTATATCCCAACATGGAATAAAGTGACTAACTTTCAAAATAAGTTCTTCCAGTTCAAATATAAACTTTGGTGGTCACTTCAAAGAAATTCGGAGAAAATTTGTGGTTTCTGGGACGGAAAAAGTCTATCCGGCAGCGAAATTTGTATTGGATCTATATGTAAATCTGAACCGATCTGACCCATTTTCACCATGGGTGTTTCTAGTTGAAATATAAGATATTTTGAAAGATTTGAAAGAAATCTGTTAAAATATGTAGTTTATAGAGTGGATAAAGTGAAATCGGGAGAGAAATTTGTGTGGCAGCTATATATAAATCTGAACCGATCTGGCCCATTTTTACCACAGGTGTTTCTAGTTGAACTATAAGATGTTTTGCCAATTTTGAAGAAAATCTGTTAAAATATGTGGTATCTAGAGCGGAAAAAGTCAAATTGGGAGCGAAATTTGTATGGGAGCTATATATAAATCTGAACCGATTTGACCCATTTTCATCATGGGCGTTTCTAGTTGAAATATAAGATAGTTTGCCAAATTTGAAGACAATCTGATACAATATGTGGTTTCTAGAGCGGAAAAAATCAAATCGGGAGCGAAATTTGTATGGGAGCTATATATAAATCTGAACCGATCTAACACATTTTTACCACAAGTGTTGCTAGTTGAAAAATAAGATGTTTTGCCAAATCTGAAGACAATCTGATACAATTTGTGGTTTCTAGAGCGGAAAAAATCAAATCGGGAGCGAAATTTGTATGGGAGCTATATATAAATCTGAACCGATCTAACACATTTTTACCACAGGTGTTGCTAGTTGAAAAATAAGATGTTTTGCCAAATCTGAAGACAATCTGATACAATTTGTGGTTTCTAGAGCGGAAAAAGTCAAATTGGGAGCGAAATTTGTATGGGAGCTATATATAAATCTGAACCGATTTGACCCATTTTCATCATGGGCGTTTCTAGTTGAAATATAAGATAGTTTGCCAAATTTGAAGACAATCTGATACAATATGTGGTTTCTAGAGCGGAAAAAAATCAAATCGGGAGCGAAATTTGTATGGGAGCTATATATAAATCTGAACCGATCTAACACATTTTTACCACAGGTGTTGCTAGTTGAAAAATAAAATGTTTTGCCAAATCTGAAGACAATCTGATACAATTTGTGGTTTCTAGAGCGGAAAAAATCAAATCGGGAGCGAAATTTGTATGGGAGCTATATATAAATCTGAACCGATCTGACCCATTTTTACCACAGATGTTTCTAGTTGAACTATAAGATGTTTTGCCAATTTTGAAGAAAATCTGTTAAAATATGTCGTATCTAGCGTGAAAAGAGTCAAATCGGGAGTGAAATTCGTATGGGGGCTATATCTAAATCTGAACCGATTTTCTTCAAATTAAATAGCGTTCGTTCTTATCCCGAAAAACTTAGTTGTGCAAAGTTTCATTTGGTTCTGTGTACAATTGTGACCTGTATCGTGATTACAAGAATAGATGGACAGACAGACAGACGGACGGACATCGCTAAATCGATTCAAAAAGTGATTCTAAGTCGATCGGTATAATTAACAATGGGTCTATCTCTCTTCCTTTTGGGTGTTACAAACAAATGCACAAAGACATAATACTCTCGTGGAGTGTATAACAAAGTCAAAATATGTAACCACAAATGTCAGACCTCCCTCCTTACCGTTGCTTTATTCACCCAATGCCTAGTGTTATGCCTTAAGCATTGGGAGAAAAACGGCAAGAGAAGAATTTCAATTGAATTACACGAAAAGGAATGGGTGGGGAAGTGGTGGGGGCAACGGACACGACGCGAATGGTACATTGTGTGGTCAGTGGCGCAGTTGTTGCTGGTGTTTCTGTGATGCTGCTGTTTTTTTTGTTGTTGCTTATTTGTATTGTTTTAGTTCGGTGCGCGGCGCGACTTTCGTTATTTTGGTTTTTGTGCATTTGTTTGTAACACCCAAAAGGAAGCGAAATAGACCCATAGTTAATTATACCGACCGACCGATTATTGGTCAAATAAATAGTCACCAATATTCCGCGTTCTGGAGCAGTGTAGCGTAACATTGTTTATTAACGTGTATTTCGCATGTGTTTACTACACAAATGTCAAAACAGAACTGACATTAGGGGCAAATCGCAAAATTTATAGCATTTTCTGATAGGAGGATTACTTTTGCGCCACCTTGTACTTATTGTTTTAAATATCTCCTTCAATGTGTTACACTTTTTTTCTATCCCTAATGATATTTTCACAGCTTAAGAAACAAACGTGCAAATAATTTTCTACTTTATATGATTTTTTGTAGAAAAAATGTTTCCATTTTGTGCCTATAAATCAAACTATTGACTACGTATAAACGCTGAAAGTGATATCCTTAAAAACAGTTTGAATACGGATACAAACTACTGTCTTACCATACCATTTTGCCGCGTACGAAGTAGCGTGTATTTGCTAGTTAAAATATAAAAATAGATAAGCGTTCATAAGCGAGTTTAGCTCGAATTTCCTTTTATATTAGTGGAACAATATAATAATAAAATAATAACTTCTATTCAAAAAAGTGTTGTTAACATGTATATCTAAGTGGCTGTTTACCATATCAGCAGATACAAATCTGTTGTCTCTTTTTCAACAGCAGAAAATCTGCTCCTTCAGTAGACTTTCTGCTTTATTTTACTGACATATTCCTTTGAGTGTACTGATAAATGGAATACTGAAATGCAATTTTGCCGACAATGTCTGTCGGACAAATGTATCAAAATATTTCTCGAAGACCCTGGCTATAAAATATGAATGGTTTCCAAACGCACACGTAATCAGACATAATCAAATTAACGTCATTTATCATTGCGCCATAGACTGACTAGACGTCACGAGAAAAATTGAACATTGATAGAAAATTGGCTAAAATAATTAACAGAATTTTCACCTGCTTTATTTTTTGTAAAACTACACTCAGAAAAATAGCATTCCTAAATCTGAGTAAAATACATACTGCAATTTAGTTCAACAGTTTTACTCCAGTTCAGTAAAAATTTCCTAAAAATTTGGAAAATTAACTAAGTATGAGTAAAGTTTCATTCTTTCAAAGTCATAGTAAATAGTTCATTTACTAGAAATAAGATAATACATTTACTTAAAAACATTTCTTTGGGTCTAATAAAAATTTTTACAATTGAGTAAATTCATACTTATGTGGACGTATATTTCCAAGCTTTTAAGTGAGAAAAAAATCTGAAATTGTTTGTATGGAAAAAAATCCATTTAGGAAATTTCAACTTAAAAATGAGTTTTTTCCTAAAATGAAGTTAAAATGTTTATTGAAATGTATGCCGAGTTCTTGATACATTTAAATATTAATGAACTTATAAAAAACATTTGAAGCCATTTAGGGATTTCCGTGTTTGTACTTCTATACACAAATCCGAAATACAGTACGTGAGTTCCAATCCTCAATTTAACCCAAAGACAGTTAAATTCTGGATTTTCTGAGTTCAAGTGTTACTGGCTCTGGAACACTATATCATTACGTACATAGACCACAAGACCTCTATGGGATATAAAAAGCGATAGGGTGTGATACCCAGGTATGTGAAAATCCTGTGGATCAGAATCCTCACACACTTGAGTCTCACATAGAGCCAAAACATCAGGCCGATGAAAATTTACATGACCGTACACGGCAAAAAAGTTCGCTCTAAGCCCTCGTATGTTGGCAAATTGTATTTTAAACTTACCAACCATTAGGACACACAGAAGAAAAAAAACCAGTAAGGAAAGGCTAAAGTCGGGCGGGGCCAACTATACCAAACACTCCACTTTCTATCCGAATACAATTCAACTCGGTAAAAAGTGAAAACGGGAAGAATTATTGTATGTTTCCTTATCATAGGCTAATATGACCTGGTCCAATTTGTCAAATCGAAAAGAATATTTGTATCGGGGCTATATCCCAACATGGAATAAAGTGACTAACTTTCAAAATAAGTTCTTCCAGTTCAAATATAAACTTTGGTGGTCACTTCAAAGAAATTCGGAGAAAATTTGTGGTTTCTGGGGCGGAAAAAGTCTATCCGGGAGCGAAATTTTTATTGGATCTATATGTAAATCTGAACCGATCTGACCCATTTTCACCATGGGTGTTTCTAGTTGAAATATAAGATATTTTGAAGGATTTGAAAGAAATCTGTTAAAATATGTAGTTTATAGAGTGGATAAAGTGAAATCGGGAGAGAAATTTGTGTGGCAGCTATATATAAATCTGAACCGATCTGGCCCATTTTTACCACTGGTGTTTCTAGTTGAACTATAAGATGTTTTGCCAATTTTGAAGAAAATCTGTTAAAATATGTGGTATCTAGAGCGGAAAAATTCAAATTGGGAGCGAAATTTGTATGGGAGCTATATATAAATCTGAACCGATTTGACCCATTTTCATCGTGGGCGTTTCTAGTTGAAATATAAGATAGTTTGCCAAATTTTAAGACAATCTGATACAATATGTGGTTTCTAGAGCGGAAAAAATCAAATCGGGAGCGAAATTTGTATGGAAGCTATATATAAATCTGAACCGATCTAACACATTTTTACCACAAGTGTTGCTAGTTGAAAAATAAGATGTTTTGCCAAATCTGAAGACAATCTGATACAATTTGTGGTTTCTAGAGCGGAAAAAATCAAATCGGGAGCGAAATTTGTATGGGAGCTATATATAAATCTGAACCGATCTGACCCATTTTTACCACAGATGTTTCTAGTTGAACTATAAGATGTTTTGCCAATTTTGAAGAAAATCTGTTAAAATATGTCGTATCTAGCGTGAAAAGAGTCAAATCGGGAGTGAAATTCGTATGGGGGCTATATCTAAATCTGAACCGATTTTCTTCAAATTAAATAGCGTTCGTTCTTATCCCGAAAAACTTAGTTGTGCAAAGTTTCATTTGGTTCTGTGTACAATTGTGACCTGTATCGTGATTACAAGAATAGATGGACAGACAGACAGACGGACGGACATCGCTAAATCGATTCAAAAAGTGATTCTAAGTCGATCGGTATAATTAACAATGGGTCTATCTCTCTTCCTTTTGGGTGTTACAAACAAATGCACAAAGACATAATACTCTCGTGGAGTGTATAACAAAGTCAAAATATGTAACCACAAATGTCAGACCTCCCTCCTTACCGTTGCTTTATTCACCCAATGCCTAGTGTTATGCCTTAAGCATTGGGAGAAAAACGGCAAGAGAAGAATTTCAATTGAATTACACGAAAAGGAATGGGTGGGGAAGTGGTGGGGGCAACGGACACGACGCGAATTGTACATTGTGTGGTCAGTGCCGCAGTTGTTGCTGGTGTTTCTGTGATGCTGCTGTTTTTTTTGTTGTTGCTTATTTGTATTGTTTTAGTTCGGTGCGCGGCGCGACTTTCGTTATTTTGGTTGTTATTATAAACTCCACGAGAGTATTATGTTTTTGTGCATTAGTTTGTAACACCCAAAAGGAAGCGAAATAGACCCATAGTTAATTATACCGATCAACTTAGAATCACTTTTTGAATCGATTTAACAATGTCCGTCCGTCCGTCTGTCCATCTATTCTTGTAATCAAAGTACAGGTCGCAATTGTAGCCAGAACCAAATGAAACTTTGCACAACAAAGTTTTTCGGGATAAGGACGAACGCTATTTAATTTGAAGAAAATCGGTTCAGATTTAGATATAGTCCCCATACGAATTTCACTCCCGATTTGACTCTTTTCACGCTAGATACCACATATTACAACAGATTTTCTTCAAACTTGGCAAAACATCTTACATTTCAACTAGAAACACCTATGGCGAAAATAGGTCAGATCGGTTCAGATTTAGATATAGCCCCCATACGAATTTCACTCCCGATTTGACTTTTTCTGCTGTAGAAACCACATATTTTAACAGATGTTCTTCAAAATTGGCAAAACATCTTAAATTTCAACTAGAAACACCCACGGTGAAAATATGTCAGATCGGTTCAGATTTAGATATAGCCCCCATACAAATTTCACTCCTGATTTGACTTTTTCTGCTGTAGAAACCACATATTTTAACAGATGTTCATCAAAATTTGCAAAACTTCTTATATTTCAACTAGAAACATCCACGGTGAAAATGAGCCAGATCGGTTCAGATTTAGATATAACCCTCATACGAATTTCACTCCCGATTTGACTTTTTCTGCTGTAGAATCCACACATTTTAACAGATGTTCTTTAAAATTGGCAAAACATCTTACATTTCAACTAGAAACACCTATGGTGAAAATAGGTCAGATCGGTTCAGATTTAGAGATAGCCCCCATACGAATTTCACTCCCTATTTGACTTTTTCTGCTGTAGAATCCACATATTTTAACAGATGTTCTTTAAAATTGGCAAAACATCTTACATTTCAACTAGAAACACCTATGGTGAAAATAGGTCAGATCGGTTCAGATTTAGATATAGCCCACATACGAATTTTACTCCCGATTTGAGTTTTTCCGCTCCAGAAACCACATATTTTAACAGATCTCCTTCAAATTTGGCAAAATATCTTATATTTCCATGAGAAACACCCAGGATGAAAATGATTCAGATCGGTTCAGATTTATATATAGCTCTTATACAAATTTCGCTCCCGGCTTGATTTTTCCGCCCCAGAAACCACGTATTTTCACCGAATTACTTCAAATTGAGAACTAGAAGAACCTATTGTGAAATGGGTCAATTCATTCCATGTTTGGATATAGCCCTGATACAAATATTCTTCTCGATTTGACAAATTGAACCAGGACATATTAACCTATGATTAGGAAACATACAAACATTCTTCCCGTTTTCACTTCTTTTCCGAATTGAATTGTATTCTGATAGAAAGTGGAGTGTATCATATAGTCGGCCCCGCCCGACTTTAGCCTTTCCTTACTGGTGTTGTTGATTATTTCCTTTCAATTGTTTGTAGTTGAACACATTGTTTAATTGTTAAATTCGTTTATATTTTAATTATTTATGTGGATGTGATTGATTTTATTTATTTTGTGCTGATTTTTAATTTTAACAAAACAAAAAATTACAGACGACACATGACACAGACGACAGAAAAACATGTGTGAAGCGGACGATGGACAAACACTAACCGATTTTTAATATTAATATCCAGGGACGTGCGCAAGGTGGGTTTTGGGGGTTCAAACCCCCCAGAGAGGTTTCGAACATATACTTTTTGAAACCTTCTAGACTTACTTACAATAAAATATAGAAGTTTTTAAGGTCTTTTTAAAATAACTCGTCTGAAATGGTAATTTTGCAGTAAAATCATGAAAATACGAAAATTACATAAAAAATCGTGGACACTTTCTTAAATTTCGGACAAAGGTTATGAAAAATACAAACAAACTAAACAAGATTGTGTAATGCTAATTTCGCAATAAATGCAATGACCAAACGGCTGGGCCTCGAATCTTGAAATTTGGTATGGACATTCCTCTTATAGCATGAAGACATCCCAAAAAATGTCATTTGCAAAATTCGTACCTTTGGGGGTCAAATTGGACAAAAAGGGACAAAAATTGTACATACAACATGGCTGAAGAATCATGGCATAGAATCATGAAATTTGGTATGTACATTTCTCTTACAGCGAAGAGATCAGATTTGAAGGGAGTTTTTCGTAATTCGTACTTTTAAGGGGTAAAATGGGTTAAAGAGGGATAAAAAATGTACCACCGCAATGACCAAACGGCTGGGACTAAAATCTTGAAATTTGGTACAAAATTCCTCTTATAGCTTCAACGCGCCAAAGAAAATATTTTTAAAAATTCGTACTCTTTGTGGGTGAAATCGGATAAAAAGGGATAAAAAAAATGTGCCAATAAAATGGATGGAGCTGAAACCATCAAATTCGGTGTGTACATCCCTCAAAATGTTTAGAATCGCAAAATGAAGAAATTTTTCGAAATTTGTTCTTTTAAAGGGAAAAGGGGTATAATATAAAAATGTTTTATATGTAAATGAAACGAATTTAAGTTTGTTTCTTTGAGCGTTGCTCGTTTATTCAAGACTCACTTAAGACTGATTTCTTAATATCTAACTTAAAGATTCTATGGTGAAGCGAGCGAGCATTTGTGCTGGGTCAGCAGTGTACCACAAAGAATCATTTTAGAACAAAGGGCACTTATGCCGAACATAAACACAATCACAATCTGGGCATTGGAGAGTGTAACAAGATCCACAGTATTGTGGACACACACGACGCCAATGCCCAAATGTAAACACATTTGCTATTAAAGAATCGGAGCACACTACAGTATGCAAGTACTCGCTACACCTCCCTTTTCAAAAAGAATGATCTTATATTGTTTTGGTAAATTACATGAAAGATCATTCGTACAAAATTTGATTAATATTTATATACTACAATGTTTATTTAATCATAAAATAATATTGTATTCCTTACGACTATCTGCCCTTCGCAGAAAAAGAATAATCATATGATTGTTTGATTATTCTAAGAACATGTACATATGTGTATTTTTTATTTTAATTGTCAATGGCTTAATATTTATTAGAAATACAGGATATTTATTGTTTTTTATTTCATGTTTTTAAAGATTTTTTTATATAAAACAATTCTTTATCGTTAATTATTTCACGATTCGTATGGTCTGTAATACGATGTGGATGCAGATATCTATTATTTAGTGGACGTCCCAGTTTCTTTTAAGTTTAGCAATAACACATACATTGGGGAACATCTTATTTATATTCTCGTAATTACTTTTCTCTCTGAGTTTTGTTATTGTTAAAATTATTGATTTTCTTTTCTGCGGTCCCTGAGGTCTATAGGGGCCGTCCTTCTTATATGCTTCAGCATTATATAATGGCTTGACAGCGATTGTCGTTATTGACAAATGCTTTTTATCACTTTTGAGTGATTTCGTTATTTGACAACAACTACGTGTTTTCATATATCGAGTTATATCTCTTGTCATATTTTTCCAATAATATTTTTGTTTTATTTTCTTTAAGATGCGTGTGATCCTTGGTTTACCATCATCGTGGTATTCCTTCATAATTGTATTCCTATCGTTTTCAGACCTGACTCGTATCATTATTGGGACGAGTACTATATTTAACCTTTGCAACACTCTATTACCGATTTCTTTAAACTTCTTTATTTGGACGTCGTCAAATAACCTGTCATTTAATGACAATTGCATTATTGTGATTTTCCATTTACTGGCTACTTTTTCAAGCCTTGGAAGTAATTGATATAAATCAATTTTTCCATTAGTGAGAAAAACACTTATTCTTTCATTGAAAAGTACACTCTTGCCTTTTCTGACGACAAATTTGTCCGTTGTAAAATGAACTCTAGCATATTTACTGTACTCGCTTGTATTGAGCGCTTCAAATACCCGTGGTGTTGCCCATGTTTGTTTAATTCTCTTTTGTTCTTCTGTGTGGGGATCTATATTCGAACACTGTTTTATATTATGTACTCTATTACTCGTATGATCACTATTTGTATTATTATATTTATCTCTCTTTCGGTAATAATTGAATTTGTCAGTATTACTTCTTCTTTTTATATCACTATAATCATGAACAGACAAAAAATGTAAATTTCTACTTGGATTACCGTATGTCTCTGTACAACTATTTAAAAATTTTGCAATTAACTCATTCATATTTTCAAATCTTCCACATTCTATAATTAACTTAACCCTTTCATTGTTTGAATTTCTAATTATCGCACGGACAGCTGTCTGAGTTGCATATTTAGATGCTAAAGCGGGTGTGAGTCCATCAGAAATGTAAGCATTTTCAAGGGATTTTGTTAAATCCACAATTTCATCGGCGTAAACATTCGCTGGTTTATTATTCTGCCTTACATTCATTATTTTTGCAGAAACTAGTTCTACGGACTCCACTCTAATGCTTGTTTTCAATTTATTAACTATATCTGAAAGAGTGGCCTCTGTTGAAATCAAGTTTCTCACAGCTCCCTTTAATTTTGTTTTTACTAATTGGACTGCCACATTGTTATGAGTTTCCTTTATTGAGTCCACCAGTAAAATTGAATCAATAAAGTTTTGGAGGTTTTCACTCCTGCCATCGAAGTCTGAAATCAGATCTGAAGCTAAATTTAAAAAATCAATTACTGTGAGAGACATTTCGATTTGTCGTTCAATATTTTTTAATAAAAAATATTTCAAATATTGTGATATAGCAATACAACTTTTAAGTCCTGATCTAACTACTACCAGATACTTTTACAATCTTAGCAAATAAATGATTTAATTCAGTTTTCACTTTAATAGTAGTGGAGTGAGACTTAAATTGTATAATTTATATATCCTGATTCATTGACCATGGATTTGTATCCATACATATTTTTTAAATTTCTTTATTAGAATTCCTTTATTATTTAAGTTTTCCTTCGATAGTTGCATATTATTTTCTGAATTAGTTTGCAAACTATTCTGAGTTTTCTTGTATTTTTTATCATAAATCAAATTAAAATTTTTACTTTTCAATTTAAATAACTTTTTTTTAACGTATTGACACATTCTAAATTTAATTTTTTTAGATATTTTTCTCTTATTTTCATTATAATATTCTGTGGTAAATTCCACTCTACAATTTACTTATTTTTCTATGCAGCTGCTGTTCTTGTTGTACCTCTTATTGATCAGCTTTCTTCTTATTGCTCGGTCTGGTCATATTAGGCATCATCACCATCACCTGGAGCATAATGCGTGTTTGTGTGTTGAACTTTAAGTCTTTTCATGCCCATTTGTTTTAATTTGAATTTGTTTTGCATTTTCATATTAGCATGTTTATAATTTTTTAGACAGTAATTTCTGTATTTTTAGTTTCTGGTTGTTTTGATCGTTTGCGATTTTTTTCATTTTGTCTGTTTAAACATTTATAGACATTAACTTTGCAGTTTTTTTGTTGTTTGTTTTTTGTAATCTTTTTTATAAAAAATCTTATTAGTCTCATTCATTATTTAGAAACACAATTCTTAATTTTGCAGTTTTTTAATATGAAAAAAAATTTAATTTTCAATTACGATACCATTTCACAATCGTTTCTTTGTGTTCGTATCTGTTTTTTGTCACATGAGGTTTTAACCGTTTAATCGTTTTAAAGTTCACTTTTTCACTTTGTATTTATTTTTTTTTGCCGCTGTCCTGATGGCAACGTAACCATCAGGACCATGGCAGGATCGCCATATAATATAAAAATGTTTTATATGTAAATGAAACGAATTTAAGTTTGTTTCTTTGAGCGTTGCTCGTTTATTCAAGACTCACTTAAGACTGATTTCTTAATATCTAACTTAAAGATTCTATGGTGAAGCGAGCGAGCATTTGTGCTGGGTCAGCAGTGTACCACAAAGAATCATTTTAGAACAAAGGGCACTTATGCCGAACATAAACACAATCACAATCTGGGCATTGGAGAGTGTAACAAGATCCACAGTATAGTGGACACACACGACGCCAATGCCCAAATGTAAACACATTTGCTATTAAAGAATCGGAGCACACTACAGTATGCAAGTACTCGCTACAGGGGATTAAAAAGGTACCAACAACACGGATGACGCTACAATAATGAAATTCGGTGTGTATATTCGTTTTACAGTGCAGATCACTAATAAGAAAGCATTTTTCGAAATTTGTATTTTTAAGGGCACAAGCGGCACAGAAAGAGTTATGTGTGGACATTATAGTCATTATCCCCGGCAAAATAAAAGAAATAAATAAAGTCTGGACTTTGTACGTAAACATCTTCAAATCTTGTACCAAAATTCGCTGTAAAGACCGTCGACTGATACCCATTTGCGTGGCACGTCGTCTGGTCGATGTCGACGGCGCTTCCATGACATCCTCGGCTACACAGCAATATTCTCTGCAGTACGGCTACTCCGGGGTCTGCCACGCCTGGCAGCATCTCGTGATGTGCCAGTCTCTTCGAGGCGAACGGCTAAACGTCGCAGTGTTTCACCAGTAGGCGTTGGACGGCTAGGAAATCTGCGACGAAATTCACGTTGTGCCAAAGTCACCGACCGATTATTGGTCAAATAAATAGTCACCAATATTCCGCGTTCTGGAGCAGTGTAGCGTAACATTGTTTATTAACGTGTATTTCGCATGTGTTTACTACACAAATGTCAAAACAGAACTGACATTAGGGGCCAATCGCAAAATTTATAGCATTTTCTGATAGGAGGATTATTTTTGCGCCTCCTTGTACTTATGGTTTTAAATATCTCCTTCAATGTATTATACTTTTTTTCTATCCCTAATGATATTTTCACAGCTTAAGAAACAAACGTGCAAATAATTTTCTACTTTATATGATTTTTTGTAGAAAAAATGTTTCCATTTTGTGCCTATAAATCAAACTATTGACTACGTATAAACGCTGAAAGTGATATCCTTAAAAACAGTTTGAATACGGATACAAACTACTGTCTTACCATACCATTTTGCCGCGTACGAAGTAGCGTGTATTTGCTAGTTAAAATATAAAAATAGATAAGCGTTCATAAGCGAGTTTAGCTCGAATTTCCTTTTATATTAGTGGAACAATATAATAATAAAATAATAACTTCTATTGAAAAAAGTGTTGTTAACATGTATATCTAAGTGGCTGTTTACCATATCAGCAGATACAAATCTGTTGTCTCTTTTTCAACAGCAGAAAATCTGCTCCTTCAGTAGACTTTCTGCTTTATTTTACAGACATATTCCTTTGAGTGTACTGATAAATGGAATACTGAAATGCAATTTTGCCGACAATGTCTGTCGGACAAATGTATCAAAATATTTCTCGAAGAACCTGGCTATAAAATATGAATGGTTTCCAAACGCACACGTAATCAGACATAATCAAATTAACGTCATTTATCATTGCGCCATAGACTGACTAGACGTCACGAGAAAAATTGAACATTGATAGAAAATTGGCTAAAATAATTAACAGAATGTTCACCTGCTTTATTTTTTGTAAAACTACACTCAGAAAAATAGCATTCCTAAATCTGAGTAAAATACATACTGCAATTTAGTTCAACAATTTTACTCCAGTTCAGTAAAAATTTCCTAAAAATTTGGAAAATTAACTAAGTATGAGTAAAGTTTCATTCTTTCAAAGTCATAGTAAATAGTTCATTTACTAGAAAAAATTCTTACAATTGAGTAAATTCATACTTATGTGGAAGAATATTTCCAAGCTTTTAAGTGAGAAAAAAATCTGAAATTTGTATGGAAAATTTAACTTAAGAATGTGTTTTTTCCTAAAATGGAGTTAAAATGTTTACTGAAATGTATGCCGAGTTCTCCATACATTTAAGTATTAATGAACTTATAAAAAACATTTGAAATTGTTTAAAAAATTCTTGAATATTAATCTAAGAAGCAATTCTCGTTCGTTTGCAGAGACTTATTTCTTAAATACTTTATGAATTATTGTAAACAACCACTGTGAAGGCACCTCTCTTGCCTTCACAGCAATTATGGAGTAAGAGCTCAGCTCTTTATGACAGAGGCATCATAAAAATTTTGAGAAATATTTCATGTTGTCATATTTTGTATCACTTTTGCAAAATCATTTGTTTGATTTTTTAGTTAAATTAAAATTTATTATTTACTTGGTTTGAGGAAAATTGAACTAGAATAGTTCAAAGCATGTACTAATTTCAAGGAAAAGTTTGAACTCGATTTGAGGAAATTTTGCTTTCATTAAATTTTCCTAAATTTTAGTTCAATTAAACTCATTATAGGGTTCACTCTTTTATGAATGTAGATGAAACCCGCCCCAGGGGAAAATCCTGCGCACGGCCGTGTTAATATCTCAAAATAATCTCTGGGTAATTGTCTAATTTTGATTTTTTACAGAACTCAAAAGTGTCTACTAGAACAAAAGTTATTGAATTTGGCCGATGGATTTTGATTCTGAACTACTGAACGGGTTAAAAAGCTATTAAAATTTAAATATTCAAAATAATAACCAGTAAGGAAAGGCTAAAGTCGGGCGGGGCCGACTATATTATACACTCCACTTTCTATCAGAATACAATTCAATTCGGAAAAAAGTGAAAACGGGAAGAATTTTTGTATGTTTCCTAATCATAGGCTAATATGTCCTGGTTTAATTTGTCAAATCGAAAAGAATATTTGTATCACGGCTATATCCAAACATGTAATGAAGTGACCCATTTCACAATAGGTTCTTCCAGTTCTCAATTTTAAGTAATTCGATGAAAATACGTGGTTTCTGGGGCGGAAAAATCAAGTCGGGAGCGAAATTTGTATAGGAGCTATATATAAATCTGAACCGATCTGTCTCATTTTCATCCTGGGTTTTTCTCATGCATATATAAGATATTTTGCCAAATTTGAAGAAAATGTGTTAAAATATGTGGTTTCTGGAGCGGAAAACTCAAATCGTGAGTGAAATTCGTATGTGGGCTATAACTAAATCTGAACCGATCTGGGTCATTTGGTCTGTTTCATGGGTGTTTCTAGTTTAAATAGAAGATGTTTTGGCAATTTAGAAGAATATCTGTTAAAATATGTGGTTTCTACAGCAGAAAAAGTCAAATCGGGAGTGAAATTCGTATTGGGGCTATATCTAAATCTGAACCGATCTGACCAATTTTCACCATAGGTGTTTCTAGTTGAAATGTAAGATGTTTTGCCAAGTTTGAGGAAAATCTGTTGTAATATGTGGTATCTAGAGTGAAAAGATTCAAATCGGGAGTGAAATTCGTATGGGGGCTATATCTAAATCTGAACCGATCTGGCTCATTTTCACCGTGGGTGTTTCTAGTTGAAATATAAAATGTTTTGCCAATTTTGAAGCACATCTGTTAAAATATGTGGTTTCTACAGCAGAAAAAGTCAAATCGGGAGTGAAATTCGTATGGGGGCTATATCTAAATCTGAACCGATCTGGCTAATTTTCACCGTCGGTGTTTCTAGTTGAAACATAAGATGTTTTGCCAATTTTGAAGAACATCTGTTAAAACATGTGGTTTCTACAGCAGAAAAAGTCAAATCGGGAGTGAAATTCGTATGGGGGCTATATCTAAATCTGATCCGATCTGACCAATTTTCACCACAGGTGTTTCTAGTTGAAATGTAAGATGTTTTGCCAAGTTTGAGGAAAATCTGTTTTAATATGTGGTATCTAGCGTGAAAAGAGTCAAATCGGGAGTGAAATTCGTATGGAGGCTATATCCAAATCTGAACCGATTTTCTTCAAATTAAATAGCGTTCGTCCTTATCCCGAAAAACTTTGTTGTGCAAAGTTTCATTTGGTTCTGGCTACAATTGCGACCTGTACTTTGATTACAAAAATAGATGGACAGACGGACGGACGGACGGACATCGATAAATCGATTCAAAAAGTGATTCTAAGTCGATCGGTATAATTAACAATGGGTCTATCTCGCTTCCTTTTGGGTGTTACAAACAAATGCACAAAGACATAATACTCTCGTGGAGTGTATAATAATATTTTTTTATACACTCCACGGGAGTATTATGTCTTTGTGCATTTGTTTGTAACACCCAAAAGGAAACGAGATAGACCCATTGTTAATTATACCGATCGTCTTAGAATCACTTTCTGAGTGGATTTAGCAATGTCCGTCTGTCTGTCTGTCCGTCCGTCCGTCCATCTATTCTTGTAATCACGATACAGGTCGCAATTGTAGACAGAACCAAATGAAACTTTGCACAACGATGTTTTTCGGGATAAGGACGAACGCTATTTAATTTGAAGAAAATCGGTTTAGATTTAGATATAGCCCCCATACGAATTTCACTCCCGATTTGACTCTTTTCACTCTAGATACCACATATTACAACAGATTTTCTTTAAACTTGGCAACACATCTTATATTGTAACTAGAAATACCTGTGGTAAAAATGTGTTAGATCGGTTCAGATTTATATATAGCTCCCATACAAATTTCTCTCCCGATTTGACTTTTTCCGCTCTAGAGACCACATAATGTATCAGATTGTCTTCAGATTTGGTAAAACATCTTATATTCCCACTAGAAACTCCCATGGTGAATATCGGACAGATCGGTTCAGATTTGTATATAGCTCCCATACAAATTTCGCTCCCGATTTGACTTTTTCCGCTCTAGAAACCACATAATGTATCATATTGTCTTCAGATTTGGTAAAACATCTTATATTTCCACTAAAAACACCCATGGTGAATATCGGTCAGATCGGTTCAGATTTATATATAGCTCCCATACAAATTTCGCTCCCGATTTGACTTTTTCCGCTCCAGAAACCACATATTGTATCAGATCGATTTTCTTTAAATTTGGCACAACATCTTATAATCTAACTAGAAACACCTGTGGCTAAAGCGGGCTAGATCGGTTCAGATTTAGATATAAGCCCCATACAAATGTCGCTCCCGATTTGAATTTTGCGCTCTAAAAACCATATATTGTACCCGATTTTCTTTAAATTTGGGACAACATCTTATAATCCAACTAGAAACACTATGCAGAAATTGGGTAAGGTCGGTTCAGATTTAGGTATAGCCCCCATACAAATGTCGCTCCTGATTTGACTTTTGCCGCTTTAAAAGCCACATATTGTGCTCGATTTTCTTTAAATTTCGCACAACATCTTATAATCTAACTAAACAAAACTATAGTGAAAGTGGGTAAGATCGGTTCAGATTTAAATATAGCCCACATTCAAATGTTGTTAAGTTTAACCGATTTTGGCCAAACTATACATTTTATATTTCACCTATTTCGTTCCAGGTTTCAATATATCCTCATACAAATGTCCTTTCCGATATAAAATTTTTTGTCAAACACATACATTTACAGGATACAAAAAACCTTACCGTTTTCACCGAATTGAATTGTATTCGGATTGAAAGTGGAGTGTATCATAGAGTCGGCCCCGCCCGACTTTAGCCTTTCCTTACTGGTTTCTGGATTGTATTAGGCCATAGTAGTAGACTTTCAATATTGAAATATTTTAAAATTATTAATTTATATGTCTGGTCAAAACTAAATCAACTTTTCTACAAAACTATGTTTTACAAAAAGTAATGTTGTTTTTACCATAATACTTATCACCCTATGATTTTGTTCGTCAAACATAATTTTCGTGAAATTTTTATTGGCCAAAACACAATAAACTTAATATACGAGTAATTTCGAGTAAAGTTGAAAAGTACGTAAATAGACGAAGCAACACACAATAAAAGCATGCATTCCAAAAGTTGGTAAACATTTAACTTTCGTGAAGCTAATACGTAAAATCCGCTGATTTTGTTGTTTTCATATCATACATGCGTACTTTCTATGTGTCTTGCAAACAGCAAAAGCAGAGTTACAAGCCGACCCATAATTATCGGCGGTGGCGGAGCTACTCAAAAGGGGTCGGCAGCGGCTGCTTTCGGCTGATTTGCCGGCTCGTTCTGTCATTTGACCACCCCCATTTTTTGACAATTTTGAGAAAAGAGAAGGAACAAATTGTATTGGTTTTTAATAAAGGGTGATTTTTTAAAAGCTATAGGAAAGTTTTTCAAAAACACATAAAATTCAGAAAAATGCATGAAATTTTTATTTGAATCGATAGTACGGTCCATATAATATTATAATATATAATTTATAATTTAATAATATAAAATTTATAATATATAATTTAATGTTTGAAGATTATTTCATGCAAATATTGACCTTGACTGCGCCTCCACTTAGTCCAATTTTGGCATTTCCACGTTTTTGAGTAACAGACCCCCAATTGCTGCGAACGGCGACGAATCGATAATTGATGGTCATCATTAACACTGGCCGATACATTCTTCAGTTCGCACTCTACGTAAGCGTGTTGGTGGTTTAATGTCCAACAATGTAAATTTGGTGCGAAATTTAGTCACAATAGCCCGAATAGCCGCTTCAGTGGGTCGATTAAACTGACCATAAAATGGAAGCTCGCGATGAACTTTCTTAACAGAGCACCCATTTGATAATAAAATTCAATAATTTGCAAGCTTTGTTCGTTTGTAAGATTCATGGTTAAATTATAGACCAAACTGAAGATATTTAACAGTGAAACAAAACACGAAACGTGCGTCAGCTATTTGAACCAGTGTTGCCAAAAAGATAATAGCTAAAAAATCACCCTTTACCTTTTCTTTTATTTTTTGACAAGTAGTCCAATATTCGTTAAAATTAGCCAATATTATCCAATGTTCCCATAATTTAATATTATTATCCCATACAATTATTTTTTGGTAGTGGGAATCTGTTCCCAAAATTTATACTTGGTGCGATTTTTTAAACAAACATATTCGGCAAGTGAGTTGTACTTCTCATTCGTTTGTGAGAATCATTTACTGGGTGGAAATCATGACAGTGGTTGTCTGTAGCCAAGCATACTGGAATTGACTTTTATAAATGCGACTTTCAAATCAAAATACAATCATTCAACTTGCTATAGACGTCAACATATAGTGGGATACCAAATTCAAAGAAAGACTACAGTAGTAGGTCGTCTAAGTCGACAGTTATATTTTCTTTTGTTATTTTAAGTGGATTGCCTATTTTGGTAGTAAGATTTGATTTGATTCCGCCAAATCTCGTGGTTGAAGTCGATGAAATCGGCGGCGTGGTTGAAGTCGATGTGAGCCAATGAAATCGGCGGCGGCGCGGCTCGTGCAGCATCATGGGGCAGCGGCGGCTTGTATCTCTGAGTAAAAGTATGTATAACGCACACATACTTTGGATGTGTTTTGTCCTTAACACGTGCAATATTCGATTTTGAGATATTCTTAAAGAAATTAAAATAATACAATACTTGGATAAAACAACAAATTATTGATGACTATAAGCTATCACAGCTTATCACAACAAAGCATTTCGGAAAAGTATTCAATCATCAAATCAGAAATTTCTCGAATAATAAGTCGGTTACGTGCAACCGGATCAGTAGTAACTTTTCATTCTGGTGGAAGGTCGCGAAAAAAATCAGAAGATACCGTGTTGGAAAATCTAATTCGGGAAATAAAAAATACTCAGTTGGTGAAGGAATTCTTATTATATGTCAGCACAAGAACTGCAAGAAGGCTGGCTGTGGAAGCAGGTGCAATGCTGTTCAATGGAGAAATAAATTGTTCTCGGACGAGTCAAATTTTAATATAAAGGGCTCAGATATGAAAACAGTGTTATAAAGACATTCTGATCCTTATACGATCGAAAGGAAATAATAATAACACCGTCCGACAGTCTATATTACATTGGAATCGGATGATATATGTCTCAAACTATAGGCAAAATAGAGTTAATTGTCGTTTTTAGTTTTTAATTTTTTCTTCATTCTTTTGGCCCTTTACAGCCCAAATGTTGAAATTTTTCAAAAAATATTTTAAATACTTATTTGTACCCTATGTATATTAGAGTGTCTTCTTGTTGTAAAGAGTTCTTTATTGAGACTGAAACTATTGAGTATTTACAGAGAGAATGCAGTTGTGGTGAATAATATATACAGTGGTGTAGTGCGTGTAGGATGCAACAGAGTTGCATTCTATGATGCACTTGCAGAAGAAGGTGTCATTTTTCAACACCTTCCCTGAACGACATTTTACCTTTTTATGCATATTTACATTAATCTTAGTAATTCATTTCAATACATAAACTTAAATTTAAAAATTCATTTCATACTTAGAATTAAATTCAGAAATACATTCCAATTTCCTTTAAATTACAGTTACGTAGCAAAAAAAATCTTAAATAAATAAATCAATTATTATTAAAACCGAATTTATCTGCTAAATAATTAGGTTTTTGAGGAATCAGACCTTTAGGTAGTATATCTGCTAACATTTCATTGATCGATAGGTAGGAGTTATTCTGCGCAATTTGAATTGCACTCTTGTTGTCACACCACAATGTTATGGATTTACCACCTCCAGGAACAAGTTCTTCTTCCAAACGTTGCAGCAAAATAGCTTCTTGAATTGCAGCGACAATCGACATATACTCTGCTTCGGTTGATGATAATGCTACGGGTTTCTGTCGTTTTGTTGACCATGATACAGCACCAGATTGAAACATGAAAACATAGCCAATTGTTGAACGACGGCTGTCTAAATCACCAGCCCAATCAGCATCAAAGAAACCATCAATGTTACCAGTAGTGTCTTTCGTATGATAATCCTTTTTCCACTGTGCCTTTTAGATATCTTATGATGCGTTTGACAGCCTCCCAATGAGCCTTCCCAGGATTGGTACTATACCTGCTCAAAACATTTACGGCATAATGGTCTGGTCGTGAGATTTGCGCAGCAAATAACAGACAGCCAAATACTTGCATTTATGGCATCTTCGACATATTTCGCCTATCTTCGTCAGTTTTGGGACACATCTCCGAAGTTATCTTCTGGTTGTAGTCAAACGGCGCAGCTGCGGGATTGCAGTCGTTCATACCAAAGCGATCCAATACTTCTTGTATGTATTTCGATTGATCAATGCCGTCATTACGCCTAATCCTGATGCCTAACACAGATTAAGCCTGTCCATGTCCTTCATTTTGAATTTATTCGCAAGTTGTTTCTTCACGGACATCAACGTAGATCGTCAGAAATACAAACATGATACCATCCTTTACGCTGTAGTAAATGCATTGGTCGACTTGAATTCTTTGCAGACCAATCTTCAGCAATTCTGTTACGGATGGTTAACATTTTGCAGTCGTACGTCAAACGCATGCGCCACACATAATATTAATTAGGTGATTATCAATGATCAATCAGCTGATCTTGTAATAGATTGACATTTCGCTACTAGATGTATCACTGGAAAATGGAAGAAAATTATCTTACAAGAAACGTGGCCAATTGTACAATGCAATAAAATTGCATTCTTTTCGTTACGACCGGCAAATATACCAGACAGATTCAGGATAAATTGTAAGTATAGTGGAATTGATTAAGGTTCAGTTATAGTGACAGTGTGTTGTTTTTTTAGTGAACAAACTGGTTACTTCCCAAGGATAGCACCACCATTTCATTTTTTTCCTTCAACATCTGCCTGCCGGTAGTGCAAGAACGTATCTTGGCATTAGAGCAGAACAACCTGCTACCAACAGTTTTTGGTACAGCCTAATGCCAACGGTGACAATTGCATATCAGCGGCAAACCCTTCTTTCGGTGCAACCGCGAACGCCAACGGCATCATTGGCAAACAAGACTGCCTCATCAGTGGCAACCAACTCTTCGGAGCAGCCGTGAACGCCAACGGCATCATTGACAACCAAAACCAGTTCAAATAAACTATTTGCAACACAAGTGTTAACCATTTTAACACAAATTAATCTCGACGTAGAGATTCGTAATCGTCCGACGGCTCTTTCTTTTGTTTTTTGCAATCGTACTCACTCACGTGCAGTGAGAAAAATATCATGTGATAAGTCAAATAAGTAGTGCCTTAAATGTTATACATGAAAGTGTGTGTGCATATGTAAATCCATGTATGTACATACCTAAATGTGTATAGTGTAGTATGATTTAGTAATATTTACGTACATACATTTACATATTTTCTATTTTTTGATTTCAACATGGGAAAGATTTAATAACATTTAACCAGTCTAAATTTGAAAGTATAAAAAGGACATTCGGCCCTCCCTGAAAGTAGAGCTCTATGTTTAGGTAGAATTTTTTTTGAGGTAGAACAGTGTACACAGTGGTACATAGGGTGTAAAATTCGCTCTTTAAGCAAATATATTTTTGTGTGCACAATGCTACACTTATTATATAATTCCGATGTCGACGTATTTTAAATTTTGATATGCACAATGGGTTCAATAGTACAAATTTCGGTGTTGATTTTTTTATAATGTAAACAAATTCCCAAAATACAAAACATTTAATTTTGATTATGACTAATAACTATGATTATTCCTAGTTATAATTGCATTTATTCTATATTTTAATTAAGATTATTCCTAATTGTAATTATTCACAATCGTAATTATTCCTAAAGATGTTTCTAATTATAATTACATAGTTATAATTAGTTATTCATAATTATAATTAACTATTCCTAACTATAATCATTCCTAATTGTAATTGTTCTCAATTATGATTATTCCTAATTATAATTATTCCTAATTATAATTATTCCTAATTGTAATTTTCCTAAATTATAATTATTGCTAATTATAATTTATGTATTTTCCGTTTACATTCATTTCTTTTTTTTTTCCTCCCCGAATATGTATTTTTTTGGAAATTATAATTATAAATTAATTATAATCTCATGATCTCGGAAATTCAATTTACAAATATATGGCTAATTTTCTCATGAATCCCCTTATTGTAAATAACAGTATTTTTCTGAATGTTTAATAAACCTTTGAATATAAATATGAAATTTTAAAGCAGTATTAGTGGTGAAATGTTGGGTAACGTAGCGTAGCAGTAGGTGAAGGCGATTATAGAGAACAGTAACGATTCCGGTGCACATACTGTGATGGTAATGGGAGGGAGCATAACCACCTAGTATGACACTCCATCTGGTCATACTATAAGGTAAGTCTGGTGAGTTTTCGGTGATTCAAAACATAACTGGAAACCAATATAGTATATTTTTCCTTGTTTTTGTGGCATCCTTTTTTGGCATATTCTAATATGTTTACGCGGCGATGAACCAGGGTTAAGAACCACGCCACTGGGCAGAGCTAGCCTTGAAATTTTATGCCACAACCCTATTTATCGATTTTTATCAGCTTCCATGGTCTTTTTATATACCGCGCGTAACAATTCACTATTTAGTGTGTCATTCCATACACGTCCAGATTGCTTCAAACCATAGGTCGACTTCGGTAGTTTGCACACTTTTCCGGAACCATCGTCGAAACCACTAGGCTGTTGCATGAACACTTCTTCCTTCAATGTGCCATTCAGGTATGCACACACCGCATCCATTTGGTGCACTTTCATGTCATGCTTGACCGCTAAAGCAAAGAGATATCTGATCGACTCATATCTAACTACAGGCGCGAAAGTTTCGTTGTAGGCAATCCCTTCTTGTTGTGAAAACCCCTTTGCTACGAGTCTGGCTTTTCGACGAAACGGAACGCCATTGACATCGTTCTTAGTTTTGAAAACCCACTTCCACGTTATATCCTTCAGGCGGAAGGTGTCTCAACATCCACGTGTTGTTAATTCGGAGTGACTCAAGTTCGCTTTGCATAGCAGGTAACCATTCATCTCTGTCGTCCGATGACATCGTCTCTTCCAAAGTTGATGGATAGTTGGACACATATTCTGCATCACAAAAATTGTACGTTTTCTCTGAATGGTGAGCTATTCTTTCAGAACGGCGAAATACAGTACTGGAACACGGTAGAAGTTCAGGATCATAAACGTCTGCGGTGGTGTTTTCAAAACTGTCGTCAGTCGCAACTTCATGTTTCACACTGCTACATTCTGCGTTGTTGTTTTCGGTAAGTGGTAATTCGGCATCATTAACAACCCCTCCTGAATTGACACTTCCAGGAAAATACAAATTAGCGGTATCATCGATTTTAGAAGTACCGTTTTCGAAAAACACGACATCACGACTTATTACAATCTTATTGTTGCGTGGATTCAGCAAACGGCACGCTTTGCTTTCAGTGGTATACCCAACCATAACACACTCGATCGATTTCGCGTCCAACTTGTTTCGCATTTCCTTCGGTACATGAACAAGGGCTTTGGGTTTATGTTTGAAAATAATTCCTCAGAACACCGTCCATTTTCTCAACAAGGAACACGGTTTGTTAAATATGCAGCGGTTGACGCCGCTTCTGCCCAATAACAATTCGCAAGACCACTGTCTATTAACATACAACGAACACGTTCAATCAGAGTCCTATTCATTCGTTCCGCCACGCCATTTTGCTCGGGTGCGTACGGAAACGTTTTCTGATGTAAGATGCCAGAGTCCCTTAAGAATTTTTTGAAGTATTCGTTTACATATTCTGTGACATTGTCAGTTTGTATGATCTTTATTTTCGCGTTCACTTGATTCTCCACCATCAGTTTGAAGTCTTTAAACGTTTCGAAGACATCAGATTTATTTCTAATGAGATACGCGAAAACTTTCCTCGAATAGTCATCAACGAATGTTACCAAAAACCTCGCACCAGAAAACAATTTTGTTTTCAACGGGCCTAGCACATCTGAGTGTACAATTTTCAACAGTGAATTCGCGCGTGTTCCCTTTTCTCTGTACGGTCTACGTGTTTGTTTTCCTTTTACGCACACTACGTATTGCTCGTTGTTGTCTTCGTCGATGCCGTTACTGCAACTTCTTACTTTACGTAAATTGTTGTTCCATATGTGCCCAAGTCTTCGATGCCATAAATCTAATGTGTTTTGCACCAGAAACGCGTTGTTTTTTCTACACATCTTCGCAATTCAAACGGTTTTTTGCAAACGATTTGGGTTTTATTAAATACACTTCAGCCTTACACAATATAAAATATCTTAAATCTAACAGTGGTAATTTACATCCTTGCATACTATAGTATCTTTCAAGGACAATGTCATTTATACTAAAGGTATGTCGCAGCTTTGCTGCTAACATGGCATTCTTTCATTTTTATACATTAACATGTTTCTCCTTAAAAAATAGAATTATATAAAAAAGGAAGATCTTTTACATTTTGTTTCTTATACTAACACTTACACTAAATGCTTACAAACTACTTAAAATCTATTATATACAAATTATTGATTGGTATTGTATACCGTGTCGTCAATGTCCAAGGTCTTAAACCGTCTGTGGTAGAACAAGAGTAAAGAAGTCCCTCGGAATCGAGAGACAGTAGCCCAGCAGGTGGAAGGAACTCATTACTGAGTTGCATTTCCACACTGTCGGTCACCTCAAGACAACCCCTAATCAGTCTGTTGTCCAGAAACTCAGCCCTTCCATAGAAGTTCAGAACATTCCGGACAAGAAAGACATCGATTCTATCGAAATCGATAAACCGTAAATCTTTCGGCAGGATGGTCTCCTAGGGATACCATCGGAGCCCATGCTCGCTTAAGTCCCAGACAGGAAACCAAAATCGTCCTTTCCCATCTCCTGAGTCTTTCCATTTGGCTGGAAGAGATCTAATACCAGACTGGAAAGGCATAGGAGAGTAGCGGCCTAATTATCTGTCTATATAATAAGAGCCTAACTTCGTCACCCAGTCCTCCCCTACATCTGAGAATTCTGTGGTACAACATGTATGTCTTCTTCACCGTCAATGTGTCGATAGAACCTAAAGTTTTCATTAAAAGTCACCGCTAGATATTTAATTTTCACCGAGTTGCGCACCCGTTCCTCTCCAATCCGTATTTCAGGTTCATATGACCTGCAATTTGGATAAAGGAGGGACCTTTTCCCCTTGAATATGATACTGTTGCATTTACGTACGTTCAGTTTCAATTTCCACTTACGAAAGTATTCCGACAACTCTGAGAGATATGAGTTCAATCTCAAGTTAACGGTACGGGACTTAGGCCCCGAAGCAGCGACAAGTATATCATCCGCATACACTAGCAGTAGATCTCCATCCGGTGGCTGCGGGATATCACTTACAAATATGTTGTAGAGTACAGGTCCAAGTAATGATCCCTGTGGTACACGTGCTACAACATTCCTACTGTCTGACCTACTGTCCCCTACTTTCATTCTAAATGTCCGATCCCTTAAAAAATCTGCGTCTATCCTACAAGTGTTGCCCCCAAAACCGTACATCAACATCTTGTGCACAATGCCGTCCTGCCACACAGTATCAAAAGCCTTAGCAAAGTCCAGGCTTACCGCAATGGTAGCCTGTCTTTTGTTCAATGCCCTCGATACGTAGTCGCCGAACAGAACCAGTGCATGAGATGTGGAATGTCCTCTCTTGAAGCCGAACTGATTATCTGTAAGTATATCCAGATCTTCTATCGTCCGATTTACCCGCGCTAGGATAAAGTGTTCCAGGCAATTCAAACGGTACAAATCATTATCCACACTTGCCGTCGAATCGACAGTAAATTTGCTGCTAAATCTGGAACATACTCGACGTTTTTGACCGTAACTGTCCTTTTTGCCTTTTTATGGCCCAGCAAAAACTCGACGTCGCCCGGAACTCGACGTCACTGGAATTTCCTGTTTGTTCACAATAAAATTTTTTTGTTTGTAACAACACACACATTTTGTAGGTACTTTTTGTTGTTCGTTACTGGCGCCAGAGTCAACATACCATACCACCATTCGAAGACAGAACGGTCGCATGCGCATTTGATCAGAGACCGATTTTAAGCCAACAAGCCGCCGCCGCCGCATGTTTCTGCACGAGCCTCGCCGCCGCCGATTTCATCGGCTCAAATCGACTTCAACCACGCCGCCGATTTCATCGACTCATATCGACTTCAACCACGCCGCCGAGATTTGACGGAGTTCTAACTCAGTTAAATCTTACTACCAAAATAGACGACCCACTTAAAATTACAAAAGAAAATATAACTGTCGATTTCAACCACGCCGCCCAGATTTGACGGAGCTTCAACTCAGTTAAATCTTACTACCAAAATAGACAACCCACTTAAAATTACAAAAGAAAATATAACTGTCGATTTAGACAACCTACTACTGTGAAATATCTTTCTATATTTCAAAGTTGAATGATTGATTTTGATTTAAAAATCGCATTTATATAAGTCAATTCCAGTACTCGTGGTCATGTGTTCCTAATAAATAAGGCTGTTTTTCTTTAAGACTGGATAACTAAGCTGTGTTAAAATTAAACTCAAAATAAAAATTTCTTTTTTATAATTATGGCTAACAGCGATACCAATATGTGTATAAAAACAAATTTTGACAAAAATATTTTATGTTAAATATATTGGACTTAGTGTAGGTCAAATTTATGGTTATCGACCATAAGTCCGAAAAAGACAACAGAAAATATTTTTTTTTTGAAAATTTGTTTTGATACAAATATTTATATTGTAGTTGCCGACAATGTGAAAAAATATTTTTTATTTTGGGTAAAAAATTAAATTTTTATTAACGTTTTTGTTATCGCAGCTTCTTATCCCGGCTTAAAGAAAAACAGCCTTAATAAATAACAGCTTCTCTATTGTGCTTCTTTAGTCTGTCAAAGTATGTAGAGTATTATCATTCTTTATTATCATTTGGAATAATATTATTAAATTATGGGAACATTGGCCAATATTAACGAATATTGAACTACTTGCCAAAAAATAAAAGAAAAGGTGTTAAAAACCAATACAAATTATTCCTTCCATTTTCCCAAAATTTTCAAATAAATGATAGAACTAGCCGGCAAATCAGCCGAAAGCCGCCGCCGATAATTATGGGTAGGCTTGTAACTCTGCATTTGATGTTGTTGCTTTTGCACATGTTTCCACGACGTTATACTCATCCTCACTCTCATCGCTCTGTGAGGATTCTTGTCATCGTTGTAGTTTTTGCCAAAGAAAACCACCACCATTTATTGCAAACAAGACGTGACTTCTGCTGTGTTTTTTGTTGTTGTTTGACGAATTCTTATTGGTGATATTTCTATTTGGGCAATTCCCAAAAAGTAAAGCTTAGTTGAAAGAGCATTCAAGTTCGAATGTTAAATTTCGAGATTGCGAGCTCTGGCAGAGATTGGATATCGTAAGATTTTGGGCGCAGGGTTGCATTTTATGAAGGTTGACCGCAATAACGCAAATCACAAATACGGTTTAATGTTATACTATTATTATTATTATACTATATCAATGCAAAAAATGGGATGCAAACAATACAAGCACCAAATGTATGTATACACAATATAGACAGCGCAAACCAGATAGCGTTTTGGATGAGCGGTCTAAGCGGTGACACAGTAACCTGATTTTTTATTTTTGTTTTAGAGAAGAAGGATCAAATCATGCACTTTCTTTTTTACTTTTACAATACACAATAAATTACTTTTAACACCGAAAATTGCAAATTTAACATCTTATTGAATTATTATATAATTTTCAATTTTAATTTTTATATGTTCCTTTTAAAACTTTTGCTACATGTGAAAATTTAATACTTTTTCAATAACAAAAAAATACCCTTTCAAAAATAAAAATGTTAATTTTGTAATAAAAACTATTTGCACTGTTTAAGATTTGATACCTAGTCCTACCAATATGAATATGAAATTAAAATAAATGGTAACCACGAATCAGATCACTTAGACAACGCACCCAACACGCCATCTAAGATGGGGTGTCTAAAATGTAAATATATTTGAATATGAAACTGAAGATGCCAAATTTTAACATGAATATTATTAAAAAAAATTCAAATTTAAAATTTTCTTTATATTACCTGAGTTCGTTAATCCACACACACATCATATGCATTGGTATTACTGCATAGATGCAAAAATTATTTTAGCATAAGATATTTCAAAAACATTATAAAAAATACTTTTCTTTATAAAAAGACAAAGCCTATTTTAGGAGGAGAGCATGGGATGCGAACCCTTGTCCTTCCAATCTGAAAACAAACACGAAATCTAATAGTAACGGCCAGACAATCCGGCTATCTACCTATCTCGTACACCGAGTTTAAAATGTATTTATATTTGAGATCGAGCCAAAGATAAAATGCATTAATATTTATTTCAATTTGAAAATTAACTCCAACTCCAAAAATCCCATTTGAACCAAATTTTTTAATTTTTAGTTTTTCATTTTCGCTGACGAAGGAACTGGGGGATTCACAAACCCATGTGTACATATTTATAAAATTCCTAGCGGCCAATAGGCAAACATGAATGGAAGTAGGTAACGCGAATATCGCCAGTCGTTTTTAAACCAACAATATGTCAGCTGTCAGGGGTGACAGGCGGGGAAAGAAGGCTTTCCAAGAGGAGGAAGATAGTCTTTCCGTTTGAAGCTTGGCGAGAGAAGGAGGTTCCAAAATTACGAGTACCAAAAAAAATTGACAAATAGTTTTTTTAAAGCCATCTCTCTAAGTGGCATGGCAATTTTATGGTAAAGAAGCAGTTGGAAAAAATCAACAAGCCACAAAAAAAAACACACACACACGGTGAACAAATCGTAAAAGTTGCCAAATTTTGAAATACCTTAAAGATAACAGTTTTTAAATAAATAAACGGCAGAAGTCACCAAAACGGCAGTGATTTCGTAACGGCGACAGTTTGGAACCTCGGCCACAACGTGGGACTGCAGATCAAAGGTTGAAACACCACCAATCCAGGGGTGCTGAGGTATTTGCCGGACATAATACGAACACCCGACAGACAGACCAGATACAGCAGAGTCTGAAAAATAAAGTGAAAAGTTTATGGTTAGAAAGGGTATAAATAGGGAGGTCAATATTTTTATTAGTGTTTGTTTCCTCTCCTTCGAATTTTAGGAAGGATAGACGACGAGGGTAGGGTCTGCAGACTACTTTCCCCGGAAATTGAAGACAAGAAGCTAGTATGATGTTCTTTTTTGTGCATACATACTAGGATATACCGAAATTAATGTTGGACGCAAAATTTTATGCATGGTTTTCTGTTTTATTTTTTTTTAAATCCTTCAAGATGGAATGAATTGTTTGCTTTCATTTTAAATAAATAAAACCCCTATTTTTTATAACGTTTGGCAGCGTTTCGGAGGTAGGCATGGGGCAACCACAAAAATTAATAGAGTTGCCATGGAGGAACTCAAGTTCCGGCATGACAGCAGCCGGAATCAAAAAGGTATTTTTGGGTTGAGTTTAGTTTAGTTCGGCGTTATTTGTATCTAGTTTCCGTTTATGTGTATTTCTATTCCTTTTTCGGTCCGTGATTTCTTTTTTCTTTCGTTTTTATGATTCAGTTTTTTTTCTGTTTACTGTCGACGGACATTTGTTGAGGGACCCATCCCATCCGGTGAGCCTAGCCGCGCTGAACGCCAGCAAGCTCGACAAAAGGCCACGAACTAATTCCATAAATTTAAAAAGAAACAGTACAAAGAGTAATAAAAGTTGTTAGACATTATTATTGATATAGCATTGATATAGTATAACGTTAAACCGTATTTGTGATATGCGGTATTGCGGCCAACTTTCATAAAATGCAACCCTGCGACCAATATCTTTTTTTGACTTTTTGGTTTCTCACTTATTTTTTTACTTAACACTGCGAGTGCGTGCGCGACAAACAGCCCATATCCTGTTGTAAAGAGTTCTTTATTGAAACTGAAACTATTGAATATTTACAGAGAGAATGAAAGCAGTTGTGGTGAATAATATTTACAGTGATGTATTGTGCGTAGGATGCACAAGAGTTGCATTCAATGATGCACTTGCAGAAAAAGGTTTAAACTGGTAGTTCATTTCTCAACACTTCTTTTGTGAGGAAGGAACAAATTTTGTTGATGTTCCCGACTAAAATGAAAGATTGGTTTGTTTTATGTGTTCTCCCAAAATATTTTGCTTTTAACATTGTCCGTTCGTGAGCTGAACGCGTTCAAAATAACCGTGAATGGTATTGAGAAAAAAACCGCTAGAAATTGAAATCCGACCCAGCCTTATCAAACCATATTAAAAACTTACAACATGACCCAGTATAAAGGGCAGACTTATACTATTTTAGTGCAATGTTTGATGCTTTTTTAATAAAAACCGCAATAATTTCCACATTTTTAGTTCGATTTATGATTTTAGGGGCTCGTTGGAGCGATATTGATAACCAATTGGAATTTTTAGAATTTTCTAACCCATTAAGGGCCTCAATTTTTTCATATTGTTAATACTCAGTGGGTTAAATGTGAAGTAAAATCTGAAATATGGGGTTATTTGCATCGTAAACACATTCTAGTCTTATATAAAGCTAATTTTTGGAAAGAAATTCAACAATTTAAAATTTTCCCCCTTAAAAATTAAAACATGAATAATCTACATAAAATTTTTAAAGGGGAAAAATTGAAATTGTTGTTAATGTTAAATTAACATATATACGCATGAAATTTAAAGCATATTTCGAAAATGTTCTTCTCTTTCATTTGATACCCATATTGTCATTCTATGATACGCAAAAGTACGAAACTAATTATTAAAATATTTACATCCTTTGAAAATTAATAGTTATGTAGAGAAGACAAATAACCACGAAATAAAAAAACTGAGGATGAGTTTTCCTATTAGTGACCTATAGTTTCTCTTCTATATAATCTCGTTCTTGGGAGGAAAATCATGTCGCACGGTTTCATTGTAACATCTTGTGTGAAGTTTTCCTCCCAATTTATCCATTGAAAGACCAAAATTTCAGATGTTTTTTGTTTTCAAAAATTAGCTTTTTGTAAGACTGGAATGTGTTTACGATGCAAATAACCCAATATTTCAGTTCTTACATCACATTTAACCCACTGAGAACCAACAGTACGAAAACATTTTCGGCCCTTAAAGGGTTACGAAGTTCTAGAAATTGCAATTGGTGATCAATACCTCTTCAAAGATCCACCAAAAACATAAATCGTACTAAAAATATGGAAATTTTTGCGGTTTTTATATAAACAAAAATTGCACAACATGTTAAAATTCTACCCTCTATTCAGGGTAAAATGCAAGTTTTTGATATGGTTTGATAAGGCTCGGACCAGATTTTAATTTCTTACCATTTTCGCCGTGATTTTTGTTCAAGAAGTATTTGTCAGTCCGTCGTCCGATGCACATGTGTTTCTCTGTCGTCCGTGTCGTGTGCCGTTCAGTTCTGTGTTAAAATAAAAAAAGAACAGAATTTCACAAATCATAAATAACAAAATATAACTATAGAAAAATGAAAAACAACCAACAACAAAATATCGCGCCGCGCCGACCAAAACAACTACCCAACTATCTAACAACAACAACATAGCATCAGCGGAACAACAACAAAAATACAACAGCATCCACACACCACTGACCACACATTTTCTGTCCGCTCCATAGTGTGTGCGTTGTCCAATTCCCTTCCCTCCCCCCATCCCATTCGTGCGGTGCAGTTGGCACTCTTTTCTTCTTGTCGTTGTTCGCCCAATGCTTAAGGCATAACACTGAGCATTGGAAGAGTACAGCAACGGCAGGGAGGGGAGTTTGGCAACTATAGCTGCATATTGACTTTGTTTTGTTTTTTTTGTCTGTTCTAATGGTTGGTAAGTTTAAAATATAATTTGCCAACATACGAGGGCTGAGAACGATTTGCCGTGTACGCTCATGTACATTTCCATCGGCCTGATGTTTTTGCTCTTTGTGAGACTCAGGTGTGTGAGGGTTCTGATCCACAGGATTTTCACGTACCTGTGTATCACACCCTGTCCTCTTTATTGCCCACAGAGGTCTTGTGGTTCGCATAATGATTTGACGCAACTAGTGAATGAAACGACTCACATTCCGTGTGTCCAAGGGCAACACTCTAAAAAAAGTTAACCTCAAAAGTATGAAGTTAACGTTCTAGCACCTCTTGGTAATTCGGATCACTGTATTGTTTCAGCATCCTTTTCGTATTCCGCTCTTCGTGTCGCTTCGACCCCAGCCCCAAAGCGGACAATATATATACGAAAAGGCACGTTGGGCCGAGCTCAACAAATTTTTCCAGCATTTCAATTGGAAACTTTGTTTTCTAAATGGCGATATAGATGCTGCGGCTGAAATGATAGAAAATATTATCTTGATTGGAATGAAGTCATCTATTCCAATTAAAGTTATTTCGGATAAACCATCTAATAAAAGTTGGTTGCTGTCAGATCCAAAGAGGAAGCGTTCAGGAAATGGCGTGTAAACAAAAATGCCACAACTGATTGCACGTGGAGTTAAAAGGGTTCTCGCAAATCTCGGATGTCAATTCAGCACTTGTCTTATGTAAGTGCTCTTCGACGCTTGCCCGCCCCCTTCGTAATCCTTTCAACCTTGCATACCGTGCAGGAGTTTTCCCAGCGTGTTGGAAGATTGCGAACATCCAGCCCATCCCTAAAAAAGGTGAGGCTAATAACCCTGCTATCTATCGACCGATCGCGATTTGCTCAGCGCTTTCGAAGGTTATGGAGAGTATGGTTAACCACCATCTTGTGAGGTATTTATAAACTAATGACTTACTTAATGATCGACAGCAGGCCCGTGCGCAGGATTTTCCCCTGGGGGGGGTTTTCATCTACACTCATAAAAAAGTTAACCCTATAATGAGTTAAAATTAACTAAAATTTAGGAAACCAAGTACATTTTTACTAAATATAAATAGAATTTTGCTGAAATTTTCCTAAATCTAAGTAAGTTTTTCCTAAAACATAGTATTTTTTTACTACATTTAAGCCAAATTTTCCTAAAACTAAGTAAATTTTTACTAAATCTTAGAAAAAATTTCCTAAAACTAGGTAAATGTTTACTTAAATCAAGTAAATATTTACTCAAACTGAGGACTATTTTGCTGATTTTTTTCCTCAAAACAAGTAAATGTTTACTTAAACTGAGGAACATTTTATTTTAAACAAGGAAAAAAGGTGAAATTAAAATAAGTTCAATTTAACTAAAAAAATCAAACAAATAGTTTTACTTCAGAGTTTCATGGACATCTGCAATAATGAGTTGAGCTATTACTCCATGATTGTTGCGAAGACAAGATATGAGCTTTCGCAGTGGTTGTTTAGAATAATTCATAAAGTATTTAAGAAAAAAGTCTTGCAAACGAACAAGAGTTGCTTCTTAGATTAATATTCAAGAATTTTTTTTAACAATTAAATGTATGAAGAACTCGGCATAAATTTCAGTAAACATTTTAACTTAATTTTTGGAAAAAACACATTATTAAGTTAAAATTTCTTAAATGGAATTTTCCATACAAAAAAATTCAGATTTTTTTTCTCACTGAAAACCTTGAAAATATTCTTCCACATAAGTTTGAATTTACTCAATTGTAAGAATTTTTTAGTAGATCCAAAGGATCTAAAGTAAATCTACTACCCTTTTTCTAGTAAATGAACTATTTACTATGGCTTTGAAAGAAGGAAACTTTATCCATACTTAGTTAATTTTCCAACTTTTAAAGAAAATTTTACTGGAGCGTTTGGAAACCACTCATATTTTATTGCCAGGATCTTCGAGAAATATTTTGATACATTCGTCCGACAGACACTGTCGGCAAAATTGCATTTCAGTAATCCATCTATCAGTACACTCAAAGGGATATGTCAGTAAAAGAAAGCAGAAAGTCTACTGAAAGAGCAGATTTTCTGCTGTTAAAAAAGATACAGCAGTTTTGTATCTGCTGAGATGGTAAACAGATGTTTGCTGTTTTTAGCAATATATATGATACGCATATTGTCCCAAGCTAATATAAAAGAAAATTCGAGCTAAACTCGCTTATGAACGCTTATCTATTTTTATATTTTAATTAACAACAGCCAATTTTAGCAGACTGAAAACTCTTTAGCAATGTGAATGGAGATTTAAGATTGCAGAAAACTGCTGTTATGCCAAAAAAACAGCTGTAATAGCAGAAAAGTGTCTGCTGATAGGCAGCAGACAATCACTGCTTTTATTAACAGACTTAAGTGAATAACTTTTTTAAATAGTTGCTTGAAATTATATTCATAAGTGGCTATGAAGAAAAACATAACTTTTCAGGAGAGCGAAAAAACAGATTTTATCCTTAATTTTAAGAGAAATTATTAATCGTTCTTCTACAGTTTAATCTGAAAAGGATTACTAATTGCTACGATTGAAAAGTTTTCGAAATTTCCTATTATTCGTGGTTTTATAGTTCATAGCCACTTTTGCACGTTTAAAATTGAGCACTATGAATGTTGAAATAAGCACATAGTCATTTATGCCCAAATATATAAATAAGATTTATTGCAAACTTCATAACTTTTTTCATGAAATCTTGGCAATGTTGTATAGAAAACGCATTTTCTGTGATGTACACAGCGAATTTAAAGATTCCAGCTTCATCCGTCAGATTGGTCGCTTGTAACATATATGTAGCCAGTCACGAAAATCGCTGCAATTGATGAAAAATCCAAAATTCGCCGTTGCAATTCCTTATATTTTAACCTTCTTCATTCATAATTCTGAAACTTTTCATACACAAATATTCCCCATGAAGTCAGCAAAGTTACGCCGGTTTTTCTAAATATACTTTTCATAATTTTTGATCAAAATGCTATTAACGCGAAATGATGGAATTTGATAGTACGATATGCCCTAAATCTAGAAAAATGTTTTAAACAAAATCGTTGTAGCGAATTATAACCTTCGGTTTTATGCTGCTCCAATGTTGAACTATTTTATTTCTATTATTTTTATGTTCATAGCCACTTATGCAGTCACAAACTAACGTGCGAGGGGATAGCCAAATCAAAAAATTAAAAAATGGCTTTAGAAAAAAATCTTTTCTTTGGCATCAAAAACTCATTTTCGAGAAAATGGTTCATAGCCACTTTTCAATATAAGCCCTCGATATATATTTTAAAGAATAATTACAAAAAAACGATCAAATTCCTCGGCGATAAACCCTTCAGTCCCGCATTTTTTCTATGATAAATGCAGAAAATTTGATATGCTTTTTTACAAAGTATGGGTCTAAATAGGATGTCTAACGATGTTTCTAAATTTTTATAATCTTAAATATGTATAAATTCGAATAACAAATACAGTTTTTTTGTATTCGGTGAAATGAAAGAAGAAACAACTAGAAATTTTAATTCCAAAAAACCAAATAATTGGTATTTTAGAGTTTCGTTTTCCCTCGTAGATCTAAGTTATTGAATTTGTTGTTTCTCTTTTGAGTAATACTTGTTACATATGTACAAAAAAATACTAACTCTAACTAATACTAACTCTAACTAATACTAACTAATATTTGACATGAGTGATAAATATAACAAAAATGTTAGTAAGTTAAAACACATTTCTTATTGTTTCGCAACTTTAAAGTAGATTTTAAAATAGAGACCTACACGCTTTGAGTTCGTTTTGAGTTTCTTTTGTGGGAAAAATTAGTTTGTTTGCGGTAAACATGTCATCAATTGTTGTAAATGAACAAAGAGAAATATGTTTATATCAAACAGTTTTCTTCGTTTGTCGAAATGGATTTGTATTATAATTGCAAACTCCCAAAACATTGGAAGTAACAGAAACCGTTGTTGTTGCATCTGTGATGAAAATAGGACACATCGGTTCAGATTTAGATACAGCTCCATTAAAATGTCCAATAGCAAATGTTACATCAAGCAAATTATTTGCTTCTATTAAGAATATTTTAGATTTCATTGTGATATCATAGTGATTCTTATCTACATTTTTTTAAAACGACTAAAATATTTTGTTAGTAAATTTCCAAACTTTTATTGCAGTACACAATTAAAAGTTCAGAAGATATAGCTCTAGTCGAATGTCAAGAAGTGGTATCGGTTAATAAAAATGAAAATTTTCCGAACAATTTGGTATCCATTAGCGAAATTAGCACTACACAATCTTGAAATTGGCACAATTCGTTTACTTTGTTTGTATTTTTCATAAGCTTTGCCCGAAATTCAAGAAAGTGTCCATGATTTTTTATATAATTTTCGTGATTTTACTGCAAAATTACCATTTCAGACGAGTTATTTTAAAAAGACCTTCAAAATTCTATATTCTATTGCTTCAGAAAGTCTAGAAGGTTTTAAAAAGTATATGTTCGAAACCTCTCTGGGGGGGTTTGAACCCCCCCCCCCCTGCGCTCGTCCCTGATCGACAGTATGGCTTCCGTAGGAATCGATCTTCGGGAGACCTGATGACGCTGCTATCCGAAAAGTGGAATCTATCTATTCACCAGATTGGTCAGAGTAAGGTCGTTGCTCTAGGTATCTCCGAGGCCTTTGCTAGAGTTTGGCACGGCGCACTGTGGTCATTATTTTGAGATAGCGGCCAAAACTCCTTTTGGTTTTTGTTCTCCGATTTTAAAGTTATTAGACTCATATGAAAGTAGACAGTAGTAAACCTCGGGTGCCAAAAAATTAGAACTCTATTTTAACTATTTCACTGAGAACAGGGTGGTCCAAAATGGGCTTTTTCAGAATTTAGTAATTATGATATTTTTAGTTAATTTTTAAAGTTGAAATGATCATAACTTTTTTGTTTTTCAAGATTTTTGGACGAAATAAATTTTGTGTTATAACTTAACTTATTTCCTATCATTGGTAGGAAAAATTGCTCTACTGTTTTCAGAACAATTTAAATATTTTTTTTAAAAAAGGTCTAATTTATCGGAAATTTCCTACTTCATAGAGCACAACTCCTGTGAGTCAAGCTGAGTCAAAACACAAATTTACTATTTTGTAGTCCTAACCCTCCCCTACATTCCTATATATACATGTCCATGCATCGGGACTGCACTTTTTGAGCTACAGCAATTTTTCTGACCCAAGGTAAGATATTCGGTACAAATGCACGTCATATTTTTTGAGAAGTTATTTGTATGGGAAAGTGGCTATTATGCATATATTTTGATGAAATTTTGTACAAGAGTTCTTATTGACCCAAAAAATAATTCTGTTGAAATTAGGAGAATTTGGCCCATATTTGGACCTAGTCCACATAGAAGGGTGTATCAAAATTTTGACAAAAATGACAATAGAATCTGACAACATTCGCTTTGCTTACAAACCAAATAGAACATTAAATTCAATTTTTACCAACATTAACGACAGAACACAACGAAGAGCACATTAGAAACGAGAATGAAAGAACATAAAATGGACATCACAAAAATGAAAGAGACATCAGCACTGTCACAACTTAGTGCAATCCAGTGCACGAAAACAAACGAAACGATTGACGTACATATCATCCAAAGTCATTATTATTCATTATTGTTTAAACAATGGCTAAATTCAGTTATAGTGTTCTATCTGATATATATTTTGAACGGAAAGATGAAAACGACATTATTTTACATATAATGAATAATCCATTTTTCAAAATATCCGACAAACAAGAAATTAAAATTCATAAGTTAAAAATAAAAAACTTTTTAAATACTTTAAGAAAACGGAACAATCAATGTTCCAGAAACAAGAAATTGTTTTACTCACGCAACCAAGAATGGCTAAGAAATAAACTTATTTTTGAAAAGCCATCAGTAATTACCACGGAAACTGGAAAAGGTGGTCGACCAGCAAAGCCAATTGATAATTGTAGTGAAAGATCACGAAGACGCAAGCTTAAACATATCAATGAAGAAGTTTCTTGTAGCATCATAAAGGATTCATTTCTGCATCAAATTCAACCATCGAAAACTAAAAAGAGTAAAATTGCTATCATTGAAAAAATAGTGGAAGCAAGCCCCAGACGCACAAAAAGGATTTTAGAAAGTATGCCGACACCAACTGAAGAAAATAAATTTACTCCAGAAGAAGCATTTGCACTATTTTTGGATTTGAAAATGACTAAAAACCAATATACAGAATTGCGGAAGCGAACCAATGAAAAAAATTGTGGAATTTGCCAAAAAAGATTGCTTTCCTTCACCAACTGCTATTAGTGTAACTTCAAGTTCAGCAGAAATAAAATTGCAGGATCTTCTTGAACACACTGCAGAACGATTATTAAAGACATTTGATGCTGACTATTTAAAGAAGTTTAAAAATTGCAGCATGACTTTAATTTCTAAATGGGGATGTGATGGGTCCTCTGGCCAGAAACAATACAAACAATGTAATGCGGAAAATTCATCAGATGCCAATTTATTCATGATTTCTTTCGTTCCATTACGTTTAACAAAAACTTATATTGGTTCAGAGCCGTCAACTAGTAGAGCTGCAGAGATAGATGTATGGGAGAATGAAATTCCCTCGTCAACAAAATTTTGTAGACCAATAAAGTTTGCTTACAAAAAAGAAACTAAAGATGTCATAACTGAAAAAGATGGCAAAATAAGAGATGAAATTAAAGAACTTCAACCAGTGATATTTGAATTTAATGACCAATGCATCGAAGTTAACTTTAAAATGTCACTTACAATGATCGATGGAAAAGTTGCACAAGCTTTAACCGAAACAAAGTCTTCGTCAAGCTGCACCATATGCCAAAAAACATCAAGTCAATTGAGCCAACCACCAACACAAGACGATAGTTTTAATGAAGCATATGAATTTGGAATGTCACCTCTTCATGCTAGAATTCGTTTTATGGAGCATATTCTTAAATTGGGATACGATTTGGAATTTGGCCCGTTAGGCGAAACAGTGGGAAACAACAAAGAAAATTTGGAAAAAAGAAAGCAAAAAAAAAAGATATTCAAGAAAAATACCGTGAGATAGGCCTTATAATTGACCAGCCAAAGCAAGGAGAAGGAAATTCTAATGATGGAAACACAGCAAGGAGATTTTTTTCCGATCCAGAAACTGCAGCTTCTATAACTGGAGTAGATTATGATTTAATACGACGATTCCAGATCATATTAGAAGTTATAGCATGTAGCAAAAAGATAGATGCAAAAAAATTTGGTCAGTATGCTAATGAAACAGCAACCCTTTATAACCAAAAATATTCTTGGAGACATATGCCAACCACAGTTCACAAAATTTTGTTCCATGGGGAACAAATAATTCAGCACAATATGCTTCCAATTGGAGATCTCTCAGAAGAAGCGCAAGAATTTAAATCAATAGTAAAAGTTTACTTAAAATTTTATCGCTGTTGTGTTCTGTATATAATATATCCAAATGGTATTGATATTGTTGGGAATTTCAGTGTTATTTTTCAGTTTAATCCTCACAAGAATTAGCTTTCTTCCACAAAAACCAACCTTTGGCCCCTGTGAATATTGAGACTAAATAAATGTCAGGGGCCAAATGTTGGCATTTTCTGACCAAAATTAAGTTTAGGCATAATAAATAAGTATTGGTTGTAAAATACGATTGAAGAAAATAAGAAATTATAAAAAATATACCTATTTTAAATGTCAAAATATTCAACTTTTACATGGAAATTCAACAAAAAATTAAAATACATTTTTAACTCCACATTACTTACGTTCCCATCAGTCGATTTTTACGTTTGAACACGCAAATTTAAGCTTAAAGTCCCTCCTATTGAACAAAACAAATTGCGTAAAAAAATACCAATCCGGCCAAAAGTTATACAGTTTTGACCGCAATCTCGCGAAATTGACCACTGTGCGGCGCACTCGTATCAAAGCTTATCGCTTTTGGTGTTGGTAGTGACTTCTCTCGATTTATATCGAGCTTCATCAGAGATCGCACTATACGTGTTGGTGTAGATGGGTTCTCATCCGATGAACATAGGTTAACCGCAGGAGTACCACAGGGCTCTGTCCTTTCCCCCTCCCTTTTTCTTATTTTCATCGACGACCTCCTGGATCGGACTTTGAATCCAATATACTCATTTGCGGATGACAGCAACCTCTGTCATTCATACTCATTCGATCATAGACCAAGTCGTCAAGAAATTGAGGATAAAAGGCGATTGATGGATGAGTCACTTAGCCAGGATTTGCTGGCCATTTCTGAATGGGGTCGAGAGAATAGGGCAGATTTTAATGCACGTAAGACCCAGTGCTCCTTGTTGTCTCACAAGCGATTCACTGATCCAACGGTGTCGTCGATTTTAGTGAACGGTGTAGATATTGAGCAATCAGATGCTCTCGATATTCTTGGCATGAAAATACATCGTGATGTTCGTTGGACAAAACATGTATTTGATGTGTCGAAAGATGCCTTCGAATGTTTGGGCTTTTTAAAAAGATGTAAGAAATATTTCACACCCTCTGATCTTCTCAATATCTACACTACCTACATCAGACCAAAGATGGAATACAACTCCCATATATGGTCGGGTGCTCCAGCTTCATCACTGGAGCTACTTAACCGTGTCCAGAGGAGGGCGATGGTGTTGATAGGCGACGGTAGGATATCCAATTCTATTGTCTCCCTTGAATAGGTTGTGTGTCATTGTTCTATCGATACTTTCATGGAGTTTGTTCTTCGGAGATTCGTGATCTTATACCGCCCGTGAGAACGTTCGGTAGAGATACGCGACTCTCCAGGAATGCACACCCATTTGTTGTCAATTGGACAACCGGCCGCACTCATATTACAGAATAAATTCGTTCTTCGCCCGTAATATCCGTATGTGGAATCGACTTCCGGCAAATACCTTTTCCTCCAATTATGACATTCATTCTTTCCTCCTTCCAATACCTGATCTTCCTTCCACCAACGCAATGCATTTATAGGGGGCATCCCCTGAGTGTTGGCTCAGTGAAAAAAAAAGAAAAACCTGATGAGCTGGACGCGTTCAAATAACCTCTATATATTTTGAACGCGTCCAGCTCACGAACGGACAATGATTAAAGCGAAATATTTTGCGAGAACACATAAAACAAACCAATCTTTAATTTTAGTCGGGAACATCAACAAAATTTATTTTGAAGCCACTCTAATGTATATAAGTATCAAATTAAAGAAGAGAATATCCGTATAAGTTTAGAATTAACAACCATTTCAAGTTTTCCCCCTTAAAAAGTAAAATATGAATAATCTGTGAGAATGTTACGAATAGAATGTCAAATTTAATATACCCGTAACCGGAAGATTTGAGGCAAACCAATCTTTCATTTTAGTCGGGAATATCCACAACTTTTATTTTGAAGCCACTCTAATGTATATAAATATCAAATTAAAGAAGATAATATGCGTATAAGTTTAGAATTAACAACCATTTCAAGTTTTCCCCCTTAAAAAGTAAAATATGAATAATCTGTGGGAATGTTACTGGTAATAGAATGTCAAATTTAATATACCCGTAACCGGAGGCGGACCGTACACAAACGTGTGTGGACAAAATGTTGCCAGGATACACTAATTTGTGATGCCAAAGTTTGTTATTTTCAATGAAATCGACATTTGTCAGTTGCACTATAAACTTTTTATCCTCATGTACTTATTTAGTACTGCTTCTCATTGCACGCCCAAATCAAATAGATACCAACTTCCTCCTTTTCCGTACACTAAAATGTGGCACCTTACTTTATCTTTCATAGACACATCCGAACAAAATAACTAAAGCTTGCTATTCTTCGCAATCTTACTAGCTATGAAATGTACAATGACGTTATGAAGTGCTTCATGAATTTCAATAACAACTATTCACCCGAGTTGTAATAATACATCACAACGTTGGCAAATAACTATTTTTTACTATCGTGTAATACATAAACAATCGTTACTATCATGTGTATCATATATTGCTGCAACTCTTCTATTGGTAAGTAAGATTGCGACAGACGCAGTTAGGTATGTTCTTATATGCAGCTAACTCCTCTTATACTTATGCCTAAATATAGATTATCACTCGCTGAAATAGCACACATATGCTGTGTCTTATTTTATGCACCGCTAAATAACACAATATGAAATGCTAAAAAAATGGAATTTTAAACATCAGTTTATTTAACAAAATGAATAATATTTGAAATTATGCGGGTTCTAATCCATGTTCATGGATTTTTTGTTCTTTTTTTTCGATTTTGCTACAAATGTTTATTTTCAACCCTGTTATTGTCTTTCACTTTCTTAGGCCATGAGGCAAATGTAAACTTTTTTCACCATAACAAATTCTTACAGATACCACCAGTTTCTGCATTGCCACTATAGCAACTACAAATTATGATAGCCGAAATAAAACAAATCGATTGGTTCCATTCTATTTCCACTTCCATTAGACACAAAATAAATTTTGTTCACCATATTCACCAAACTTTTCTCCTAGTAAAAATTTTCGATTTCGCCATAGTGTGAAAGGTGAGAACTTTATTTATGATTGTTGATTGAATCATTTACATATGTAGCAACATCTTAAGATGTAAAGCGGATTAATGTTTAATGCTCACATTACAGTAATTATCGCTTATATGCATCCCCAAAATTATTGGACTTTACGTGCATATAAGACGGGAAATGCATATATAAAACCCCAAATACGAACCATGTATGTGTATATAAAACAATATTATGTGCGTGAAGATAAATTCCGAATTTAACTAGCAGAGACACAAACCACCCATGTTAACAGTGGGCTGTTAATGGGTTAACAGAGCTATGTTAATCTTGATAGAGGATGATAATATATACACAAAATCGGATCGGGAGAAGATATATTATCGAAATTCAAAATCTGAATGGAAAACATATCAATCTCGATATATAGAGAGAAAATATTAAATTTTGTATTGTATATTTTTATTTTTTCAACATAAAAAAAATTATTATTTTGTAACGCAGTGGATAAACGGCAAAGTCTGGGTCAATGACTTGGGTACCAAAAATAGGTCTTCCAATGAGCTTTCAGAATATATACCCCACGATACCCAAAACAATTTTGTATTATGAAAATACTCTGTTGCAATTCTAAATTCTATTTTTATTCAAATATATGACCCCACTGTGCGCAAACCCCTAGGTCTGGGTCCATGACTTGGGTACCAAAAAATAGGTCTTCCAATGAGCTTTCAGAATATATACCCCACGATACCCAAAACAATTTTGTATTATGAAAATACTCTGTTGCAAGTCAAAATTCTGTTTTTATACAAATATATGACCCCACTGTGCGCAAACCCCTAGGTCTGGGTGCATGACTTGGGTACCAAAAATAGGTCTTCCAATGAGCTTTCAGAATATATATCCCACGATTCCCAAAGCAATTTTGTATTATGAAAATACTCTGTTGCAAGTCACAATTCTGTTTTTATACAAATATATGTCCCCACTGTGCGCAAACGGCTAGGTCTGGGTCCATGACTTGGGTACCAAAAAATAGGTCTTCCAATGAGCTTGCAGAATATATACCCCACGATACCCAAAACAATTTTGTATTATGAAAATACTCTGTTGCAAGTCTAAATTCTATTTTTATTCAAATATATGACCCCACTGTGCGCAAACCGCTAGGTCTGGGTCCATGACTTGGGTACCAAAAAATAGGTCTTCCCATGACCTTTCAGAATGTATACCCCGCGATACCCAAAACAGTTTTGTATTATGAAAATACTCTGTTGCAAGTCTAAATTCTATTTTTATTCAAATATATGACCCCACTGTGCGCAAACCGCTAGGTCTGGGTCCATGACTTGGGTACCAAAAAATAGGTCTTCCCATGACCTTTCAGAATGTATACCCCGCGATACCCAAAACAGTTTTGTATTATGAAAATACTCTGTTGCAAGTCTAAATTCTATTTTTATTCAAATATATGACCCCACTGTGCGCAAACCGCTAGGTCTGGGTCCATGACTTGGGTACCAAAAAATAGGTCTTCCAATGAGCTTTCAGAATATATACCCCACGATACCCAAAACAATTTTGTCTTATGAAAATACTCTGTTGCAAGTCTAAATTATATTTTTATTCAAATATATGACTAGGTCTGGGTCCATGACTTGGGTACCAAAAAATAGGTCTTCCAATGAGCTTTCAGAATATATACCCCACGATACCCAAAACAATTTTGTATTATGAAAATACTCTGTTGCAAGTCTAAATTCTGTTTTTATACAAATGTATGACCCCACTGTGCGCAAACCGCTAGGTCTGGGTCCATGACTTGGGTACCAAAAAATAGGTCTTCCCATGACCTTTCAGAATATATACCCCACGGTTCCCAAAGCAATTTTGTATTATGAAAATACTCTGTTGCAAGTCTAAATTCTGTTTTTATACAAATGTATGACCCCACTGTGCGCAAACCGCTAGGTCTGGGTCCATGACTTGGGTACCAAAAAATAGGTCTTCCCATGACCTTTCAGAATATATGCTAAAATTTCCTGAATGGATTTTTTCCATACAAAAAAATTCTGATTTTTTTCTTACTTAAAACTTTGGAAATGTTCTTCCAGATAAGTATGAATTGTAAAAATTTTTTATTAGATCCAAAGAAATATTTTAAAGTAAATTTTCTACCCCATTTCTAGTAAATGAACTATTTACTATGGCTTTGAAATAAGGAAACTTTTCTCACACTTAGTTAATTTTCCTACTTTAAGGGAATTTTTACAGAACTGGAGTAAAATTGTTGAACTAAATTGAAATATGGAATTCACTGAGATTTAGGAATGCTATTTTTTGAGTGTAAAGTAAAATAATATTAGTTATATGTTTTAATGATTAATGTTGGCATATCTATTTACATTTTATTATTTAAATGTTGGAAACAATATTTATATTATTTATCTTTATTTGAAGCCAACAATACTCCGCGGAATATTAAAGAACAATTTCTGTATCAAAATTGCTATTAAGGGAATATCAATTAAAATAGTATATTCTTAAAATTAACTAAACGCATTTCAAAAGATACAAGTATTTCCTTTCAATTAAATATTAAAAAAAAAATAGAAATAATGATAAATTTTGTCTTAAATAACTGAAGCTATGTTTGGGATGGCCAGAGAATATAGAAAAAGTATAGTATTGCCGCCTTAGATTTTTTAAAGTTTTTAATATTTTATTTTGATTTTCGTCATGATTACATTAAAATTTCAAAAACATGGATTGAAATCAATTCGAAAATCAAAATAAAAGAAATAAAATATTAAAAACTTTAAAAAATCTCACGCGGCTATATTATACTTTTTCTATTTAATAAAAATAACTGAAATTACTTTCAAAACAAGGTGTAGTACATAAAAATCGCACCTCTTAAGAAAAATCGCAATTTCACCACTGTTAAATTGCCCATGTCGAAAATCGAAATAAATGAAATAACATTTTATAAACTTAAAACATCTTTACGCGGTGATACCATATCACTTCTACAATTCCATATTTCACCACTGTCATAACTCGTGAAAATGTATTCGCTAAAATATGAGAAGATAAAATATGCACTAAAAATTAAAAAAACATGCTTTTAAAACTTGTTTAGAATGACAATGGTGAACACATAAAGCCAAAAATCTGTCCATTAAAGATATAGATTATTAGGGTTTTCACTCAATGTATGGGGTTGTAGATCTTGCAAAGCTTGGATATCTAGCTTTTGCTACGATTTGCTACACCACAACAACAAAATACAAAGAAAACGTTTCTTTGCTAGTGTTTGTGTCATTTGCAAGACTAAGTGCAAGTGTAGAGCAACTATTTGTTCTGTGTGGCTAATTTAGCTTTTAAGCAAAAAACTATTTTTTATTCCATTTTGGTGTGTTTTTTACTCTAGAGTTAACAACTTTGCCCGATATTGCGTCGTCTTCTTCTTCAAATTAAAATTTGCAATCAACTGCGATAAAAGACGTTCACTCTTCATAGTATAATCGTTGTAAATTCTGCCAGGGTTGCATAATATGCTACCACGAGTGTATACCCTATATGTATCGTAACCAGAAAATACAAAGGGTTGAAGTCAAATAGTGCATCACATCAACATCAAAATATTAATTAGATATTAATTAATTAATTAGATATATTTTCTAGTCATCCCAAACATAGTTAAACTAATTTAAAATGAACACTTTATTACTAGATAACCCTTAAAACATTTAATTGGCAGAAAATACTTGTATTGTTAGAAATGCGTTTGGTTATTATTTTACTTTATGTATGTAGGGAATATTTTCCCTCATTGACAACACTGATTTCGACTCTATTGTGGTTTGCGAGCGAAAGAAGAGATCACATATTATTATTTAGTGTCATTAGTTGGTAGAGAGAGCGAGAGAGCGAGGGAGCAAAAAATTGGAGGGAAATGTCTGCACTGAGGCTTAGTGCGAGCACAAGTGTGTAAACCATTTAAACAAACACAAACATAAAGTTTGGCCGTTATTCCATTCATTTGTGTAACATTCCATGCATACAGTGGCTCAATGTTATATTGAAGCAAAAAAAAAAATGCATATGATGCAACAGTATATTTTCATAACAAAATAATAACATGGTGTATATATTCTGAAAGCTTATTGGAAGACCTATTTTTGGTACCCAAGTCATGGACCCAGACCTAGCGGTTTGCGCACAGTGGGGTCATACATTTGTATAAAAACATAATTTTGACTTGCAACAGGGTATTTTCATATACAAAATTGCTTTGGGAATCGTGGGGTATATATTCTGAAAGCTTATTGGAAGACCTATTTTTGGTACCCAAGTCATGGACCCAGACCTAGCGGTTTGCGCACAGTGGGGTCATATATTTGTATAAAAACAGAATTTTGACTTGCAACAGAGTATTTTCATAATACAAAATTGCTTTGGGTATCGTGGGGTATATATTCTGAAGGCTCATTAGAAGACCTATTTTTTGGTACCCAAGTCATGGACCCAGACCTAGCGGTTTGCGCACAGTGGGGTCATATATTTGTATAAAAACAGAATTTAGACTTGCAACAGAGTATTTTCATAATACAAAATTGCTTTGGGAATCGTGGGATATATATTCTGAAAGCTCATTGGAAGACCTATTTTTGGTACCCAAGTCATGCACCCAGACCTAGGGGTTTGCGCACAGTGGGGTCATATATATGTATAAAAACAGAATTTAGACTTGCAACAGAGTATTTTCATAATACAAAATTGCTTTGGGTATCGTGGGGTATATATTCTGAAGGCTCATTGGAAGACCTATTTTTTGGTACCCAAGTCATGGACCCAGACCTAGCGGTTTGCGCACAGTGGGGACATATATTTGAATAAAAATAGAATTTAGAATTGCAACAGAGTATTTTCATAATACAAAATTGTTTTGGGTATCGTGGGGTATATATTCTGAAAGCTCATTGGAAGACCTATTTTTGGTACCCAAGTCATGCACCCAGACCTAGGGGTTTGCGCACAGTGGGGTCATATATTTGTATAAAAACAGAATTTTGACTTGCAACAGAGTATTTTCATAATACAAAATTGCTTTGGGTATCGTGGGGTATATATTCTGCAAGCTCATTGGAAGACCTATATTTTGGTACCCAAGTCATGGACCCAGACCAAGCGGTTTGCGCACAGTGGGGTCATATATTTGTATAAAAACAGAATTTTGACTTGCAACAGAGTATTTTCATAATACAAAATTGCTTTGGGTATCGTGGGGTATATATTCTGAAGGCTCATTGGAAGACCTATTTTTGGTACCCAAGTCATGGACCCAGACCTAGCGGTTTGCGCACAGTGGGGTCATATATTGGTATAAAATCAGAATTTAGACTTGCAACAGAGTATTTTCATAATACAAAATTGTTTTGGGTATCGTGGGGTATATATTCTGAAAGCTCATTGGAAGATCTATTTTTTGGTATCCAAGTCATGGACCCAGACCTAGCGGTTTGCGCACAGTGGGGTCATATATTTGAATAAAAATAGAATTTAGACTTGCAACAGAGTATTTTCATAATACAAAATTGTTTTGGGTATCGTGGGGTATATATTCTGAAAGCTCATTGGAAGACCTATTTTTTGGTACCCAAGTCATGGACCCAGACTTTGACGTTTATCCACTGCGTTACAAATTAATAAACTTTTTTTATGTTGAAAAAATAAAAATATACAATACAAAATTTAATATTTTCTCTCTATATATGTCGAGATTGATATGTTTTCTATTCATATTTTGAATTTCGATAATATATCTTCTCCCGATCCGATTTTGTGTATATATTATCTTCCTCTATCAAGATTAACATAGCTCTGTTAACCCATTAACAGCCCACTGTTAACGTGGTGGTTTGTGTCTCTGCTAGTTAAATTCGGAATTTATCTTCACGCACAATATTTTACCTTTAATTTCTTCGGTTTTCATTTAAATTATTTTTTTAAGTAAATGCATATGTACACTTAGTTTAAAACAAAAAGATTTAAAAATGCGAGATCGCAGTTATATCGTTTGGTTTTTGTAATTCAATTTCATTGAAGTACATGCATATATATGTGTACATACATAGTTTAAAATAAAAGTAACTAAAAATATGAGACCACCGTTAATTCATTTGGCTTTTTGCTACTTTTAATGTCGTATAAATATGTTCTTAGTTTAAATTATTTTTTTTGGAAAAATATCTAATTTTTGTTTGTATATTATTGAAGCATTTTGTAAAAATAAATTGCTCAATGTTTTCCAATTCTTTAACACATTAGTTTTTTGACAGAAGAGAACTTCGAAGAATGCTTAGGGAATCCACGTCATCATCAGATTCCTCACTTGATTTAAGTTCAGCGACAATTTCATCGTCATTTGGTGGTCCATAGCAAGGCAAACCATTATCAAAATCAACATAGTTTTCAAAATTAGTTTCACATTCGGTATTACTTTGAATTGCAATCATCATCTCATCTTCTCTTTCTTCTGCGCCTGTCTGAATTAGTGATTCATGGACAACATTATACTGTAAAATGTAAAAAATATTACGTATGGTCCCAACATTATGATTGTCAATCATACCTTTTTGAAGCAGTTTACAATCGTATCGTTTTTAACCATCCAGTATGCTCGCTTCTCTATATGTAATGCTGCTAATATATCAATATTTTTTTTTAATTCTTCAAATTTTTTCCCGGATTCCAAATATCAAATTTGTGTGTGTATTATATATTGCCGATAGTATGATTAAAATGCATGTATTATTCCCTGGTCTAAGGGTTGCGAAATGGGAGTGGCAGGTAAATACTGAACGTTAACATTCTTCAAATACATTTGCTTGTGAGCTAAGGCATTATCAACAAAAATTATTACCTTTCGGTTTTGTTGAATCATTTCTTCATCGAAAGCTTTATTCTGTGAAGAATACTGGAACTGCTTCGTTGTTTTCCTCTATAACAGCTACTTGGTCATTGATGACTACCAAACCATTGCCTATTGATGTAATCGGTGTGAGGTTATTGAATGTTGTGCCGCAATTGACGGTGTTGTGTGTCATAAGTTGTAGAGCGCATGATGTAGCTGAAGATGGCAAACAAAACGTTGATATCGTGTCGCTGCAGTCCCTCACTGCTAAGGTCTTATTGTGACACACGGCTAAGGTAGATTCTTGTAGGTGGAAAATGTGGTGACCGTTAGCTAATGGTAAAATAGTAATTTTCTTACATCTAAACTTAGGAATATGATATTATTAGAAAATATATGACATTATTATATTGTAAAATCCTAGTTATAGCTACAGCCACGACATCGGCCACAGATAGATTTGTGAAGTGCTCGTTTTTATTATGAAATTTATTTCCTTACTATCTAAGAGTATAGGTTCAAAACTCAAATTTTTGCGAATGCGGTGGAAGTAATTAAATTGTCTAATACTGTTATTATTGCCCTATTCCTAGCTAGAAGGATTCCATAAAGGTAACTTGTGTCTATTTCTCTTAGTTTTTCTGCATTCATTTTCTTTTTGCACCTCCGTGTTGATAGTAAACTGTCTGTCCTGTGAGTCAATTAGACGTTCAGCTGTTTTCGTTAGTTTGTCAAAGTCGTCGTGATCAGGGGTCCCAGCGACCGTACCTAGAGCATCCAGGCTTCTCGCCTGCCTGTAGTGAGTATTTACTATCTGTTATAGTGCTGGAAGTTTCAACGAAGATTGTCCTTATGGACCATCCTCCCTCTTATGAGAACCGTTGGGCCTAGATCCTTTTCGACTTCTTCTTCGCTATAAAGAGGTGTAAGTTTGTTACTTAGTCTTCTTTTATTCCTGACGTGGACACTTTCTCCTACAGAAAACTCCCTGTCCTGTCTATTCCTCTTGTGTGTTCTTTGTCCTGTGCGGTTTTCAAACGCGACACTATTCATCGTCCTCTGCTGAATGGAAGACGCCAATGGGCTTCATTCCAGTTACCGTATGGATTGAACTATTGTATTCGATAAAAGAACCTCGATATCGTCCAGATTCTTGCCAAGTATAAGGCATCGTGATATTTCCATCAGAGTGTTGTGGAATTGCTCTACCTGACCATTCGATGTACTGTGTAGGAGTGGGGCAATCGCGATATCTATGTCGAAGTGATTTTTGAGTGTAGTTTTAATGGTGTGCGAGTTAAGTGACTTTTCGTACCGGAAATCGATGCAAGTCAGAAAGTACTTTGTAGTGATGGACAATCCAGTGATTTTTGGGGAACGTCGTTCTCAGTGACCGTGATTTGTAAATAACCGTTCTTTTAAAGAGTTACCGTGATCACGATTTAATCAATAATCTTATTTGAATCAAAATGTAATAGATTTTATTAAATTTAAAGTTTACCGTAGTGCAAAAAACATCTATATGCTTGCTATTTGCTTTTTAAGATTATAAATTGTAGTATGAGATTTTTGCTTTGCAAGTCTTGCGTCTTGCATAAAAGTTTTGAGTACGCTCGAAAAACTGCCATATTTCGCTTGTTTTCTCTTTACTAAGATCAGAAGCCTTGTTTTTAATAATTTAAAATTTTACAATGGCAGAAGTCGGCGGTTTTCCAAACTTGATGGAAATATCAAACGAAAGTGGAGAACGAAAAATAGCAATTAAAATTAAAGACCAAAGCAGACAAAAAATGTTTACGTTATTATATGCAATAGAATGATTCTAGTATGTGAAAGCAGTTGCTTCAGCTAGAAAAAATGATGTCAGTGATTTCTGAAAATAGTGAAATTTAAAATTGAGTGGTGACAAGAAAGAACTACTTTGCAAGTAACCGTTACTCGTCATATCCAATCACTGCAGTTTTTTCTCAATTACGGTGATTGAATCACCGGCATGAGAATATCGCCCATCTCTAGTACTTTGACCCAGTGGAAAACATATCAATGTGAAGGATTTCTCCATAATTTGTAGGTATAGGTGTTTGAGCAATAAGTTGGTTTTTGAGGTGGCGGTCATACTTCGCCTGAGAGCATATCCGACGGTATGCTATAAGTTGTTTAGCTTTCTTTTCCATTTTCGGAAACAAATAGTTTTACATTTTCCTGGGCTGCTCGGTGTGCTCGATTATGTTCAGCTGTGATCATTCGGGTACGATATATCCATAACTAGTTTCTCCGTATGTCTAAATTTTACATTTGGAAAAAGTTCGATCAATTTATGCTGAAATCGTGCCAATGTGTGCCGGTCACACCACAGAGCGTTTACTACATCCACTTTTACAGCCTCTTGTAGGTGTCTAATTGGATCGTCGTTGGTTCGGAATATAAGTGTCTTGGCTTTTTCCCAAAAATAATAAAAGTTTTTCTCTGGGGTTCTATGCCTTCTTCTACAAGTATCTGATTACGAAAGCAATTTACTGGTTTGTCGGTTCTTCCAATTGTGTTTGTTGAGGACTCTTCGCTGTGGATTGTCTCAACACTCGAATTATCCAAGACGTTTAGGTACTGCCTGGACAGTGCATCGGCGACCACGTTTTCTATACCTGGCTTGTAGATCAGCTCTTCTCTCTTCCCTCTTAATTTTGGAATTTGGATTTCTGTCCGAAACGGCAAAAGTTAACAGTTAATGGTCGGTGTAAACATTTAGATCTGATACGCCGTAAAGATAATTTCTAAGCGTTTTTAGTGTCCAGACAATGGCCAATAATTCCCGTTTATTAGTAGCATAATGCTCTTCGGTACTGGATAAAATGCGGGATATAATAGTAATATATCTGTCCCCTTGTGAATAGCAGAATCTGGTGGAAACCTGATTTTAAGTCAAGTATCGTAAAAAATTTGCTTCCACCTAGGGCGGACAAGGTTTCAGTGATTTCGGGAATCGGATATTTATCACTAATAGTTTTCTCATTAAGTTTACGAAAATCTATCACTACTCTTTTCTTCTCCTGTGTTTCATCAAATCCCTTTTTCTTTACTACCCATATTGGGTTATTGTATGGCGATGTGGACTTTCGTATTATACCGTTTACAAATAGATCTTGTCCACAAAATCTGAAAAGCCTAGTGGGTACGGGTAAAGCCTCGTGTACACCGGGTCTTCGTTCTCGGTGCGAATCGTCGCAACCACATTTGTATTGTAAGGAAGTGTCCCGTCGGGGTCTGCAAAGACCCCATTTACGTTACCAATTTCCTCGATAAAGGCTCCTTCCAAATGCTTTGGTACTGACTTGGCCTGAAGTTTTATATGATTTATATCCAGGCTAGACATAAATAAAATAAATTATTTTCCGTAATCTGAGTAATTGTGTTCGATCTCAAATCGATAGACGCGTGTACTTTATTCAATAGGTCAATGACGTCAGTTCGGGTAAAATCAAAAAATCTGCAACGTCAAAAATTGATGTGTGTGAAGTTAAATACGTATTTAACTAGCCAAGACACAAACCAATTGTAATAGATTAGGCAAAATCTAATTTGGGTATTTTCGGAAAAACTAATTATCTCGAAAACTAGAAGGAATAGGACGATGAAAATTGGAGTATACGTTGCCAGGACATCACTCTATCGTAGCAAATAGCCACTTCCCGTATTGGTGCAAAAAAACTACAGTTGGAGCGAAAGGAAATCTGGGAAGGATAAAGGATCATCTCTGGAAAACGGTGATACCTTCAGCTACAGCAAGGATACCATAGGTAGTCCCACGAAGGGTCTATCGGTCTGTATATACAGTATTCCCGGATTCAATTTCTGACATCCAATATTGGACGTACAATATTTGTCCTTTTTTACGTGAATTTCTGGCAAGGATCAGTGGCCATATCTGGAAAACGGGTACGACTATGGAAACAGCAAGGATACTGTAAGTAGTTCCAGGAAGTGGCTATCGAACTGTGCCTACACTTTTTCCATATTCAATTTCTAACCTCAAAAAAGTGGCCATGGAAATTTGGTCCTTTTCAAGTGAATTTCTGGCCAGGATCACTGGCCATATCTGGCAAACGGGAATACCTTACGACATAGCACGCATACCGTAAGTAGCCCTAAGAAGGAGCTATCGAACTGCTTTTACACTATTTCCATATTCAATTTCTAACCTCAAAAAAGTGGCCATGGAAATTTGGTCCTTTTCAAGTGAGTTTCTGGACAGGATCACTGGCCATATCTGGCAAACGGGCATACCTTACGACATAGCACGCATACCGTAAGTAGACCCAGGAAGGAGCTATCGAACTTCTTTTACACCTTTTCCATATTCAATTTCTAACCTCAAAAAAAGTGGCCACGGAAATTTGGTCTTTTCATGGGAATTTCTGGCCAGGATCACTGGCCATATCTGGCAAACGGGAATATCTTAGAACATAGCACGCATACCGTAAGTAGTCCCATGAAGGAGCTATCGAACTGCTTTTACACTTTTTCCATATTCAATTTCTAACCTCAAAAAAGTGGTCATGGAAATTTGGTCCTTTCAGGGGAATTTCTGGCCAGGATCACTGGCCATATCTGGCAAACGGGAATACCTTACGACATAGCACGCATACCGTAAGTAGTCCCAGGAAGGAGCTATCGAACTGCTTTTACACTTTTTCCATATTCAATTTCTAACCTCAAAAAAGTGGCCATGGAAATTTGGTCCTTTCAGGGGAATTTCTGGCCAGGATCACTGGCCATATCTGGCAAACGGGAATACCTTACGACATAGCACGCATACCGTAAGTAGTCCCAGGAAGGAGCTATCGAACTGCTTTTACACTTTTTCCATATTCAATTTCTAACCTCAAAAAAGTGGCCATGGAAATTTGGTCCTTTTCAAGTGAATTTCTGGCGAGGATCACTGGCCATATCTGGCAAACGGGAATACCTTACGACATAGCACGCATACCGTAAGTAGTCCCAGGAATGAGCTATCGAACTGTTTTTACACTTTTTCCATATTCAATTTCTAACCTCCAAAAAGTGGCCATGGAAATTTGGTCCTTTTCAAGTGAATTTCTGGCCAGGATCACTGGCCATATCTGGCAAACGGGAATACCTTACGACATAGCACGCATACCGTAAGTAGTCCCAGGAATGAGCTATCGAACTGCTTTTACACTTTTTCCATATTCAATTTCTAACCTCCAAAAAGTGGTCATGGAAATTTGGTCCTTTTCAAGTGAATTTCTGGCCAGGATCACTGGCCATATCTGGCAAACGGGAATACCTTACGACATAGCACGCATACCGTAAGTAGTCCCAGGAATGAGCTATCGAACTGCTTTTACACCTTTTCCATATTCAATTTCTAACCTCCAAAAACTGGCCATGGAAATTTGGTCCTTTTCAAGTGAATTTCTGGCCAGGATCACTGGCCATATCTGGCAAACGGGAATACCTTACGACATAGCACGCATACCGTAAGTAGTCCCAGGAATGAGCTATCGAACTGCTTTTACACTTTTTCCATATTCAATTTCTAACCTCCAAAAAGTGGCCATGGAAATTTGATCTTTTCAGGGGAATTTCTGGCCAGGATCACTGGCCATATCTGGCAAACGGGAATACCTTACGACATAGCACGCATACCGTAAGTAGTCCCATGAAGGAGCTATCGAACTGCTTTTACACTTTTTCCATATTCAATTTCTAACCTCAAAAAAGTGGCCATGGAAATTTGGTCTTTTCAGGGGAATTTCTGGCCAGGATCACTGGCCATATCTGGCAAACGGGAATACCTTACGACATAGCAAGCATACCGTATGTAGTCCCAGGAAGGAGCTATCGAACTGCTTTTACACTTTTTCCATATTCAATTTCTAACCTCAAAAAAGTGGCCATGGAAATTTGGTCCTTTTCAAGTGAATTTCTGGCCAGGATCACTGGCCATATCTGGCAAACGGGAATACCTTACGACATAGCACGCATACCGTATGTAGTCCTAAGAAGGAACTATAGAACTGCTTTACACTTTTTCCATATTCAATTTCTAACCTCAAAAAAATGGCCATGGAAATTTGGTCCTTTTCAAGTGAATTTCTGGCCAGGATCACTGGCCATATCTGGCAAACGGGAATACCTTACGACATAGCACGCATACCGTAAGTAGTCCCAGGAAGGAGCTATCGAACTGCTTTTACACTTTTTCCATATTCAATTTCTAACCTCAAAAAAGTGGCCATGGAAATTTGGTCTTTTCAGGGGAATTTCTGGCCAGGATCACTGGCCATATCTGGCAAACGGGTACGACTATGGAAACAGCAAGGATACTGTAAGTAGTTCCAGGAAATGGCTATCGAACTGTGCCTACACTTTTTCCATATTCAATTTCTAACCTCAAAAAAGTGGCCATGGAAATTTGGTCCTTTTCAAGTGAATTTCTGGCCAGGATCACTGGCCATATCTGGCAAACGGGAATACCTTACGACATAGCACGCATACCGTAAGTAGCCCTAAGAAGGAGCTATCGAACTGCTTTTACACTATTTCCATATTCAATTTCTAACCTCAAAAAAGTGGCCATGGAAATTTGGTCCTTTTCAAGTGAGTTTCTGGACAGGATCACTGGCCATATCTGGCAAACGGGCATACCTTACGACATAGCACGCATACCGTAAGTAGACCCAGGAAGGAGCTATCGAACTTCTTTTACACCTTTTCCATATTCAATTTCTAACCTCAAAAAAAGTGGCCACGGAAATTTGGTCTTTTCATGGGAATTTCTGGCCAGGATCACTGGCCATATCTGGCAAACGGGAATACCTTACGACATAGTACGCATACCGTAAGTAGTCCCAGGAAGGAGCTATCGAACTGCTTTTACACTTTTTCCATATTCAATTTCTAACCTCAAAAAAGTGGCCATGGAAATTTGGTCTTTTCTGGGGAATTTCTGGCCAGGATCACTGGCCATATCTGGCAAACGGGAATACCTTAGAACATAGCACGCATACCGTAAGTAGTCCCAGGAAGGAGCTATCGAACTGCTTTTACACTTTTTCCATATTCAATTTCTAACCTCAAAAAAGTGGCCATGGAAATTTGGTCCTTTTCAAGTGAATTTCTGGCGAGGATCACTGGCCATATCTGGCAAACGGGAATACCTTACGACATAGCACACATACCGTAAGTAGTCCCAGGAATGAGCTATCGAACTGCTTTTACACTTTTTCCATATTCAATTTCTAACCTTCAAAAAGTGGCCATGGAAATTTGGTCCTTTTCAAGTGAATTTCTGGCCAGGATCACTGGCCATATCTGGCAAACGGGAATACCTTACGACATAGCACGCATACCGTAAGTAGTCCCAGGAATGAGCTATCGAACTGCTTTTACACTTTTTCCATATTCAATTTCTAACCTCCAAAAAGTGGCCATGGAAATTTGGTCCTTTTCAAGTGAATTTCTGGCCAGGATCACTGGCCATATCTGGCAAACGATTTCACTTTTTGAATGAATTGAATTGTAGTGAGATATATAGTCGGCTCCATCCGTCTTTAGCCTTTCCATACTGTTGGGGAGATGCCCATATGTCCATACTTTGGTATAACATAAATGGGGCCCATTCTGCTCTATTACAGCTCTAGAAACTACATCTTACCTTGGATCTTCATCAAATTTTGCAGATCATTCTATGTTTCAACTAGGAATACCTACCGTGAATGAGAAATATATTGGCGCATGTTTTGGCACAGGCCTCAAGTGTTGTTATAGGCCCCCTTCAAATGTCCGTCCGATTCATCCAATTACCTCTGTATAATCTGTATTTGTCTATGGATCTTGATCAATTTTTCCAGATCATGTTATATTTACTTTACTCGGAATATCTGCTGGAAAATTGGATCAATTACTTTATTATTTACCATATTCATTAAATTTGACTAAAGATGAATTTATAGTATAGTTTATATGAACTACATAAAATTGATCCCATGGGTTTAGTAATCAAAGCGAGGTAAATACGCATGGAGTGGTGTAGGGTATTATATAGTCAGCCCTGACTTTAGCCTTTCCTTACTTGTTTTTTTATTCCTTTTTTATTTTGGCCCTAAAAGGACGAATTTGGAAAACTTCCTCTTTTTTGCGTTTACGAGCGTAAACACTGAATTTCACGATATTAGCTACAGCCGTTTGCTTGTTACCTATTTTATACCGTTTTGATCCTAAAGGTACGAATATCGAAATAAATCTCTATTTTTCGCATCTACACAATCAGTGCAGTGTACACACCAAATTTCATTTTTCTAGCTGCAGCCGTTTGGTTGGTACCTTTTTTATCGCCTTTAGCCCCATTATCTGCTTAAAAGTACAAATTTTGAAATATTCGTTTATGTTTCGCGTCTACACCGTCAGATGAATGGATACACCGAACTTCATGGTTTCAATTTCAGCGGAGTGGTAGGTACCACTTTTATCCCTCTTTGACAATTTCAAACAATTATTTTTAATATAATTTTACAGATTCGTCATTCTGCAACTCGAAACTCTTGAAATCCTTAATTTGAATGTCGTGACGTATTCCACAAAAAGGACGAATTCGAACAATCTCTTAGTTTATTGGGTCGTTTAGGCCGTAGAATCACACTAAAAGAATTATTTCACCTTACAAATTCCATCCATCTTTGCATAAAATATACAAATCATTATGCAAAATATGCTCTTGGTTATATCAGTTTTTTAATTTCAATTATGAGAACAATATATAAATATACATAAATTTTGTGTTTGATTTTTTTGCCGAGCACAAATCTAACTCAAAATGTATAAGGACCACCCTAACATGCACACAGCCGAACTTCAATATCTTGCTCTTGCATGCTGGCAGAAGTAACGTCTGAAAGCTGTGGTAGTTTGTTTAGTTTGCGACCACTAAGTCGAACCAAGCGTGAATATCCTTCTATCATAATACCACGCAGTAGAACTTGTAACTAGTCCGATGTCATGGCAACTACTGGACATGGCATAGGTAACGAATGTCACCTCAAAACATTCCACAAATTTATTCAAATGAACTGTGGGTTCCAGTGTGAACACCGTCAGGGCCATCGAAACATCGACTCGGCTGTCCATTGGAAGTGTGTTTAAAGACACCTTTGGCACTCTTTATTCCTACCTTAAATATGTATGGACCTAATTACTTACCACGACAAAGGTCACGTGAGTTGTGGTAAAACTTTGAAAGCGGTCACATCGGTAATAAATTAAGCAACATGTCAACCCTCGTATGTACATACACATACATACATATTGTATGGGAATATTACTATATACATACATATTTGTATACAAATAACTTTCTTTGATTTGCTAAGCACAAATTCATAGTGGATAAAAATATATTGTACCGTGTGGCTACAGACCCGCATTTACTTGTTGCGTTGTTGACGTTGAGGGGTGTGTACGAAGACAAAAAGAATGGATCTCAATCGATGCGCCTATGTATGTGCGTACATATTTCGTCACTTTAAATTGTAAAATTATCCGGTGGTATATAAGTTATGATTTTAATACTAAAGATTTTCTTTTACGAGACAATTATAAATCAGATCCCAGAAGTTTTTTAAACAACTTCCAAAAAAGTCGATAATATGTATCATTTTTCTAATAGCATTTGCACAAGTGAATGGGAACGAATTTTTAGTTCGGGGTCACAGAAGTAAGGTGTGCGCTTTGCACCCAGAAGGTCTCGGGTTCGAATCGAAGCTCAGGAAACAACTTTTTATTACTTTTATTTTTTATTGTTTAATTTTGTATAATTTTAACAATTTAAAAAAATTCTTAAAAATACTTATTTATTAATGTACTTCAAATATTTCATTTGTATTAATTATTAATCCATTAATGCTCAAACGCAATATTAAGAAAACCTATTTCATATGCATCACCTGTGAAAATTTAATAATTCTTGGAAGGTGCACAGTGGTTCAGAATCATTATCCATCGGTCAAAATTCAATAACTTTTGTTCTAGTAGACATTTTTAAGTTCTGTAAAAACCAAATTAGACAAGGACCCAAAGATTATTTTGTGATACTAACATTAAAAATCGGGATATCGGATATATTATAGAAATCGGGATTCAGGATCGTGTTATATTTGAACTAGAAGTAGCTCACGGGAAAGTAGACCACATGGGTCTATGTTTTGATATAGCCCCCATACAAATGTACATCCGATTTACAATATTACTGGTCTAAAATGCACATTTTGCATCGGATCTTGATAAAATTTTCCACACAATGTTACATTTATACTAGAAACACGTATTTTGAAAGCCAGCTATATAGGTCAATGTTTTGGAATAGCCCCCATACAAATGGGCCACCAGTTTACACTATTATCGCTCTAGAACCCACATCTTGATAACATTTTGCATATCATGTAATATTTCAATAAAGAATACCTACTTTGAGAGTGATCTAGAAAGGTCCACTTTTTAATGTAGCGCCCTTACAAATGAGCGCCCATTTGATTTATTACCCCTCTAGGACCCACATTTTACATCGGAAGTTTTTCAAATTTTGCAGATTATATTGTATTTCAACTAAGAATACATACTATGAAAGTCAAATATATGGGTCAATATTTTGGTATAACACCCATACAAATTGGGCCCCCATTCTACTCTATTACAGCACTAGAACCCACACCGTGCGTTGGATCTCGATACAATTTTTCAGTTAATGTTATATTTCAACTACAAATACCTACTTTGAAAGTGATCTATATTGGTCCACTTTTTAATGTAGCGCCCTTATAAATGGCCCTCTAGGACCCACATTTTACATCGAAAGTTTTTCAAATTTTGCAATCATTCTATTTCAACTAGTAATACCTACTATGAAAGTCAAATATATGAGTCCATATTTGGGCACAATCCCCGTACAAATGGTCCGCCAATTTTACACTATTACCGCTCCAGAACCTACATCTTACATCGTGTCTTTATAAAATAGTGCAGATCATGACTCATTTCCATTAGCAATGCCTAAAGGGAACTATAATAGCATATGTTATTGTACAACCCCACTTGGTGTTAAAATCTAGCACAAATTATCTAGATTATATTATATTTACTCTCGGAATACCTACCCGAAAACTTAACCATATGGGTCAATATTTCCAACTACAACTGTCCCACCAATTTTCAATATTATCGTTTTAAATCCATCATATTACATCGGATCTGGATTAAATTTTCCAGATCATGGATTGTTTCACATAGGAACACATGAAGTGGACCATGGATCCCGATTTTAGACGTATTTTCTACATCACGTTATATTTCAGTTAGGAAGACTTATAGCAAAAGCGGAGCATTACGCAAAGAGATTGCCACCGCTCTTATAAGTTTCTGATTTCTTTACATAATACTTCAGATTCAGTTTTGTACAGCCAATCAATTTTGCCATAATCGTTCAATTTGACTAAAGATGCATTTATAGTATACTGTACAATTTATCGCCCCCATAAAACACCTGGGTTTAGTAATCAAAACCAGGTATATACACAGGGAGTGGTGTAGGATATCATATAGTTGGCTCGCCCGACTTTAGGCTTTCCTTACTTGTTTTGTTTTTGTTTGCATTTTTATACCCTACACCACTTCGTGGTCTAGGGTATTATAAGTTAGTTTCACGCCAAATGTTTGTAACGCCAAGAAATAATCGAGCTAGACTTTAAGTATACCGATCGGCTTAGAATCACTAGCTGAGTCGATTCAAAAATCCTTCCCTATTTCACTTTTTGAATGAATTGAATTGTAGTGAGATATATAGTCGGCTCCATCCGTCTTTAGCCTTTCCATACTGTTGGGGAGATGCCCATATGTCCATACTTTGGTATAACATAAATGGGGCCCATTCTGCTCTATTACAGCTCTAGAAACTACATCTTACCTCGGATCTTCATCAAATTTTGCAGATCATTCTATGTTTCAACTAGGAATACCTACCGTGAATGAGAAATATGTTTTGGCACAGGCCTCAAGTGTTGTTATAGGCCCCCTTCAAATGTCCGTCCGATTCATCCAATTACCTCTGTATAATCTGTATTTGTCTTTGGATCTTGATCAATTTTTCCAGATCATGTTATATTTACTTTACTCGGAATATCTGCTGGAAAATTGGATCAATTACTTTATTATTTACCATATTCATTGAATTTGACTAAAGATGAATTTATAGTTTATATGAACTACATAAAATTGATCCCATGAAATACCTGGGTTTAGTAATCAAAGCGAGGTAAATACGCAGGGAGTGGTGTAGGGTATTATATAGTCGGCCCCGCCCGACTTTAGCCTTTCCTTACTTGTTTTTGATATAGAGAACACACCATCACATAAGCGTTGTGCAACATCATCTCCAAGAGTATTGAAGCTGTTAGATGTAAGATATTTCCATTCAACATTAGAACGACTTTTTCTCCATACTTAGTATTCATTCTGTATGCACCCTGAATATTGTATTCAATATTTGGTGTCATATCCTTAATGCTAAGTCGCAATTGTTGTCCGATTGTCATGAAACTTGGCAGAATTTATTTTTTCTGGCCAAGGACCATTGGTATTGAATTTGGAGGAAATCGGTTCAGATTTAGATATAGCCCCCATACAAATGTCGCTCCCGATTTTACATTTTCCGCTCTAGAAACAACATATTGTACCCGATTTTCTTTAAATTTGGCAGAACATCTTACAATCCAACTAGAAACACGTATGCAAAAATTGGGTAAGATCGGTTCAGATTTAGATATAGCCCCCATAAAAATGTCGCTCCATATTTCACTTTTTCCGCTTTAGAAACCACATATTGTACCCGATTTTCTTTAAAATTGGGACAACATCTTATATTCCGACCAGAAACACCTATGCAAAAATTGGGTAAGATCGGTTCAGATTTAGATATAGCCCCCATACAAATGTCGCTCCCGATTTGACATTTTCCGCTCTATTAACGACATATTGTACCCGATTTTCTTTAAATTTGTCACAACATCTTATAATCCAACTAGAAACACCTGTGCAAAAATTGGGTAAGATCGGTTCAGATTTAGATATAGCCCCATACAAATGTCGCTCCCGATTTGACATTTTCCGCTCTATAAACGACATATTGTACCCGATTTTCTTTAAATTTGGCAGAACATCTTATAATCCAACTAGAAACACGTATGCAAAAATTGGGTAAGATCGGTTCAGATTTAGATATAGCCCCCATACAAATGTCGCTCCCGATTTGACATTTTCCGCTCTAGAAACGGCATATTGTACCCGATTTTCTTTAAAATTGGCAGAACATCTTATAATCGAACTAGAAACACGTATGCAAAAATTGGGTAAGATCGGTTCAGATTCAGATATAGCCCCCATACAAATGTCGCTCCCGATTTGACATTTTCCGCTCTAGAAACGACATATTGTACCCGATTTTCTTTAAATTTTGCAGAACATCTTATAATCCAACTAGAAACACGTATGCTAAAAGTGGTTAAGATCGGTTCAGATTTAGATATAGCCCCCATACAAATGTTGCTCCCGAATGTTTAACCGATTTTGGCCAAACTTTACATATTATATTTCACCAATTAACATACATGGTGAAAGCGGGTCACATCGTTCCTGGTTTCGATATACCCCCTTTCCGATTTAACATTTTTTGTCAAACCAATACATTTACAGGATTCAAAAATCCTTCCCGATTTCACATTTTGAATGAATTGAATTGTAGTGAGATATATAGTCGGCTCCATCCGTCTTTAGCCTTTCCATACTGTTGGGGAGATGCCCATATGTCCATACTTTGGTATAACATAAATGGGGCCCATTCTACTCTATTACAGCTCTAGAAACTACATTTTACCTCGGATCTTCATCAAATTTTGCAGATCATTCTATGTTTCAACTAGGAATACCTACCGTGAATGAGAAATATATTGGCGCATGTTTTGGCACAGGCCTCAAGTGTTGTTATAGGCCCCCTTCAAATGTCCGTCCGATTCATCCAATTACCTCTGTATAATCTGTATTTGTCTTTGGATCTTGATCAATTTTTCCAGATCATGTTATATTTACTTTACTCGGAATATCTGCTGGAAAATTGGATCGATTACTTTATTATTTACCATATTCATTAAATTTGACTAAAGATGAATTTATAGTTTATATGAACTACATAAAATTGATCCCATGAAATACCTGGGTTTTGTAATCAAAGCGAAATAAATACGCAGGGAGTGGTGTAGGGTATTATATAGTCGGCCCCGCCCGACTTTACCCATTCCTTACTTGTTATACCCTACACCACTTCGTGGAATAGGGTATTATAAGTTAGTTTCGCGCCAAATGTTTGTAACACCACGAAATAATCGACCTTCAAGTATACGGATCGGCTTAGAATCACCAGCTGAATCGATTTACCGATGTCTGTCTGTCCGTCTGCTGACCATCTAAGCTTGATCGCACTCTACAGGTCGCAATTGCTGTCCGATTATCATCAACTTTGGCAGAAGTTACTTTTTTTGGCCAAGGACGATCGGTATTGAATTTGGAGGAAATCGGTTCAGATTTAGATATAGTCCCCATACAAATGTCGCTCCCGATTTGACATTTTCCGCTCTAGAAACCACATCTTGTACCCGATTTTCTTTAAATTTGGCACAACATCTTATAATCCAACTAGAAACACCTATGCAGACATTCGGTAAGATCGGTTCAGATTTAGATATAGCCACCATACAAATGTCGCTCCCGATTTCACTTTTTCCGCTCTAGAAACCACATATTGTACCCGATTTTCTTTAAATTGGGTACAACATCTTATAATCCAACTAGAAACACCTATGCAGAAATTGGGTAAGATCGGTTCAGATTTAGGTATAGCCTCCATACAAATGTCGATCCGATTTGACATTTTCCGCTCTAGAAACCACATATTGTACCCGATTTTCTTTAAATTGGGTACAAAATCTTATAATCCAACTAGAAACACCTATGCAGAAATTGGGTAAGATCGGTTCAGAGTTAGATATAGCCCCTATACAAATGTCGCTCCCTATTTCACTTTTTCCGCTTTAGAAACCACATATTGTAGCCGATTTTCTTTAAAATTGGCACAACATCTTATAAACCAACTAAAAAACTATGATGAAAGAGGGTAAGATCGGTTCAGATTTAGATATAGCCCTCATACAAATGTTGCTCCCGAATGTTTAACCGATTTTGGCCAAACTTTACATATTATATTTCACCAATAAACATAGATGGTGAAAGCGAGTCACATCGTTCCAGGTTTTAATATACCCCCATACAAATGTCCTTTCAGATTTAACATTTTGTGTCAAACACATACATTTACAGGATTCAAAAATCCTTCCCGATTTCACTTTTTACCGAATTGAATTGTAATGAGAATTGTTTGGGTGATGCCCATATGTCCATACTTTGGTATAACCCAAATGGGGCCCTTTCTGATCTATTACAGCTCTAGAAACTACATCTTACATCGGATCTTCATAAAATTTTGCAGATCATGATATTTTTTCAACTAGGAATACCTACAGTGAATGAGAAATATATAGGCCCATGTTTTGGACAAGTCCCAGATTGTTGTTATTGGCCCCTTTTGAAATGTCGGTCCTATTGCTACTGTATAATTTGATTTTGTCTGTCGGATAGTTGTATCAAATACCATATTATTAACCATATTCGTTAAATATGGCTAAAGATGAATTTATAGTAGCTATATAATTTATATGAACTACATAAAATTGCTCCCATGAAATACCTGGGTTTAGTAATCAAAGCGAGGTACATCCACAGGGAGTGGTGTAGGGTATTATATAGTCGGCCCCGCCCGACTTTAGCCTTTCCTTACTTGTTTTAAAGTTTAGGAAGTTAAAAGCCTCTATCAATTCTGTATTTGACGTCATCTTTGAAACGTTCTTTAAAAACTGTATAATTGATTGTGTAACTACCAGCTATTTATACATTTTTTAAATATAATCATATTGTTTGAGGTAGCAGCATGTGAAATTTGTGGATATATATGTTGTTGTTGTACTCTAGTGTGTTGCTGTAGCTGTAGCTGATGTTGTTCTTGCTGTTGGTAATGATGCTGTTGTTGTTGCTTTAGCTATTTTGTTTTACCCATCAATATGGGAAACTATGTGTTTAAATTGTTAGAATATCTCTTCCTTTCATCCACCATGTTTTCAGACAATTTTCGAAAATTACAAGTGATTAATAAGATATGGGTAAAGTTTGGACCAACAAAACTTTTTCCTTCCAAAGCCTTCAACGTCATAATAAAGCTAAGAAACCACAATTTCTAATAACAAAATTGAGTGCAAAATCTCTTAAAATATGTGAGAAACATTTCGATGAAGTAAAAAAAGATACCTGTGTGTAGTTTCATGCAGTAATTCGATTTGTCTGATAAATCAGGTATTATTTTGGGCATATTTCCGGCAAATGTATCCTATCTTGCCTGTACGCACCAGGCAAAAGTTACCCTACAAAAAAACGGGGAACAGTTCAACCTTTCCAAATATGTATATATTTCGTTTAAGGCTTTTGAAGGAAAAAAGTTGTAATTTTTGATGTTTGTTGTTTATGTTTAAGTATTGATTGTTGTTGGGCTAATGTTGGTCAGTGTTATCCTTATGATTTAAATAAAACTATTTCGTTTCATTTTACTTCTCTTTCGTTGGTTGTTTTTTCCAACTTCACCAGGAAAAAAAATTATTTAATGAAATTCCTGTCGACAAAAATGTTTATGTTATTTGAATTATCTTATTAACTAGTATTGCATGATATGTAAATCACTTATATACTATTATAAAAACTGGACATCATGGCATAATTTATAAATAATTACTCATAGATAAAAATCAGTCTAAACTTAAATACTAATACCACAGAACTTTCTTTTTCAATTGATTGCGATGGAATATTGCACCTTTGTATTGTCTTTATCTTCCTTAGTGTTTATTGAGTTGATAATTCTTTGCTGGATTCTTAAGCTCTCTAGTGTGTAACGTTTGTTCTATATTTTCTCTTTATCGAGCAATCTTTTTAAAATTAGCTTCGTGGCCGCTCTCTTTTATGTGTTGCGCTAGCGCTGTTGTCTCTTTGCCTTTTCTTATGTCAGCTTCGTGCTGCGAGATTCTTGTGCCAAGCATTCGCTTCGTTGTTCCTACATATACTTTGTTACACTTTTCTTGTTGGTTTCCATCGCATGTGATCTCATATACGACGTTGTTTATTTTGAGTCTATCTGTTGTATTTGTTGTTCTTTTTGAGAATATTTGCTTAAGTGTCTCATTTGGTTTGTATGCTATTGTTGAGTTTTCGTCGTTTATGATGTTTTTTAAAGTTCTGCTGTCCGTCAGTTTTGGAATGTCCGGTACACTGTAAAATATTTTCTTCTTCGTTGTTTCATTTTCATTGGTTTTGGTGAAATGTTGTGCTTTGTTGATAAGTTTGTTTGTGATGGTTGTTGGGTAATTGTTTATTTTTAAAATGTGTTTTATTATGTTTATACTGTCTATCTTAAAATTGTCTTCGCTGAGACATAAAACTTTTTGGATAAAGCTCATAGCCGTGTTTATTTTAATGTTTTCTGGATGATTGGAGTTATAATTAATCATCCGTCCAGATGACGTCGCACAGAGGGTTGAAATAGCCAAGAATGGAGATAAATTCGGGGAAGCCTTCGGGTCGGGTAATGCTTATATTTTTTCAATATTTATACCATAATCAGTAAAAGAAAACACAATTTGAGTACAATTTAGTGGAAAAATATTGTTTTCCTGGAAAATAAATTAATAATCCGTCCGTTTATATATTCTTGTTATCGAAGTACAAGACGCAATTATTATCCAATCCCAACAGAACTTGGTAAGCTAATTGTTTCGCATCATGCAAATATCTCTCCCGATTTGACTTTTTTCGCTCTAGATACCACATATTTTAACCGATATTGTTCAAATTTGGCACAACACGTTATATTTGAACTAGAAACATTTATGGTGAAAGTGGGTCACATCGGTTTAGATTTAGGTATAGCTCCCATACAAATGTCTTTCCATATTTTACTTTTCCGCTCTAGTAACAAAATTGCTTACCCAATTTTTTTTCATTACAAAATATTTAAATGTTTTCTTTATGTATCATTGACCTTTTTGTTTATTTAATTTTCTTATCGATTAATTCAGCTTGAGGCCATGAAAAACCTGTGGTGTTGTTTTATTATTTATTTTTATTTTATTTTCACAATATTTCGGTTGCCTTCGTCAACCATCATCAGGGGATAAACACCAAACAAAAATATATACAATTTGTAACAAATATTCACTATCAATATCACAAAAATTTAATAATAATTACATTAAAAATTAATAGGCGTCGTCCTGTTGTCTACACAAATTATTGTCAACTAAAAGTCTCTCTTTGTCGGCTGTATTTTTGTATTATATGTCGATAAGCTTTCGCGCAATTGTCTGTGTCTGTATAGTAATTCATCCACTTCTCCGTGGGAACGTCAATAATGTTCAATACTTCAAGAGTAAATCTTCGCTTATAATTTCTCTCCTCTGCTAATATTTGTACGTCTTTGGAGTTTGGCGTTATGCCTGTCAGAGTATAGTGGGCCACAAGAGCTGTTTTTTGCTCTATTGGCTTGTCAGTTGCTTTTTGGTCCGATTTATGTGAAGAAAGTCTAGTTTTTAGTTTCGTCTTGGTAGTACCAACATATACCTTTTGGCATATGTTGGACTTGTCACCATTACAAGGAATCTTATATACTACATTAGACTTGTCCTCTTTTTTATCTTAGATTTAGTTTTGCTGAATAAATTATTTACTGTACTATTTGTTTTTAGTGCTAATTGAAAATTGTCTTTGTTATAAATGTCAGCATTTTTGAACCTTTCAGAAAATCCTTGTACATACGTCAGCGGTTTATAGATTTTCTCCTCCTTCTCATTGTCATTTTTATGTTTTTATACCCTACACCACTTCGTGGTCTAGTTATACCCTACAAAACTTCGTGGTCTAGGGTATTATAAGTTAGTTTCGCGCCAAATGTTTGTAACGCCAAGAAATAATCGAGCTAGACCCACCTTTAAGTATACCGATCGGCTTAGAATCACCAGCTGAGTCGATTTAACGATGTCTGTCTGTCCGTCCGTCCGTCCGTCTGCTGTCCATCTAAGCTTTAATTTAACTTTTTAATACCTTCTAGACTTTCTGAAGCAATAAAATATAGAATTTTTAAGGTATTTTTAAAATAACTCGTCTGAAATGGTAATTTTGCAGTAAAATCATGGAAACATGAAAATTACATAAAAAATCTTGGACACTTTCTTGAACTTCGGACAAAGGCTATGAAAAATACAAACAATCTAAACGAATTGTGCCAATTTCAAGATTGTGTAGTGCTAATTTCGCCGATGGACACCAAATTCTTCGGAAAATTTTCATTTTTATTAACCGATACCACTTCTTGATATTCGACTAGAGCTATATCTTATGAACTTTTAATAGTGTACTAAAATAAATGTTTGGAAAGTTAATAACAAAATCGTTTAGTAATTTTAAAAAAGTGTAGATAAGAATGACTATCATAATGAAATCTAAAATATTCTTAATAAAAGCAAATAATTTCCTTGATGCTTGTAGAGCGCTAAGATGTAACATTTGCGATTGGACATTTTTATGGAGCTGTATCTAAATCTGAACCGATGTGTACTATTTTCAACACTTACGCAACAACAACGGTTTCTGTTACTTCCAATGTTTTGGGAGTTTGCAATTATAATACAAATCCATTTCGACAAAAAATCCGAAATCCATTTCTCTTTGTTCATTTACAACAACTGATGACATGTTTACCGCAAACAAACTAATTTTCCCAAACAAAAACGATGTTCACGTGTCTAAAATTTCGTTGCTACGAAATGCATCTTTTCTCCGCGTGTAGATCTATATTTTAAAATCTACTTTAAAGTTGCGAAACAATAAGAAATGAGTTTTAACTTACTAATCTTTTTGTTATATTTGTCACTTATGTCAAATATTTTTCAAAGTAAGTAGTTTTTGTACATATGTAACAAGTATTATTCAAAAGATAAACAACAAATTCATTAACTTGGATCTACGTAGGAAAACGAAACTCTACAATACCAATTATTTGGTTTCTGGGAATTAAAAGTTGTTTCTTCTTGCATTTCATCGAATACAATAAAACTGTATTTGTTATTCGAATTTATACATATTTAAGATTATAAAAATGAAGAAACATTTCCAAATATTTTTTATTTAGTCGGAATATGCGTATAAAGATTTTGAGTAAACATCCTGTTACTCATGTCCTATATAAATTAAAAACCCCAAAACTCTTTAGACATCCTATTTAGACCAATACTTTGTCAAAAACGAATTTTTGATTTTTCATCAATTGCAGCGATTTTCGCGACTGGCTACATATATGTTACAAGCGAGCAATCTGACGGATGAAGCTGGAATCTTTAAATTCGCTGTGTACATCACAGACGAATGCGTTTTCTTTCCAACATTGCGAAGATTTCATGAAAAAAGTTATGGAGTTTACAATAAATCTTATTCTTATTTCAACATTCATAGTGCTCAATTCTAAACATACAAAAGTGGCTATGAACCATGAAACCACGAATACTAGGAAATTTCGAAAACTTTTTAATCGTAACAATTAGTAATCCTTTTTAGATTAAACTGTAGAACAATGATTAATAATTTCTCTTCAAATTAAGGAGAAAATCAGTTTTTTCGCTCTCCTGAAAAGTTATGTTTTTATTCATAGCCACTTATTAATATGAGCCCTCGATATGTATGTATGTAATTTCAAGCAACTATTTAAAAAAAGTTATACACTTAGAGAACAAGTCTGTTAATAAAAGCGATTGTCTGCTGCCTATCAGTAGACACTTTTCTGCTATTACAGCTGTTTTTTGACATAACAGCAGTTTTCTCCTACTAAAGAGTTTGCAGTCTGCTAAAATTGGCTGTTGTTAATTAAAATATAAAAATAGATAATCGTTCATAAGCGAGTTTATCTCGAATTTTCTTTTATATTAGCTTGGGACAATATGCATATCACATATATTGCTAAAAAAAGCAAACATCTGTTTACCATTTCAGCAGATACAATTCTGCTGACTCTTTTTTAACAGCAGAAAATCTGCTCTTTCAGTAGACTTTCTGCTTTCTTTTACTGACATATTTCTTTTGGGTGTACTGATAGATGGATTACTGAAATGCAATTTTGCCGACAATGTTTGTCAGACGAATGTCTCAAAATATTTTTCGAAGATCCTGGCAATAAAATATGAGTGGTTTCCAAACGCTCCAGTAAAAATTTCCTAAAAAGTTGGAAAATTAACTAAGTATGTGTAAAGTTTCCTTCTTTCAAAGCCATAGTAAAAAGTTAATTTACTAGAAAAGGGGTATTAGATTTACTTAAAAACATTTCTTTGCATCTGATAAAAAAAATCTTAAAATTGAGTAAATTCAAACTTATGTTTTAAGTGATAAAAAAATCTGAAATTTTTTATATGAAAAAAATTCCATTTAGGAAATTTTAACTTAAAAATAAGTTTTTTTTTCTAAAATGAAGTTAAAATGTTTCCTGAAATTTATGCCGAGTTCTTCATACATTTAAGTATTAATGAACTTATAAAAAACATTTGTTTAAAAAAAATAGTGAATATTAATCAAAGAAGCAATTATCGTTTGTTTGCAGAAGCTTATTTCTTAAATACTTTAGTCAACTGAGTTATTCTAAACAACAACTGTGAAGGCGCCTATCTTGCCTTCGCAACAATCATGGAGTAATAGCTCAACTCCTTATGACAGAGGTGTCATGAAACGTTTGAGAAATATTTCATGTTGTAATTTTTTGTATCAGTTTTGCATACACTGATGCAAAACTATTTGTTTGATTTTTTTAGTTAAATTGAAATTATTTTAATTTCACCCTTTTTCCTTGTATAAAATAAAATTTTCCTCAGTTTAAGTAAAAATTTACTCGTTTTGAGGAAAAAAATCAGCAAAATTGTCCTCAGTTTGAGTAAATATTTACTTGATTTGATTAAAGATTTACTTAGTTTTAGGAAATTTTCAGCAAAATTTTACTAAGATTTAGTAAAAATTTACTTAGATTTAGGAAAATTTCAGAAAAAAATCTACTAGTAAAAATGTACTTGGTTTCCTAAATTTTAGTTAATTTTAACTCATTATAGGGTTAACTTTTTTATGAGTGTAGATGAAAACCCCCCCAGGGGAAAATCCTGCGCACTGGCCTGACCATCGGTATTAAATAATTGAAGAAACAACATATTGTACCCGATTTTCTTTAAATTTGGCAGAACATCTTATAATCCAACTAGAAACACGTATGCAACAATTGGGTAAGATCGGTTCAGATTTAGATATAGCCCCCATACAAATGTCGCTCCCTATTTCACTTTTTCCGCTTTAGAAACCACATATTGTACCCGATTTTCTTTAAAATTGGCACAACATCTTATAATCCAACTAGAAACACCTATGCAAAAATTGGGTAAGATCGGTTCAGATTTAGATATAGCCCCCGTACAAATGTCGCTCCCGATTTGACATTTTCCGCTCTAGAAACGACATATTGTACCCGATTTTCTTTAAATTTGGCTGAACATCTTATAATCGAACTAGAAACACGTATACAAAAATTGGGTAAGATCGGTTCAGATTCAGATATAGCCCCCATACAAATGTTGCTCCCGATTTGACATTTTCCGCTCTAGAAACGTCATATTGTACCCGATTCTCTTTAAATTTTGCAGAACATCTTATAATCCAACTAGAAACACGTATGCAAAAATTGGGTAAGATCGGTTCAGATTTAGATATAGCCCCCATACAAATGTCGCTCCCGATTTGACTTTTTCCGCTCTAGAAACCACATATTGTACCCGATTTTCTTTAAAATTGGCACAACATTTTATAATCGAACTAGAAACACCTATGCTAAAAGTGGGTAAGATCGGTTCAGATTTAGATATAGCCCTCATACAAATGTTGCTCCCGAATGTTTAATCGATTTTGGCCATACTTTACATATTATATTTCACCAATAAACATACATGGTGAAAGCGGGTCACATCGTTCCTGGTTTCGATATACCCCCATACAAATGTCCTTTCCGATTTAAAATTTTTTGTCAAACCAATACATTTACAGGATTCAAAAATCCTTCCCTATTTCACTTTTTGAATGAATTGAATTGTAGTGAGATATATAGTCGGCTCCATCCGTCTTTAGCCTTTCCATACTGTTGGGGAGATGCCCATATGTCCATACTTTGGTATAACATAAATGGGGCCCATTCTGCTCTATTACAGCTCTAGAAACTACATCTTACCTCGGATCTTCATCAAATTTTGCAGATCATTCTATGTTTCAACTAGGAATACCTACCGTGAATGAGAAATATGTTTTGGCACAGGCCTCAAGTGTTGTTATAGGCCCCCTTCAAATGTCCGTCCGATTCATCCAATTACCTCTGTATAATCTGTATTTGTCTTTGGATCTTGATCAATTTTTCCAGATCATGTTATATTTACTTTACTCGGAATATCTGCTGGAAAATTGGATCAATTACTTTATTATTTACCATATTCATTAAATTTGACTAAAGATGAATTTATAGTATAGTTTATATGAACTACATAAAATTGATCCAATGAAATACCTGGGTTTAGTAATCAAAGCGAGGTAAATACGCAGGGAGTGGTGTAGGGTATTATATAGTCGGCCCCGCCCGACTTTAGCCTTTCCTTACTTGTTTCTTCTTAGTATGGTTTATCAGATTGTCGATGGTTTGTTTAGGGAAGTCATTTGATCGTAGAATTTTCTTGATTTTGCGTTCATTGTCTTTGTGAAATGATGAGTCACTTATATTGAATACCCTATTTATAAAATTCGTCGCTGTGTTGATTATTATTCGTCTATGGTGTTTGGAATGAAAATTTTTAAGTCATCCTGATGACGTTGGCTTCTGGTACCAGTTCAATTTTTGCAGGCTTCCTTGTCCATGAATTATAGAGTCAAGATATGGGAGTTTATTATCTTCTTCTTTTTCCATAGTGAATTGTATTTCCCATCTGTCCATGATGTTCTTAATAGCTAGATATGTCGGTATGTTGATAAATAAAGATACCACGTCAAAAGTTGTGTTTGTCCAAAGTCAGACATTTTTTAAAATTGATATTTTTTTCAATTTTCATTACAACCAAACTGTATTTGGCACAAACATAGATTTGGCGTCATAATAAAGCTAAGAAATCACAATTTCTAATATAAAATTTGTGTGCAAAATCTCTTTAAATGTGTGAGAAACAGTTCGACAAAGTAAACCAGTAAGGAAAGGCTAAAGTCGGGCGGGGCCGACTATATTATACACTCCACTTTCTATCAGAATACAATTCAATTCGGAAAAAAGTGAAAACGGGAAGAATTTTTGTATGTTTCCTAATCATAGGCTAATATGTGCTGGTTCAATCGAAAAGAATATTTGTATCACGGCTATATCCAAACATGTAATGAAGTGACCCATTTCACAATAGGTTCTTCCAGTTCTCAATTTTAAGTAATTCGATGAAAATACGTGGTTTCTGGGGCGGAAAAATCAAGTCGGGAGCGAAATTTGTATAGGAGCTATATATAAATCTGAACCGATCTGACCAATTTTCACCACAGGTGTTTCTAGTTGAAATGTAAGATGTTTTGCCAAGTTTGAGGAAAATCTGTTTTAATATGTGGTATCTAGCGTGAAAAGAGTCAAATCGGGAGTGAAATTCGTATGGAGGCTATATCCAAATCTGAACCGATTTTCTTCAAATTAAATAGCGTTCGTCCTTATCCCGAAAAACTTTGTTGTGCAAAGTTTCATTTGGTTCTGGCTACAATTGCGACCTGTACTTTGATTACAAAAATAGATGGACAGACGGACGGACATCGATAAATCGATTCAAAAAGTGATTCTAAGTCGATCGGTATAATTAACAATGGGTCTATATCGCTTCCTTTTGGGTGTTACAAACAAATGCACAAAGACATAATACTCTCGTGGAGTGTATAAAAATACGTTTTTTCAATTTTCAAAATCTGAAAATCTGTAATACAAAAAATAATAAAATAGTTTCTTCGCATTATAAATAAAAATAAAATCGAAAAATACGAAAAGTAGTCAACTTTGGGCCGATTTCTAAAATATATTCGATATTGCGAGCAGCACATTACTATATTTTCTTTAAAATTATTTTAAGGCCACAAAAATCACGAACTCGTCTATAATATTCGAGAATCGATGACTGATTTCTCAAAGTAAATTTGGATAATTTGAGGATACTGATCATAAATGTCAAAGCGTGAACCCCGTATGAAGTTCGTATGACAGCTAGCTCTTTCTGCAAATAGCTTGATAGTGTGATGGAGAAAAAGATTTAAGCGACAGAAATCCCATTATCTTGTATGTATGTAAATGAAACTACTTACATCACATGTCTTCGACAAAACAATGTTTATTTACATAAATTCAAAGTAATACACACTCATAAAGCAAAGGTAATTAATTTTGTTTTTGGGGTTTACGTCTTTTTGGCATATAGGGCTCGATATGGTACTTACTGTACGCGGGAAATATACATTTGAAGCGAGTTTTTATTTTTAGACAAAAGTGGAACTTCGAAACATATCGGTAGTATAACCACACGAAAGCTTTACTGAAACTTTTTGAGGGGAATACATTCTTGAGACGTGGAAAGTATATTTTAATCAATAAAATGTCATAAGACATAATATTGACATCTTAAGTTGAGAATTTCTTTAACGATAATCAAATCTCAAATTACTTTCACCGTATACATTTGATGAAATTGAACAAAACAAAAAAAATAATTTATTTAAAAAATATTACTTTATAAAAATTAATCATAAATGTTGAATAAATGTTACTGAAATATCCTAGGTATTTTAGATTATAATTTATTTTTTGCATGTACTTTTCTTCAATTTCATAAAATATAAATGGGTTTATAAATAAAAACTTTCCAAAATTATGCGAACACTCAGAAAAAAGTGAACCCTATAATCAGTTAAAATGAACTAAAATTTAGGAAAATTGAACTTCGTATAGCACTAAAGAAATATTTCCTCATATCAAGTTCAAACTTTTCCTTGAAAGTAGTACATGTTTTGAACTTGATCCTAGTTCAAGTTTCCTCAAACCAAGTAAATATTTCCTCAAATTGAGGAAAAATCCAGTAAGTTTTTACTCAAACCAAGTACATTTTTATTAAATTTAATTAAAATTTTGCTGCAATTTGCTTAAATCTAAGTAAATTTTTACTTAGTTATAAAACTAAGTAAATTTTTACTCAAATCAAGTAAACATTTATTTGACCTGAGGACAATTTTGCTGATTTTTTCCTAAAAACAAGTAAATTTTTACTTAAACTGAAGAAAATTATACTTGATACAAGGAAAAAAGTTAACTTAAAATAAGTTAAACAAAAATGGCAACATGAAATATTTGTCAAAAGTTTCATGAAACCTCTGCCATAAAGAGTTGAGTTACATGATTGCTGCGAAGGCAAGATTGGCGCCTTCGCAGTGGTTGTTTAGAATAATACTTGAAGTATTTAAGAAATAAGTCTCTGCAAACGAACGAGAATTGCTTCTTAGATTAATATTCAAGAATTTTCTAAACAATTTCAAGTGATTTTTTATAATACTTAAATACTTAAATGTATGAAGAACTCGGCATAAATTTCAGTATACACATTAACTTAAAATTTTTAAATAAGAATTTCTAAATAGAATGTTTCCATACAACAAATCTTAATATTTTTCTTTCTTAACACCTTGGTTGCAGAAAGTAATTAGTCTTATCACTCCTCAAAATACAGTATTTTTTATGGGATTGGTCAAAAGTATGAGTAGAGAGAAATTAATATATGTGTGATATGTTGAATTATTGGATATAACTGGGATATTCTCCTGGCTCACGGCCATTTTGCATCTATATTTTATATAATGCAAATTTTTTTACAAATGGCAAGGCAAAATTTACTACTTGTCTGCAAAATACAACTATATTGATTAGAGTGATCAAAAACCCGGTTTTTCTGAAATGTCGGCTTTTTGATTTTTCGAAAACCGTGACTTCAAAAAACCCGGTTGCCCGGTTTTCTTTTTATAAAAAACCGTTCGGACCGGGTTTTTCTTGAAACAGTAAAAAATGGGGAAACTATTCATTATTCTTGGGGATAAAGCCATTCTGATGCATAATCAGATTCACTGAAATCTATCGAAAATGAGTCCGAACATTCCAGCCAGAATTAGGATCATTTTTGTTCATTGCCAAAAATTAATTTGACGATTTGTTAATAACATATCAACCTATCATTACTACTATTATTCCCAAAATATCAGTTTAGAACAGGTGTGAACACCGTAAAAACTAAAAATTTTGTCTTGCTGAAATAGAAAATAGTTTTTAAAAACAGCTAATATTTCTGCACCAATTACCCCATTCTGCGATTCTGATATCTTGTAGAGAATAAAATAAGCTAATATATGTATAAATAAAAAAATAAAAAAATTTGGCATTAAATTCAAGGATTATGCGTATTTTTGGACTCTTTGAAATACAAGGGCTTTTTACTTTTCTTTATATTAGCAAAGTTCGTCAATCAAGGACGAGTAATATACGTATACGGCTGGATCGCAAAAAAAAATTGCTGCCGTCACTGGTTTATTTAATGATGATTCGTCCTTGTGTCAAACCGTCGGTGAGCTAAACGCTTCTGAAAACACCTCTAAAAATAATCACATATATTATTATATGTATGGCTGATCGACATCCGCTGCGGCAAATGGTCAACGGCATCGATTTTTCTTCTGCCCATAAGAAGCGCATGTGAAATCTAGAACGAACATCGCCATTTTAGACTCACAGTACTTGTTCGTAATTTTTTAGTTAATTTGCGGTCCCCTAAAAAAACGTTCTATGATGCTTGTAATAATATAAAAAGTGTCATTTTAAAATACCCGACGGTCGGTTTCAGATGAAAAACCCGCTCTTACTGACCCAAGGAAGCCGCTAGTTGAGTCAAATGTATGACCTCCGCATTTTCTCTGAACATACCTACCTCCTATATTCAGCCCTTAAGGTGGTCACCACACGACAGTAAGGCCAAAAACTGCCCTCGGAGTCGCCCCTAGCTTGGATAAATGTAAGACCGACTTCCATTAATTTTCTCTCCCAAATTTTTTCCGAGCCCCATTAAGGAGTGGGGCTAAGGGGTTTGTAACACTTTGAAATATCGACCTGAGACGCTATCTTCTAAGATTACCCATGTCCGTCGATCCGTCTGTTGAACGTCCAAATTTTCCATAAATGCGTCTTATAGTCGTAGATCGGTTTGGAATGCAACTGGGCGAAATCGGCCCAAAGGGAAAAAAATTTTCCCTCACAATGACTGGAAATACCCATAATAACCCATAATATTTAGAGTTTTTAAGCACGTTTCTTCAATATGTCTGCTTAACAAAAACGAGCACCATAAAGATATTCTTAATTCAATGGGGTAAAAAGCGATAAAAATGGTACGTATCAAACGACAACAGCTAGAAACACGAAATTCGGTGTGTAGAGGAATGTATGAGTATATACACAATATAAAGAGAGGTTTCGAACATATACTTCTTAAAACCTTCTAGACTTTCTGAAGCAATAAAATATAATTTTTAAGGTCTTTATAAAATAACTCGTCTGAAATGGTAATTTTGCAGTAAAATCATGAAAACACGAAAATTACATAAAAATCGTGGATACTTTCTTGAATTTCGGACAAAGGGCATGAAAAATACAAACAAACTAAACGAATTGTGCCAATTTTAAGATTATGTAGTGTTAATTTCGCTAATGGATACCAAATTGTTCGGAAAATTTTCATTTTTATTAACCGATACCACTTCTTGACATTTGACTTGAGCAATATCTTATGAACTTTTAATTGTGTACTGCAATTTAAGTTTGGAAATTTAATAACAAAATCGTTTAGTAATTTAAAAAAGTGTAGATAAGAATCACTATGATATCATAATGAAATCTAAAATATTCTTAATAAAAGCAAATAATTTGCTAAGATGTAACATTTGCGATTGGACATTTTTATGGAGCTGTATCTAAATCTGAACTGATGTATCCTATTTTCATCGCAGATACAACAGCGACGGTTTCTGTTACTTCCAATGTTTTGGGAGTTTGCAATTATAATACAAATCCATTTCGACAAACGAAGAAAACTGTTTGATATACATAAACTTATTTCTCTTTGTTCATTTACAACAACTGATGACATGTTTACCACAAACAAACTAATTTTTCCCACAAAATAAACTCAAAACGATGTTCACGTGTTTAAAAGTTCATTTCTACGAAATGCATTTTTCTCTGCGTGTAGGTCTCTATTTTAAAATCTACTTTAAAGAAAAATTTAAAATCTACAATAAGAAATGAGTTTTAACTTAGTAAAATTTTTGTAATATTTATCACTTATGTCGAATATTTTTCAGAGTAAGTATTTTTTTGTACATATGTAACAAGTATTATTCAAAAGAGAAACAACAAATTCAGTAACTTGTATCTACGTAGGAAAACGAAACTCTAAAATACCAATTATTTGGTTTTTGGGATTTTTTGTTATTATTTTGTTTTGTTATTCGAATTTATACATATTTAAGATTATAAAAATGTAGAAACATTTCCAAATATTTTTTATTTAATCGGAATATATGTATAAATATTTTGAGTAAACATCCTGTTACTCATGTCCTATATAAATTAAAAACCCCGAAACTCTTTAGACATCCTATTTAGACCCATACTTTGTCAAAAAGCATATCAAATTCTCTGCATTTATCATAGAAAAAATGCGGAACTGAAGGGTTTATCGCCGAGGAATTTGATCGTTTTTTGTGTAATTATTCTTCAAAATATATATCGAGGGCTTATATTCAAAAGTGGCTATGAACCATTTTCTCGAAAATGAGTTTTTGATGCCAAAGAAAAGATTTTTTTCTAAAGCCATTTTTTTAAATTTTCTGATTTGGCTATCCCCTCGCACGTAAGTTTGTGACTGCATAAGTGGCTATGAACATAAAAATAATATTTAGAAATAAAATAGTTCAACAATGGAGCAGCATAAAACCGAAGGTTATAATTCGCTACAACGATTTTGTATAAAACATTTATCTAGATTTAGGGCATATCGTACTATCAAATTCCATCATTTCGCGTTAATAGCATTTTGATTCCCCATTTATCAGGCTAAAATAAGAAAACTGGTGGCTGTAAAGTCAAAAATTGTGAAAAGTATATTTAGAAAAACCGGCGTAATTATTTAATATATTGAGAATACCAAAATATTTCTTTGGCATGTGATTGCTGACTTCATGGGGAATATTTGTGTATGAAAAGTTTCAGAATTATGAATGAAGAAAGTTAAAATATAAGGAATTGCAACGGCAAATTTTGGAATTTTCATCAATTCCAGCGATTTTCGCAACTGGCTACATATATGTTACAAGCGACCAATCTGACGGATGAAGCTGGAATCTTTAAATTCGCTGTGTACATCACAGACGAATGCGTTTTCTATACAACATTGCCAAGATTTCACGAAAAAAGTTATGGAGTTTACAATAAATCTTATAGTGCTCAATTTAAAACATACAAAAGTGGCTATAAACCATGAAACCGCGAATAATAGGAAATTTGAAATCTTTTTAATCGTAGCAATTAGTAATCCTTTTTAGATTAAACTGTAGAAGAACAATTAATAATTTTTCTTCAAATTAAGGAGAAAATCAGTTTTTTCGCTCTCCTGAAAAGTTATGTTTTTGTTCATAGCCACTTATGAATATAAGCCCTCGATACGTAATTTCAGGAAACTATTTAAAAAAAGTTCTACACTTAGAGAACAAGTCTGTTAATAAAAGCAGCGATTGTCTCCTGCCTATCAGCAGACACTTTGCAGCTGTTTTTTGGCATAACAGCAGTTTTCTGCAATCTTACATCTCCATTTACATTGCTAAAGAGTTTGCAGTCTGCTAAAATTGGCTGTTGTTAATTAAAATATAAAAATAGATAAGCGTTCATAAGCGAGTTTAGCTCGAATTTTCTTGTATATTAGCTTGGTATAATATTGCTAAAAACAGCAAACAGCTGTTTACCATCTCTGCAGATACAAATCTTCTGTGTCTTTTTTAACAGCAGAAAATCTGCTCTTTCAGTAGACTTTCTGCTTTCTTTTACTGACATATTCCTTTGAGTGTACTGATGATGGATTACTGAAATGCAATTTTGCCGACAATGTCTGTCGGACGAATGTATCAAAATATTTCTCGAAGATCCTGGCAATTACATATGAGTGGTTTCCAAACGCTCCAGTAAAAATTTCCTAAAAAGCTGAAAAATTAACTAAGTATGAGTAAAGTTTCCTTCTTTCAAAGCCATAGTAAATAGTTCATTTACTAGAAAAAGGGTAGTAGATTTACTTAAAAACATTTCTTTGGATCTAATAAAAAATTCTTACAATTGAGTAATTTCGTACTTATATGGAAGAATATTTCCAAGGTTTTAAGTGAGAAAAAAATCTGAAATTTGTTGTATGGAAAAAATTCCATTTAGGAAATTTTAACTTAAAAATGTGTTTTTTCCTAAATTAAGTTAAAATGTTTACTAAAATTTATGCCGAGTTCTTCATACATTTAAGTATTAATGAACTTATAAAAAACATTTGAAATTGTTAAAAAAATTCTTGAATATTAAATTAAGCAATTCTCGTTCGTTTGCAGAGACTTATTTCTTAAATACTTTATGAATTATTCTCAACAACCACTGCGAAGGCGTCTATCTTGCCTTCGCAACATTCATGGAGTAATAGCTCAACTCCTTATAGCAGAGGTATCATGAAACTTTTAAGAAATATTTCATGTTGTCATTTTTTGTATCAGTTTTGCATACTCTGACGCAAAACTATTTGTTTGATTTTTTTAGTTAAATTGAAATTATTTTAATTTCACCCTTTTTCCTTGTATAAAATAAAATTTTCCTCAGTTTAAGTAAAAATTTACTCGTTTTGAGGAAAAAAATCAGCAAAATTGACCTCAGTTTGAGTAAATATTTACTTGATTTGAGTCAACATTTACTTAGTTTTAGGAAATTTTCAGCAAAATTTTACTAAGTGGTTTTTACTTACGTGGTTTCCTAAATGTTAGTTAATTTTAACTCATTATAGGGTTAACTTTTTTATGAGTGTAGATGAAAACCCCCCCCCCCCCCCCAGGGGAAAATCCTGCGCACGGGCCTGCGTACTTTTAAGGGGTAAAATGGGAATAGAGGGATAAAAATGGTACCAACCAAACGGCTGCACCTTAAATAACGAAATTCGGTGTATACATTCCTCTAATTGCGTAAACACGTAAAATAAAAAGATTTTAGTCGTACTTTCAAGAGGGTAAAATGGGAAAAAGGGGATAAAAATGGTATCTACCAAATGGCTGCAGCTAGAATCATCGAAATCGGAGTATACTTTCCTCTGAATGCAGAGACACGCAAAATAAAAATATTTTTCCAAATTCGTACTCATTTACTTTCACGGCAAAATTTGATTGAGTCATGAAGTTAGTTTATCTCAGAGATTCAAGCCGACCGATTTTAAGCCGCCGCCGCAGCATGTTTCTGCACGAGCCGCGTCGCCGCCGATTTCATAGGCTCACATCGACTTCAATCCGCCGCCGATTTCATCGACTCATATCGACTTCAACTACGCCGACGAGATTTGACGGAGTTCTAACTGCGTCAAATCTTACTACCAAAATAGACAACACACTTAAAAATACAAAAAAATATAACTGTCGACTTAGACAACCTTCTACTGTGACATATATGTATCTTTCTTTGAATTTGGTATCCCACTAAACGATGACGTTGAAATTTGAGTGATTGTATTTTGATTTGCATTTATATTTATAAATTAATTCCTATAAAAAAACAATAAACAACAGCTACTCTAGAGATTGGAAGGCTTTATGGTCATGATGCAGTTATGCTTCCTTTCATGGTTATATTTAAAATGAAGAACTGAACTCTTTGGACACTCTTGTGTAGGACACAAAGCCACAAATCTCGCAACGATGGTCGTCTTTGTATATATCATGTATATTTAGGACATGAAGTTGCACTGTCCTCCGATTACAATACTATTTGCACTATTCGGACACTTTTGGAGCATGAACCTTTTTTATTTTGCTTCTTTAGTGTGTCAAAGTATATAAGGTATATCCTTATTATTCTCTCGAAAGATTGTGATATTCAAGATGTCTGGTCAAATATGCCTCACATGAAAAGCAGTAATTGCAAAAAAATTATTAAATTCATCCATATTATAAATTTTGGGAATACATTCCACTCCCAAAAAATAATTGTATGGGATACTAATATGACATTATGAGAACATTGGCTAATATTAAGGAATATTGAACTAATTGCTAAAACATAAAAGAAAATGTATTAAAAACCAATACAAATTGTTCCTTCCCTTTTCTCAAATCGGATCGAATTACAGAACGAGTCGGCAAATCAGCCGAAAGCCGCCGCCGACCAATTTTGGGTTGCGCCGGCGCCGCCGATAATTGTAGTTCGGCTTGTAACTCTGGTTTATCTTGCACTGTGAACGTGAGATAATGGATTTTCAACGTTTTTACTTTTGGAATTAAAATAAGATGGAAATACAACCAACTGTAGCACCCATTATCTACCAAAATTCATGGTATTTAAGCTTTTTTGAAGATTGTTGCCTTATATTTTCTTTTTCAATTGACTTGAAGTATTATTTCGATATATATAGTATAAACGTATTGGTAGTCTTGTCTTATCTGTTTTGGTTTGGCTATATTAAAAAATTTACATTTTCCTGTATTGTTACTGCACTACTACGAAAATCGGCAGCCTCTGTGGAATGCAATCCAAGGTTGAGGGTATATAAAGTTCGGCCCTGCCGAACTTAACGTCGTTTTTAATTGTTTTAATTTGATTTGAACTGGGATATTTTCCAGGCTCAATACCTCAATATATAGACTGCAAACTTATTTACAAATGGCGTGGTGACATTTAGTACTAGGCTGCAAATTGCCACTATCATGATTTCTGGCACGTGAAAGCCTTCTTGAGATGGCTTCGCAGCGACTTTACAACAACATATCTGGACTCACAAACTCAATATCTGTCTAAAATATATATTCGGAAAGTAAAAGGCCTAGGGTCGGGAAAATGAACAGAAAACAAACCAAATTTAAATTTCTTATTTAGTCATTGAATACGTTTATGTGATTAGTGTAAAATCAACTCCAAGCTGTAGAAACATATTCCAACTATGATCTAACAAAAGTAACATACAGCATTTTGCGCCAGTAAGGATTAAGAAAGTCCTTACTATTGCGCCTTATAAAGGCCACCACCGAATAAGCCCTTTGAACAACATAAATAAAACAACATAAAATAAATAAATAAAATTGGACATAAAAAATCAACAACTAAATTCACCTTATCCTGTTCAGAATTCACTTGCCCTCATCGAAATACATAGTTTCATTAATGCAATGTTAGATTTCATTGTGTGATCGAAGCTTTTTCTTTTATTGTTCCTAAGTTTAATATATGCATAGGCCGTAGGCGTAGGAAAGGAGTGGCTGGAGTGATCTAATACCACCAGAATTTTTTAGCCCCCCAAGATATTTCAGCTAAAATTTTTTAATGCCAATTATAGGGGTGTTTACACATAAAAACTTATTGTACAACTTGGAGTCTAGCTATTAGAGATGTCAAAACTGTCACCGTCAGACTCCGCCATAGTTTTAAATAAACACCAATTTCGACCAACGGGGGAAATCGGAGTTTTCATGTCGGTTAACCGGTTTTAAATTTTTTTTGGGATTTTTTGATTAAATTTGGAAAATGATATACTGTAAGTGGTGTCCAGTTTTTGCTCTTTTTAAGATATTTTCCATAACATTTTGCAAAATTTTCGAAGTTAAAAACGTTATGAAGAACACAAACCATTTATCTTTAATATGTTAACAAATAAAAGGAGCTACACTTCTGGCAGTAAAATAGAAACGTCTAAGCAGCATTGATGGATGCTGGAAGGCTACATATTTATGTACTCTTTCTGCGTCCATTAATTCAAAACTCGGAATAATATTAACAGCGGAACTTATTCAATTTGAGAATACTTCTGAACAGGCATTTTTATCAAAAAGCATAAAATGTTAAAATATTCGAATCAAAGGACTTTGTAGATAGCCTTTATAAACATGTTTTTCTTTAAGCCGGGATAAAAAGCTGCGATAATAAAATTAATATAATTTTATTTTTTGCTCAATATAATTTTTTTCACATTTTCGCCAACTACAGTGTGTTTTTTTATTGAGGTATAGAACTTCGAATTGAAATAAAACACAAGAAAATCGTTTTAATATCCATCAATTTGGCTTTATTGGAAGGATAATTTTATGCCATTAATGTTTAAATATGATTTCGGGCATGTGGCCGCCGCGGTTGGCTCGAATATAGCCAATTCTACAGGTCCAATTTTCAACCACGCCACGAATGTTGGCTTCCAAGTCCCCTAACGTTTCTGGTTTGTTGGCGTAGACGAGCGACTTCACATATCCCCAAAGAAAATAATCCAATGGTGTCAAATCACACGATCTTGGTGGCCAATTGACAGGTCCATTCCGCGAAATTATGCGCTCATCGAATGTTTCCTTCAATAATTCGATTGTGACGACCATAAAATGGACGGAGCTTGCGGTGAACTTCGCGAACTGAACCATTACTTTCGAAATAAATTTGCACGATTTGCAAGCGTTGTTCTTTTGTCAACCTGTTCATGATGAAATGGCAAACCAAACTAAATATTAATCACTTGACAGCTGACAAATGGCCGCCAGTTAAAAAAGTGATGCCAACTTAAAGTTCTATACCCCAATAAAAAACACCCTTTACAATATAAATATTTGTATCAAACCAAATTTAGAACAAGTAGAAAGGCGTTAAGTTCGACCGGGCCGAATCTTATATACCCTCCACCACGGAGTGCATTCCATAGCATTACCGATAGATTAGAGGCTGTTGACTTTATAAAGAAGTGAAGTAACATATTTTGAAAATTGTGATATGAGCATTACTATATTTGTATACTTTTTCAAACTATATGGCATTTCAACTATATGCGCAATGTTTAAAATAAATTTCATTGCTTGATTATTATAGTATTAGTCTACTAATAAATATAACACTGCAATTGTAATCAAAAAGTGAACAGTTCAGTTGTCATTAGAGACAAAACTTTTCCTCAGGGCCGATTTCTCCCATTTGTAATTTATTGATTCAGCTACAAACAGAGTACTCACTCAGTTTGATTCGCGTATATTGGAATGAACGCATTTAATTTCATGATTCTATCTATAATCCGTTTGCTTGGTACCTATTTATCATTTTTTTTAATATTGGCCCTACAAGTACGATTTTGGAGAAATACTCATATTGTACGTGTCTAACAAAATAGACGAGTGTAAACACTGAATTTCATGATTCTAGCTACAGGCGTTTGCATGGTACCGTTTTGATCCTAAAGGTATGAATAACGAATGATATCTTTATTTTTCGTGTCTACGCAGTCACAGCAGTGTACACACCATATTTTACTATTCTAACTGCAACCCTTTCATTGGTACCATTTTTATCCCTTTCGCCCCATTTTTCGCCTAAACGTACAAATTTCAAAAAAAATCCTTTATGTTTCGCGTTTACGCAGCCAGATAAATGCATACACCGAATTTCATGATTTTAACTTCAACGGTTTGGTTGGTACCATTTTTATCTCTCTGTTCCGTTTGTATCCCTTAAAAGTATAAATTTCGAAAAATCTCTCTATTTTCGTTTCTGCGTAATAATAGGGACATACACACCGAATTTCATGTTTTCAGCTATTGTCGTATCATTGGTACCATTTGTACCCCTTTGTCCCATTTCACCCGCTAAATCTTTTTTGTACTTTTTGATGATTACACTTTACTAGAGGAAGGTACGAAACAGATTTCATGTGTATAAAAATTGGAAATTAAAAAAATGCTTACATAGTCTAAATATTAGGGGTATTTTCAGTCCTTGTTAGGGAATTTTTTCCCTCTGGGCCGATTTTTCCCACTTTCAATCCCAACCGATCTGCAACCACATTTAGGGAAAATTTGAATCTCCTAGCTCATTTCTGCTTTCAACAGACAGACAGACTTTATGGGATGTCCGTTGAATATTTCAAGGTGTTACAAACGGAATGTCAAAGTGAATTCGAAGTGAAGTACGAATTGGGAAAAAATACTTTTATATTATGTATCTACTCAATTAGAGCAATGTACACACCGAATTTCGCGTTTCTAGCTGTTGTCGTTTAATATGTACCATTTTTATCCCTTTTTGTCACATTTCATCCCCAACAAATAAGAATCACTTTATGGTACACGTTTTTGCTATAAGGGGAATGCGATTAAGCAAATATAAAGACATACTGTAGAAACATGCTTAAATACGCTAAAATGTTAGGGATTATTATTATTTTTAGTCCTTGTGAGGGAAATAGTTATGATAGGTTCGGAGTATGGCGCATAATAAGTCTTTGGTGGTTGTGTAATTATTACTTTCGAAGGTTATTTCCGCTTTATTTTACACAGCCGACGAACTAAAGTATATTTTGTGAAAACACGCCAAGACACTGAAATTAGGTCAGATTTGCAGAAAGACCAAACGGGAATATTATAAATTATAATATTTGAGACATTTAGATTTTAGTCAATTCACCGATCGTTAATAGATTCATTACCAAACTTAGATAATTCAAAATATTAAACGTGCACGGATGTCATCATTCGCTTTTACTGCATATGTTTCTATGTGAAATATAACTCTATGACCAAAATTGGTTCAAAAATAAAATTCTTACAGAGAGAAAGCAAGTCGGGAATGACGAGTGACATACATTATTCATGCTGTGAATTTTAATACCTTTATTTTGAAAGATATTATAAAGTAAAGGCTAATACAAATATAAACAGGTAAAATCCTAGAGCTCCTTACGCTATATGATACAATACGTTTGGGCAACCTTTTCTATCCAATAAAGTTATCGTCAATTATCAATTCTCTAAAAAAGTCAAAATTACTTCTGGCAACACACAATCATTAGTTCAAATCTGGTCATTTTGCAATGAAACATACTTCTTTGATCGCATAGATTTTGATTTTGACAACGACTCTCTCACAAAGTTAAAACACTTGCACTTCCTTCATCGGGAATTGCAGCTAAGTTGTTGAAAGAGAGGTCGAGCAGTTCATTTAGCATCCAATTTGCCCTTGAAATTCATCGATAGATTGCTCACGAAAAGTCGTTGAATGCATTAAACCAAACGTTGTAACAATTAAATCGGTTAGGCGATGCAATGCTTTTTTTGCGATTTTTACCAAACGCTGACTTTCTTGAAGTTGTCTTATTTGTCGAAACACGTCACAACATTCACATTAAGAGAAACAAGTTGCAGATCGAACAATCTGCACTATTATTTTTAAAAAATTGCCGGAAATTGTCAATGGAAAATCACTGTTGACGTTTCTGAATTATATTCCCCATCGATTTTTCCAGCTCACAGCATTAAAAACGAACTCATCCGAAATGTTGTACTAAACATTGTTCAAGACCCAGGAGAGCGAACGTGCACATATTTCTAGCAGTATACTGAATTCATCACGCATGTTAATTTTTCCAGTGGCGTAATCCGATTTGAATGTCATGGCCATATCCTTAAAATGAATATATATGACATCAACTCTTGATGCATACAATTATCACTTAGTAATATTTTTTCTTTGCTATTTTTGGGTTCTGCTGAAGACTTCGGCACAACCTATGGTCTTGAACCAAAATAAATGACAAGACATACAACATAACAGACCAACTATACATACAAACAACAACAATACACACGAGGTACAGTGAATACGGGACATACCGTACAACAACAACCTTTGCATTGTTGCGAGCGATGCGAGCACATGCACAACATTGAATTGGCAAAGTGAGATTTTTAGTGTGTCGACTTAGTTCGGTGGAATATTTTGTTTATCAGCGTTTCTCATTAGAAATATGTGACCGCTGGTACTAATATGAACCCTGATTTAAGTCAAAGACATACATACGTTGCGAAAGTTCTGATGAGATGGTGTAGCGCCCATCGAAACTGCGCAGTCAACTTTCAGCTGCAACAATAAAGGTCTCACTTTGCCTTCTTTGCTATTTTTGGGTTCTGCTGAAGACTTCGGCACAACCTATGGTCTTGAACCAAAATAAATGACAAGACATACAACATAACAGACCAACTATACATACAAACAACAACAATACACACGAGGTACAGTGAAGACGGGACATACCGTACAACAACAACCTTTGCATTGTTGCGAGCGATGCGAGCACATGCACAACATTGAATTGGCAAAGTGAGATTTTTAGTGTGTCGACTTAGTTCGGTGGAATATTTTGTTTATCAGCGTTTCTCATTAGAAATATGTGACCGCTGGTACTAATATGAACCCTGATTTAAGTCAAAGACATACATACGTTGCGAAAGTTCTGATGAGATGGTGTAGCGCCCATCGAAACTGCGCAGTCAACTTTCAGCTGCAACAATAAAGGTCTCACTTTGCCTTCTTTGCTATTTTTGGGTTCTGCTGAAGACTTCGGCACAACCTATGGTCTTGAACCAAAATAAATGACAAGACATTTTTTCTCATTTTAATTTTCTTTAAACATTTGAAATAGCTTATCAAAACTTCAAAACTAAAATCACAATTCAAGTTTTTAAAATATAGACAGGAAAGTTTCTGTCGGGTTACCTAGTAAAATAATATAATCATAAAGCCTTTTTAGCATTTATAATGTTCTACGGTCCTCTGCGCAGTAACGCCATGGTGACCATTATTTCTTGGGTTAAAGAAGTCAAGTGGTCACGCAATTTAACGGTTCCTGGTTTACCAAGAGTTTCAGATAATTTATGTCGCGAGGGCGTATTTCAGCCTCGTAAACTGGAGTGGCTGCTCTAGTTTTTCCTCCCGGATTTTGCATTAAAAATCGGGAAATCGGATATATTTTAGCAATCGGCACATAGTTGACTAATTTTCGTATTTTTCGATTTTAAGGAAAATTATTTTTGTGTTGTCATTTATTTTGGTTTAAGACCAAAGGTTGTGCTGAAGTCTTCAGCAGAACCCAAAATTAGCAAAAAGGCAAAGTGAGACCTTTATTGTTGCAGCTAAAAGTTGACTGCGCAGTTTCGATGGGCGCTACCCATCTCGTCAGAACTTTCGCAACGAATGTATGTCTTTGACTTAAATCAGGGTTCATATTAGTACCAGCGGTCACATACGACAAATGAGAAGCGCTGATATACAAAATATTCCACCGAACTAAGTCGACACACTAAAAATCTCACTTTGCCAATTCAATATTATGCATGTTTATTATTTTTTTGTGTTTATGTTTTTAGCATATTTTTACGTATTTGTTCATAATGGGAAGAAAAAAAATTATTTTTTTTTTTTGAATTACAGATTTTCACGTTTTTCAGATTTTGAAAATTGAAAAAACCTAATTTCTTCTTTTGACTTTGTCCAACTGTTTCATACACATTTTAAGATATTTTGCACTCAAATTTTGTTTATTAGAAATTGTGGTTTCTTTGCTTTATTTTGACGCCAAAACTATGTTTGTGCCAAATATAGTTTGGAATAAATATTTTTAAAATTATGCTTTTTAACAAATGTCTGTCTTTGAACCAAAACAATTTTTTCCTTCAAAAGCCTTTAACGAAATATATACATGTTTGGAAAGGTTGAAGGGTTTCCCGCTTTTGTAGGGTAACTTTTGTCTGCACAAAATTGAACCCTTGGAAGATAGGATAGATTTATTGCAAAATTTTCAGATTTTTTAGTTCCAAAACGCATTTTAGTAATTTTCTTCTAATTAAATTCTAAAATAAATGCTAAATTTTTGATTTGAACTGGGATATTGTCCTGGCTCAAGACCATTTTGCATCTATATTTAATAGAATGCAAATTTATTTACAAATGGCATGGTGACATTTATTACTTGGCTGCAGACTACCACTATCATGATTTCCACCCTGTCTAAAGGTTTCATTCAGGTGGCTTCGCAGCGACTTTTCAACATCAAACCCGGCCTCTATAAGGAGATGATTTTCACAAACGAACGAGAATCACAACTCACTTGCCGAATTTGCGTTTAAAAAATCGCACCAAGTAATAAAGTACACATGCCATCTTACAAGCATCTCATTGAGTTGCATATGTAAGTATGTGTATATGCAGGTATAGTTACCCAGCAATACTTCTGCCGTGCCAACGCTCATTTGTTTTAGTTTTTTCGTTTGAATTTTTTTGGTCTGTAATCAATATTTGATTTGAACTGGGATATTGTCCTGGCTCAAGACCATTTTGCATCTATATTTAATAGAATGCAAATTTATTTACAAATGGCATGGTGACATTTATTACTTGGCTGCAGACTACCACTATCATGATTTCCACCCTGTCTAAAGGTTTCATTCAGGTGGCTTCGCAGCGACTTTTCAACATCAAACCCGGCCTCTATAAGGAGATGATTTTCACAAACGAACGAGAATCACAACTCACTTGCCGAATTTGCGTTTAAAAAATCGCACCAAGTAATAAAGTACACATGCCATCTTACAAGCATCTCATTGAGTTGCATATGTAAGTATGTGTATATGCAGGTATAGTTACCCAGCAATACTTCTGCCGTGCCAACGCTCATTTGTTTTAGTTTTTTCGTTTGAATTTTTTTGGTCTGTAATCAATATTTGATTTGAACTGGGATATTGTCCTGGCTCAAGACCATTTTGCATCTATATTTAATAGAATGCAAATTTATTTACAAATGGCATGGTGACATTTATTACTTGGCTGCAGACTACCACTATCATGATTTCCACCCTGTCTAAAGGTTTCATTCAGGTGGCTTCGCAGCGACTTTTCAACATCAAACCCGGCCTCTGCAGCCAAGTAATAAATGTCACCATGCCATTTGTAAATAAATTTGCATTCTATTAAATATAGATGCAAAATGGTCTTGAGCCAGGACAATATCCCAGTTCAAATCAAATATTGATTACAGACCAAAAAAATTCAAACGAAAAAACTAAAACAAATGAGCGTTGGCACGGCAGAAGTATTGCTGGGTAACTATACCTGCATATACACATACTTACATATGCAACTCAATGAGATGCTTGTAAGATGGCATGTGTACTTTATTACTTGGTGCGATTTTTTAAACGCAAATTCGGCAAGTGAGTTGTGATTCTCGTTCGTTTGTGAAAATCATCTCCTTATAGAGGCCGGGTTTGATGTTGAAAAGTCGCTGCGAAGCCACCTGAATGAAACCTTTAGACAGGGTGGAAATCATGATAGTGGTAGTCTGCAGCCAAGTAATAAATGTCACCATGCCATTTGTAAATAAATTTGCATTCTATTAAATATAGATGCAAAATGGTCTTGAGCCAGGACAATATCCCAGTTCAAATCAAATATTGATTACAGACCAAAAAAATTCAAACGAAAAAACTAAAATAAATGCTAAATTTTATAACAATCGGAGTTCATTTGCCGGAAAAATGCATGTTCGGAGAAGAAGACTGCGCTCCTTGCTGTTTATTGTTTAGCGGCACTTCTAAAAGATTTTTGTTGTTGCCATATGTAGGCTTTGGATAACTTGCATTGGATACATTTATTGAAATGTAGCCATTGTGGGGAGAGTCCAAAAGCACAGACTCTGTTCTCACGGAGTTGTTCTCGCACATACGTGCGCACTAACTTTTTTCTTCTTTTCTATTTGTATTTTTCCACTGAAAGTGATAAATAATTTGCGAGTATATGCAATTACCACACAGAAAATATTGCCTAAAATCTGTGTTTACAAAATGTTAAGCAATATATTCGTATGGAATGATAAACGGTTTATCTATTAGCGTCTTTATCGCGAAGTTTTTATAATTCAAACACTATTTTTTGTATATATTCATTTTTTCCGAGCGTTAGCTAAACACTTCTGTTCTCTTACGAAGAGAATAAAGTAACACTGGAAGACTTATTGTAAAAAAAGTTTATAAACATTTGGATACATATTTTTTCAACATTTTCTCTCAACATATTGAAGTTTACTAGCTTATTCTCATGTCTTGAAGACATTTTTAACACAATAGCTTCCACAGTCAGCGATTTACTGCAGAAACTATTACCAAATTTAATTAGTGTGCTAATCGGTGAATAATTTTTATTCACTACTTTTCATTTATTACCCCTTCGAAGTCCATTCTTGTAGCCAGACATTACATTTGCACATTCATAAGTCTGTCTAACTATTGGAATAATTTCCTTCGTATTTTTCCCAAAAAAAATAAAATTATTTATGTAAAGAATCGCCATCTCTACATACAGAACAATCTACTAAAACTAGGAATCATTTTTCTTTTAGACACCTGACCTCTCCCACCATCCACACCATCTACACGATCTAACTTTTTGAGTTATGAGATTGATTAAAGCAGAAATTTGTCTTTTTCATCTATCAAATCCTGACACCACAAACATTTAATTGCGACATAAGCAACAAAACGCTTTTTCCACTACAATACTGTATTCTGGCCATTCATATACTTCATAATATTTCTCTGGAAAGGATCTGTTTTGCCCTTCAATCCTTACCTTGCTAAAATAACAATAAATGTAGTCAGAATTTACAACAGCGGCTGACAGTGTGGATTTAAGTGGGACACTTGCATAGCCAATAGGGGTGTTTATACATAAAAATTCATTGTACAACTTAAAAGTTTTCAATTACTTAACACTAAATCGTGTGAACACCTTTAATATTGGTATTGATAAATTTAAAAAATTCTAACTGAAACCACAACCACAATACGCCTATGATTATAAAATATAATCATTCGGAGAAGCTTACGAAACGGTTATAGCATCTATAAATGCCTTTAAATATTATAAGAATACCAAGATTTGGAAATATATTGAATATTTTGCCAACAAAAATGACATTCCCTTAGAGCATATGAGAAATTTAAAGGACATTTAACAAAGATTTTCTGTTTGATTCAACAGTAGGTAAAAGCAATTACGTAGGTTTGATGATATGGTAGAATTTGAATACTGGAAGAATAAATATTTATACAATAACAAAAAAGTTAAAAACGAGTAAAGTAAATATAACATGATCTGGAAAAATTGATCAAGATCCAAAGACAACACTTGAGGCCTGTGCCAAAACATGCGCCAATATATTTCTCATTCACGGTAGGTATTCCTAGTTGAAACATAGAATGATCTGCAAAATTTGATGAAGATCCGAGGTAAGATGTAGTTTCTAGAGCTGTAATATAGTAGAATGGGCCCCATTTATGTTATACCAAAGTATGGACATATGGGCATTTCCCCAACAGTATGGAAAGGCTAAAGACGGATGGAGCCGACTATATATCTCACTACAATTCAATTCATTCAAAAAGTGAAATCGGGAAGGATTTTTGAATCCTGTAAATGTATTGGTTTGACAAAAAATGTTAAATCGGAAAGGACATTTGTATGGGGGTATATCGAAGCCAGGAACGATGTGACCCGCTTTCACCATGTATGTTTATTGGTGAAATATAATATGTAAAGTTTGGCCAAAATCGGTTAAACATTCGGGAGCAACATTTGTATGAGGGCTATATCTAAATCCGAACCGATCTTACCCACTTTTAGCATAGGTGTTTCTAGTTGGATTATAAGATGTTCTGCAAAATTTAAAGAAAATCGGGTACAATATGTCGTTTCTAGAGCGGAAAATGTCAAATCGGGAGCGACATTTGTATGGGGGCTATATCTGAATCTGAACCGATCTTACCCAATTTTTGCATACGTGTTTCTAGTTCGATTATAAAATGTTCTGCCAAATTTAAAGAAAATCGGGTACAATATGTCGTTTCTAGAGCGGAAAATGTCAAATCGGGAGCGACATTTGTATGGGGGCTATATCTAAATCTGAACCGATCTTACCCAATTTTTGCATACGTGTTTCTAGTTGGATTATAAGATGTTCTGCCAAATTTAAAGAAAATCAGGTACAATATGTCGTTTCTAGAGCCGAAAATGTCAAATCGGGAGCGACATTTGTATGGGGGCTATATCTAAATCTGAACCGATCTTACCCAATTTTTGCATAGATGTTTCTAGTTGGATTATAAGATGTTGTCCCAATTTTAAATAAAATCGGGTACAATATGTCGTTTCTAGAGCGGAAAATGTCAAATCGGGAGCGACATTTGTATGGGGGCTATATCTAAATCTGAACCGATTTCCTCCAAATTCAATACGGAAGGTCCTTGGCCAGAAAAAATAAATTCTGCCAAGTTTCATGACAATCGGACAACAATTGCGACCTGTAGAGTGCGAACAAGCTTAGATGGACAGCAGACGGACGGACGGACGGACGGACGGACGGACAGACAGACATCGTTAAATCGACTCAGCTGGTGATTCTAAGCCGATCGGTATACTTAAAGGTGGGTCTAGCTCGATTATTTCATGGCGTTACAAACATTTGGCGCGAAACTAACTTATAATACCCTAGACCACGAAGTGGTGTAGGGTATAAAGAGTTAATTTTTATACACTCCACGAGAGTTTGTCTTTGTACATTTGTTTGTAACACCCAAAATGAATGGCTTACCTGTTTATTCGTGTATTAGCTTTAACGATATTTTTAATTCTGTGTACCTATTTTGTTATCAGAGAATTGTCAGTAGCAAGGTCACAGAAGCGTTTGTGGGTGATTTTTTCGAAAATTACTTAGTAGGCTAATAGTCATGTAACATTTGGATCGCTTTTAGGCTATGCAATGACTTTGGCCTTTTTTTCACTAAACCAACACTCAGGGGATGTCCCCTATAAATGCAGTGCATTGCGTTGGTAGAAGGAAGATAAGGTATTGGAAGGAGGAAAGAGGGAGTGGTGTCTGTTGACATCTGTTTTGAATCTCTGAATGTCGTAATTGGAGGGAAAGATATTTGCCGGAAGTCGATTCCACATACGGTTAGTACGGGCGAAGAATGAATTTATTCTGTAATGTGTAGTGCGGTCGGTTGTCCAATCGACAACAAATGGGTGAGCGTTCCTGGAGAGTCGCGTATCTCTACCGAACGTTCTCACGGGCGGTATAAGATCACGAATTTCCGAAGAACAAACACCATGAAAGTATCGATAGAACAATGACACACAACCAACATTACGACGGTGTTCAAGGGAGAAAATAGAATTGGATATCCTACCGTCACCTATCAACACCATCGCCCTCCTCTGGACACGGTCAAGTAGCTCCAGTGATGAAGCTGGAGCACCCGACCATATATGGGAGTTGTATTCCATCTTTGGTCTGATGTAGGTAGTGTAGATATTGAGAAGATCAGAGGGTGTAAAATATTTCTTACATCTTTTTAAAAAGCCTAAACATTTGAAGGCATCTTTCGACACATCAAATACATGTTTTGTCCAACGAACATCACATTGTATTTTTATGCCAAGAACAACTAGATCAGCTGATTGCTCAATATCTACACCGTTCATTAAAATCGACGACACCGTTGGATCAGTGAATCGCTTGTGAGACAACAAGGAGCACTGGATCTTACGTGCATTAAAATCTACTCTATTTTCTCGACCCCATTCAGAAATGGCCAGCAAATCCTGGCTAAGTGACTCATCCATCAATCGGCTTTTATCCTCAATTTCTTGACGACTTGGTCTATGATCGAATTAGTATGAATGACAGAGGTTGCTGTCATTCGCTAATGAGTATATTGGATTCACAGTCCGATCCAAGAGGTCGTCGATGAAAATAAGAAAAAGGGAGGGGGAAAGGACAGAGCCCTGTGGTACTCCTGCGGTTAACCTATGCTCGTCGGATGAGAACCCATCTACAACAACACGTATAGTGCGATCTCTGAGGAAGCTCGATATAAATCGAGAGAAGTCACTACCAACACCAAAAGCGATAAGCTTTGATATGAGTGCGCCGTGCCAAACTCTATCAAAGGCCTTGGAGATATCTAGAGCAACGACCTTACTCTCACCAAGCTTGTGAATAGATCGATTCCATTTTTCGGAAAGCAGTGTCATCAGATCTCCCGTAGATCGATTCCTACGGAAGCCATACTGTCGATCATTAAGTAAGTCATTAGTTTCTAAATACCTCACAAGATGGTGGTTAACCATACTCTCCATAACCTTCGAAAGCGCTGAGCAAATCGCAATCGGTCGATAGTTAGCAGGATTGTTAGCCTCACCTTTTTTAGGGATGGGCTGGATTTCGCAATCTTCCAACGCGCTGGGAAAACCCCTGCACGGTATGCAAGGTTGAAAAGATTACGAAGGGGACGGGCAAGCGTCGAAGAGCACTTACATAGGACAAGTGCTGAAATGCCATCCGGTCCTGGAGATTTATTTATTATTTGAGGCATGGAACTAGATACATTTTCGATCACGGGGAGTGGTTGATTGCTTTCCGGCAAGGATGAATTCCTTGCAAACATTTCAGCCAATAGGTTAGCTTTGTCAACCGGGTTAGTGAATATCTGGTCATCTTTAACAAGAGTTGGGATAGATGAGGAGTTATCCTTTACTCTTCTCACAAATTACCAAAAGCTCTTACTTCCCCTGGGAGAAGCAAGAACTTTGGCACGAAGACGTTGTTCGTACAGAAACTTTTCACGTCTAAGTACCCTGGCACACATGGTTCTTGTCTGCTTGCGTAGCAGATCAGTTGTGGCATTTTTATTTAAACGCCATTTCCTGAATGCTTCCTCTTTGGATCTGACAGCAGCCTTGCATGTCCGGTTAAACCAACTTTTATTAGATGGTTTATCCGAAATAACTTTAATTGGAATAAATGACTTCAATCCAATCAAGATAATATTTTCAATCATTTCAGACGCAGCATCTATATCGCCATTTAGAAAACAAAGTTTCCAATTGAAATGCTGGAAAAAGTTGTTGAGCTCGGCCCAACGTGCCTTTTCGTATATATATATTGTCCGCTTTGGGGCTGCGGTCGAAGCGACACGAAGAGCGGAATACGAAAAGGATGCTGAAACAATGCAGTGATCCGAATTACCAAGAGGTGCTAGAACGTTAACTTCATACTTTTCAGGGTGTGATGATAAGAAAAGATCAAGAATATTAGAGTGTTGCCCTTGGACACACGGAATGTGTGTCGGTTCATTCACAAGTTGCGGCAAATCATTATGCGCGGCAAAAAGCTCGGCGTATTGACCCTCCGGTGTTGAGTGACTCGAATGGGCAAGCCAAGAGGAATTATGGACATTGAAATCGCCAGCAACTACAATTTCACTGTCAGGATAATCCTCTAAAATTTTTGTAATTGAATCGGAAAGGGCGTCAAAGACATTTAGGGATACCTCCCTTTCCGCGTTTTGACTTCTATACACAAATCCGAAATGTAGTACGTGTGTTCCAATCTCACAAAGAGCAAAAACATCAGGCCGATGGAATTGTACATGAGCGTACACGGCAAAAAAATCGCTCTCAGCCCTCGTACATTGGCAAATTGTACTTTAAACTTACCCACCATTAGAACAGACAAACAAGAAAAAAACAAAACAGAGTCAGAGTCAGTTGCCAAAACTCCTCTCCCTGCCGTTGCTGTATTCCCCCAATGCTAAGTGTTATGCCTTGACCATTGGGCGAACAACGACAGAAAGAAAAGAGTGTCAACTGCACTGCACGAATGGGAAGGGGGGGGAGGGAAGGAGACAACGCACACACTACGGAGCGGACATAAAATGTGTGGTCAATGATGTGCGGCTGTTGTGGATGCTGCTGCGATGTTTTTGTTGTTCACGCTGATGTTATAGTTATTGTTGGGTTGTTTGGTTGTTTAATTGTTTTTGGTCGGCGCGGCGCGGTTATTGTTGTTGGTTGTTTTTCATTTTTTTCAATTGATCTATTTTGTTGTTTATGATTTCTGTATTTTGTTTGAATTTTTTCTTTTTATTTTTAACACAAAACTGAACGGCACACAACACGGATGACAGAGAAACACAAGCGCATCGGACGACGGTTTGACAAACACTGGGTATAAAGAGTTAATTTTTATACACTCCACGAGAGTTTGTCTTTGTACATTTGTTTGTAACACCCAAAATGAATGAATGGGTATATCTCCCATTGTTAATTATACCGATAGGCTTAGAAACACTTTTTGAGTCGATTTAGCGATGTTCGTCTGTCTGTCCATCTATTCTTATAATCAAAGTACAGGTCGCAATTGTAGACATACCCAAATGAAACTTTACATAACAAAGTTTGCATAAGGACGAACACTACTTAATTTGTAGAAAATCGGTTCAGATTTATATATAGCCCCCAACGAATTTCACTCCCGATTTGACTCACTCTAGATACCACATATTTTAACAGATTTTCTTCAAAATTGGCAAAACTATAAGTAACACTATAGAAACACCTGTAGCAAAAAAGTGTTAGATCAGTTCAGATTTATGTATAGCACCCATACAAATTTCGCTCCCAATTCGACTTTTTCCGCTCTAGAAAACACATATTTTATCAGATTGTCTTCAAATTTAGCAAAATATCTTATATTTAAACTAGGAAGACCTGTGGTGAAAATGGGTCAGATGGGTTCAGATCGGTTGAGATTTATATATAGATCCCACACAAAATTCACTCCCGATTTGACTTTTTCTGCTCTAGAAACCACATATTTTAACAGATCTTATTCAAATCTGGCAAAATATCTTATATTTCAACTAGAAACACCCATGATGAAAATGGGTAAGATCGGTTCAGATATATATATATATAGCTCCCATACAAATTACGCTCCCGGCTTGACGTTTTCCGCCCCAGAAACCACGTACTTTCATCGAATTTCTTCAAATTGAGCATAACACGTTATACTTGAGTTGGAAGAACCTATTGTGAAAGTGGATCACTTCATTCCATGTTTCGATATAGCCCCGATACAAATATTCTTCTCGATTTGAGAAATTGGGTCAGGCCATATCAACCTATGATTAGGAAACAAACAAAAATCCTTCCCGTTATCACTTTTTAAACGAATGGAATTGTACTTGGAAAGAAAGTGGAGTGTATCATATAGTCGGCCCGCCCGATCTTCCACAAAAATGATATTCATAAAATTCCTTAGTATAGTTCTGACAATTCTCTCAGGCATTAACTTACAACACTTTTCTCACTTGTCATGCTCCCTTCGACAAAGAAATTAAATATTCGATCGACTGTAAAATGAATCTCACGATCGACTGTAAAATGAATCTCACGATCTCAGTTTTTGTCAATTATAACGCCAAGATATTTAACATCATCTTGGAATACGATCCTGTCATTTCCTAATGTATGTTGACGGCTTGGTGTTCGTTTTATTGAATTGTTATAAGGAAATATAAGGGACTGTGTTTTTTCGGCGTTATATTTATTTCCACTTATAGAAATACTTATTACATGTTGCTAGACCTTTCTCCATTTTTATCAGGAGTGCCTTAGTGAGTTTGCTGCTTGTGATAAGAGCAGTGTCATCAACATGGTATCCTGTTTTCATATATGCTACAATTTTACACATGTATTTTAGCATTTGTGATTACATTAGCTTTTAAATGAGGCCTTGGCATAATGTTCGAAGGTTTTTCTATTTCAAATAAATTGAAACCTGTTTATTTCGTTTATTATCAGAGAATTGTCAGTAGCAATGTCACAGAAGCGTTTGTGGGTGATTTTTTCGAAAATTACTTAGTAGGCTAATAGTCATGCAACATTTGGGATCGCTTTTAGGCTATGCAATGACTTTGGCTTGCTTAAAAAGTATTGGAAAATAATTTAAGAATATGAAAAGGACGATTTTTGATCAACAAAAAAGGAATATTAGGAATTAGGATATTCTCCACTTTAATTTGACACATATAACGCTATGACAGGATGCGAATAAGTATTTAAAATAATTTTTGAAAAATTTTATCCTTTGGAACTTTGTAGTCCTGTAGAGGGGCAACAGGATGGGGAAATCAAAAACTAAAACCGCCAATTAACTCCATTTTGCCTATAGTTTCAGACGTATATCATCCGGTTCAACTGTAATATGGACTGTCGGACGGTGCAATGCAGCGAATGATCAGTATGTTGGAGAGTAAATAAAGTAGGATATATATTTCTAAACATCTACTAATATAACAATTAGTAAATTATTAAATTATTAAGTAATTATTATTTGTATACTCTACGTCGTTGTAAAATTCTATGACGATCCAGCCATGTCCGTCCGTCTGTTAAAAACACGATAGATGCCGAACGAAATGAGCTAAGAGGTTCAAATGTTCCGCAAATGTGTCTTATGGTTGCAGATCGGTTGGAATTGAAAGTGGGCGAAATCGGCCCAGAGCGAAACATTTACCCTAACAAGGACTGAAAATACTCCATAATATTTAGATGATTTAAGCATTTTTTTCAATTTCTGCTTTATATGCACTTGAAATTTGTTGTGTGCATTCCTCTTGTAGCCTGAAAGCACCAAAAGTAAATAAACTCTTTAGCGGTCCAAATGGGACGAAAAGGGATAAAAATGGTACCAAGGCTACTATAACAGCTAGAAACATGAAATTCCGTATACGCGTAAATTAGATGGATTTTTCAAAATTCGTACTTTTACCACTCAAAAAGCTGAAGTTGAAATCATGAAATTCAATGTATACATTGATCTTACAGTGTAGACGGGAAACATAAAGGAATTTTTCTAAATTTGTACATTTAGGGGGAAATGACGCAAAAGGGGATAAAAATAGTACCAACCAAACGGCTGCAGTTAGAATAGTGAAAATTGGTGTGTACATAGATCAGACTGAGTATACGCGAAAACTAAAGATATCTCTCGATATTCAGGATGAAATTGATATCAAGCAAACGTCTGATTGAGTAGACAACCAAAATATGATTACTTACCCAAATTTGTAGGTCGAAGGTCGAAATGAAGATAAAACAAGTAAAAACGGCGTTAAGTTCGGTCGAGCCGATTCTTATATACCCTCCACCACGGAGTGCATTCCACTGATTAGAGGCTTTCGACTTTACATAGAAGTGCGGCACCATATTACAAATATTGTGATATTTTGTTTGTACGTTGTAATTTTTGTTTACTATTTCAAACTATAAGGCACACTTTGCGCACTGTTTTAAATAAATTGTGATGCTTCATTATTAAAATATTGTATATCGCGACTAGGGTATCCAACCGATTAAGTTTTATTCGATTAATCGAATATGTAGTATCAAATATTTGTTCGAAGAATCAGAAATTACCGATTTTCGAATAATTCGATTAATCCGTACCAAATAATCGAATATTCGAAATTTTATACTACCAAACATTTTTGGAGAGAAGTATCATTTTGGAAAGTATAAATAATTGCACAAATGATTTTGCATTATATCTACCAAAGTTTGGAAGTCATCATTCAATTTTTAATGAAAACTTGCTTTGCTAGCTCAGTATACAAAAGTCTATTTGGAGTTGAAAACGTTTCAGAATATCATGTCACTGAAAGAAAAAATATTGTCACTGAAATTAGACTTTTGTCATAACTGAACGAAACAATAAAAATAGTACAAATTCCAGCAAAAAAGTAGAATCGAATGACATACAAGATGATTTTTTATATTTAGATAAATCGAAAAGAGAACTCAAAAACATAATTACATGCTCTTCTCTCTATTGCTCCGACTTCAACAGTACGTGAAAGAGTTTGTTCGAAATCGAACTTTATTAAAACAAAGGAAAATAATCGCCTTAAATCCAATAGCTTTTTCAAATAAAACGATGAAACTTGAGTATGTGTTATATATTCCTATTTTAAATTTTAAATTTGTTTAAACTTGTTCAAGTAATTCTAGTTTTCTAGAATTTTATGTTCCAAAAAATGGATAGAACTTTGGTGCTTTTTTTTGCATTAGCTTGGAGCCACAAGGTTCTACATGCCACTTAGAACCTTGTTGACCTGTAAGAACTTAAAACTTAGAACTTTGTTTCATAAATCAATTTTTTTGAATGAATATATTATTTTATTTATTTAAATTTGTTTTTGGCAAATTAGGAACATTTTTAAATAGTTTAGCCGAATCCTTATATATTTGAGATCTAATTAATATTCAAGTTCATACTCTATCTGCTAGAACTAAGAATTCACATTGAAAATTTTTGAAGTTATAGCTAGTTTTCGTGCATTTACCAACATGTTTTTTAAATCTGGTGGATTAATTGGAATTATCATAAATAGTTTTCTGCGGTAACATTTTTGACAACTTTTAACTCCTCTTTGTGAAAAATATTCGTCGACTGACAAGTTTTTTCAATTTGTTCAATTGACAAGTATGCACAGTTTAGAATAATAAAATATTAAACTGATTTCAGCACGAGGACAAGATAAAACATTTTGAATATCAAAAGACAATTTAGAAATTAAAAATTCTTCATCCCAAACCTCCTGCTCTCTCATCACCAAGTGATAATCACGTTCTTCTTCCATTTTCTTCGTCCACATATTCTCTTTTTCATCCACATTAAAAGTTTGTTTTGAACATAATTTATTCGTTTACTTTATTTTGGTCTGTAATCAATATTTGATTTGAACTGGGACATTGTCCCGGCTCAAGATCATTTTGCTTCTATATTTTACAGAATGCAAATTTAGCTACAAATGAATTAGAACAACAACTCACTTTCCGAATATCAATCAAAAAACCGCGCCAAGTAACAAGTTTATCATATCGATCAAATTCAGTGCGATGATTCTTTTTGTCCAATGAAAACTGATCAATGATCATCAACATCTTGTTTAGGGGCGCAAGGTTCTATGTGTTTGTTAGAACTTTGTTTACTAAATTGTTATAGAGAAATTGTTAGTTAGAATTTTGTTGCTTTGTATATCTCGTAAACGGGAAGAGATGTCTTTATGGCTATAGCAGAAATCGAAAGAGCTTACAAAGTTTAGTACGATGTGATTTATAGGCTACTTATCAAAAAATTTCAGTTAGAACCTTGTTGTTCTAAGGTCGCGATACAAGTATAATACTTCAAGTGTAATCAAAAATGGTAAATGAGACAGCAAACTTCAAAAATGTGCCTAAAATATTAGGTTATCATCAGTCGTCATTAGAGAGGAACATTCTCCCTCAGGCCATATTCCCCTATTTGCAATTTTGTGATTCCAGCTACAGACCAAATGTCTGTACCATATATATATATATACCACAGTGAAATGCACACACCCAATTTCATGATTCAATCTACAGCAGTTTGCTTGGTACCAGCTTTTTCTTCTTTTCATTTCGATGTTAAAGGTATGAATTTGGAGAAGTGCTCTTATTTTGTGTGTCTTCGCAGTCAGACGAGCGTAAACACCGAATTTCATGATTCTAGCTACATCCGTTTGCTTGGAACCAATTTCATCCCATTTATCACGTCTACTTAGTCAGAGCAATACACACACCGAATTTCACTATTCTAACTGAAGCCGACGGGTTGGTACTATTTTTATCCCCTTTCGCGTCATTATCCCCTTAAAACTACAAATTTAAACAAATTCCTTTGTATTTCGTGTCTACACAGTCAGATTAATGTATATATACCGAATTTCATGATTTCAACTTCAGTGAGTTGGGTGGTACCATTTTTATCCCTGTTCTCCATATATATCCCGTAAAAGTACGAATTTTTAAAAAAAATATACGTGTCTACGCAATTATATATTATACACATTCCAAATTCCATGTTTCTAGCTGTTATTGTATCATCAGTACCATTTGTATCCCTTTTCGTCCCATTTGACCCACTAAAAAGGTTATTTATTTTTTGGTGCTTTCAAGTTACAAGTTAAATATACGCAACAAATTTCAAGCGCATATAAAGCAGATTTTTTAAATGCTCTCTGGGCCGATTTCGCCCACTTTCAATCTCAACCATTAGACAAATTTAGGGGAAATTTGACCCTCCTAGCTAGAGCGCTTTCAACATGTCCACTTTTAATCCCAACCATTAGACACATTTAGGGGAAATTTGAACGACCCAGAATATATATACTTTATGAAGTCTCCGATGAATATTTCAAGCTTGTAGCACACAAGCGGAATGACAAAATGAATATACCCACATCCTTAGGTGGAGGGTATAATAAAACTGGTATCAAGCAAAAGCTGTTGCTAGAAACATGAAATTATGTGTATGCCTTCCACTGTGACGCGAAACAATTGGTCTGCAGCTGGAATAAAAAATTGCAAATAGGCGAAATCGGCCCTGAGGGAAAATGTTTCCCTCTAATGACGACTGCTAATAACCTAATATTTTTGTCACTTTTTTAAGATATTTACTTTTTGATTGCACTTGAAGTATTATACTTATATATCGTAGGCTGGGTCGTGGTCCATATAAATGGAAAAACAATCTCCAGTCATCCCTTGAAAATAAACTTTGGATTGTTTAATGATGATTTGCAAAATAATTCGTTCCTAGATCAAGCCATCTGTGAGCTGAACCAGATATACAAGGCATAACGGAGGCTAAGAATTGTTCAACAGAATTTACAGTCTAGCTACGAAATGTTCTCAGTTGTCCGATTTGTAATTTGTAACGTCGTGATCGTCTTATTTTCGTTTCGAGACCGTGATTATTGTTAATAGAATTGAATAGTGAAGTAATTTATTAGCAGCTCGGTTTTTAATCAGACAAAATGGAGTTGCTAACTTTTGAGGTCTTTACTGAAAAAAAGATTTACTTCGCAGTTGATTTATTTGATCCAAAACCGGTTAAGCAGGGTAGAAGTTTTCTGAGTTGCTGACCTACGGCCGGAATTAAAAAAGTTCTCCTATGAAGTATGTCCAAAGCATGGCTATGCAAAGTTAAAATTTACAACGTTGTCGGCCTTCGGCCGGAATTAAAATTGTTCTCCTGTAAAGTATGTCCAAAGCTGGCTATGGAAAGTAAAGATTTTTAAAGTTGCCGGCCTTCGGCCGGGATTAAAGATTTTCTCCTTTACTTTGCATATCCAGCTTTGGACGGCAACGCAGAAAACTTTACTTTCCGTAGCCGGTTTTGGACATATCCCATTGTAGAAAAAAACCATTACAATGGGTAGCTGTCTTTGGATAAATAATAGGAGTCCCGATTAAATTTTCTATCCCGCATAATCCCGCTTTTTACAAAAAGTCCCACTTTTTCGTTTTACATTATTTTTGGTAAGTTATCGATTAAAAATTGTCACTTTGTTGGTATCTGACAAAAGTTCACAATTTCTAAAATATTAATTCTAAATTTTGGCCCTAGATTTAAGGGAACATTTAAGATTATTAATAGAAATATAATCTATACTTAAAATCTTCACTTAAAATCGTATTATTTTTGCAGTGACACTGACCAATGGAGAAATTTACGAGTAGCATATTTAAGCAACATGGGATTGGAGTGATGCTCACATTGGAACTGAAAGACTATTTTGATAATGTATATATTGGCTACGATGCTCTCGCAGAATTTAATTGTACGACTTCATCGGGAATTTTAAGTTGTCGAAGAGCTCATTCAGCAATCAAAATGGCGCCGTATATGCAGATTAAATAATATAATGAAGATAAACTGTTTGGAGAAATTAGACCGAATAATGACTAGACCGCCGATTTGTATGCTTCACTCACGCTAACGATATCTATATAATAAAAATGAAATGATGTTCGTTGGTAATCGCATCACTTGAGAAGGGCTGAACCGATTTAGCTGAGTTTTGTTACAAACTGTTCGTACTAGTCCGAACTAGGTTTTTTGAAACAAATTTTGAATAGTTGACCGCAAAATTGGACAAATTTTAAAAAACCGAAAGTGCCTTTTTCTATATAATTTTTGAACGAACTCAAGAATATAAGAGTCAATTCATGCAATAGATTTGCGAAATTCTTTTATGCTATGTTCGTTATTATTCTGCGAAAATTTTCGGAACAGAAAAAAAATTAGGTAATTATTAAGAAAAGTCATAAAATTGGGACAAAATGCAAAAAATTGCTATATTTCACGCACTTTTTGTTAGAACTGACGATAGGAACGACATATATTGTTGATCCTTTTTGCTTGATTCGTAGTTCCAGTTCATAATCAGTCATCAAACAGGGAAATCCAGGTATTGCATAGGGATTACACAATCGCTGAAGTTTTGATTCTGTCAAATGCTCATATAGTTCCATAATTATCTCAAAATTTTCCATTCGCAACCTAATGTTTTGTGAACCAAATATAAAGATGTCATGTCTGAAACTAAACGCTAAACGCTCTGTTGTTGAAACGCCAACAAAATTATTCTTACGGAAGACGCATACGGCTTATAGCCTTGTCACACTGAAGGGGAAATCTAGTTTAATTACATTTCAAGCCAAATCGACCTCAAATCTAGTACATTTTCCATATAAAATTTAAAATATGTATATATATATATAGTTTATATTTAATATATTTTTATCAGCTTTTATGTTTTTTATATACCGCGCGTAACACACTTGGGGCCTGAGTCAAAACATGGGCCGATATAGTTCTCATTGAGATATTAGAATTCTAAATCTGATTTTAGATAAATTCAACTAATTTCTACATATATATATATATATATATATATATATATATATATATATATATATATATATATATATATATATATATGTAGAAATTAGTTGAATTTATCTAAAATCAGATTTAGAATTCTAATATATATATATATATATATATATATATATATATGTAGAAATTAGTTGAATTTATCTAAAATCAGATTTAGAATTCTAATATCTCAATGAGAACTATATCGGCCCATGTTTTGACTCAGGCCCCAAGTGTGTTACGCGCGGTATATAAAAAACATAAAAGCTGATAAAAATATATTAATAGGGTTGTAGGGTTGTGCCAAAAGGATGTCACAAAAAATACTATATTCGCCTTACCTTAGTGTGACCAGGAGGAGTGTCGTACTGGTGCTTATGCCCTCCCATTACCATGACAGAACGTGCACCAGAGTTGTTACTGCTCCCTATGATCGCCTTCACCTACAGCTACGCTAGTTTACCCAACATTCCACCATTAATAACGCTTTAAAATTTCATATCTATATGCAAGGGTTTATTAAACATTAAATACTTTTATTTGCATTAAGGGGATTCATGAGAAAATTAACCTAATATTTTTAAATTGATTTTCAGAGATTATAATTATTTTATAATTATAATTTCAAAAAATGAATACATATTTGGAAACATTGAATTAAATTTAAGTGGAAAATAATTATAATTATAATTATAATTAGGAATAATTATAATTAGAAAAAATATAATTAGGAATAATTATAATTAGTAAAATTATAATTAAGAATAATTTGTCACATAAATATATGTAAAAAGAATACATATATATTACATCATCTTCTTCGATCATTATCAAGATTTCTGACTTAGTTCCATGTTCTGTTGAGGGTTTCGTATTCTTGCTTTACACATCTTGTCGATGTCATACGGGGTCTTCCTGGTGGGGATTCCATTGTAGTGCAGCTTTGGTAATATCGCCGTCGGGTCTTCTTAAAATGTGGTCAATCCACGTCCATTTACGTTTTTTATTTCTTGTTCTATTGGTCTATTGTTTGTCAGGGCAAGCAGCTCGTTTGTAGTTTGTAGACAAAACTAATGCGAATTGGTATAAACGTCACAACACCTCTGACAATCAACGGCACAAATATTGATAACGTTTTTTTTTTTTTCACTGAACCAACCAGGTGATGTCCCCTATAAATGCAGTGCATTGCGTTGGTGGAAGGAAGATCAGGTATTGGAAGGAGGAAAGAGGAAGTAGTGTCTGTTGACATCTGTTTTGAATCTCTGAATGTCGTAATTGGAGGGAAAGATATTTGCCGGAAGTCGATTCCACATACGGATAGTACGGGCGAAGAACGAATTTATTCTGTAATGTGTAGTGCGGTCGGTTGTCCAATCGACGACAAATGGGTGAGCGTTCCTGGAGAGTCGCGTATCTCTACCGAACGTTCTCACGGGCGGTATAAGATCACGAATTTCCGAAGAACAAACACCATGAAAGTATCGATAGAACAATGACACACAACCAACATTACGACGGTGTTCAAGGGAGAAAATAGAATTGGATATCCTACCGTCACCTATCAAAACCATCGCCCTCCTCTGGACACGGTCAAGTAGCTCCAGTGATGAAGCTGGAGCACCCGACCATATATGGGAGTTGTATTCCATCTTTGGTCTGATGTAGGTAGTGTAGATATTGAGAAGATCAGAGGGTGTGAAATATTTCTTAGATCTTTTTAAAAGCCTAAACATTTGGAGGCATCTTTCGACACATCAAATACATGTTTTGTCCAACGAACATCACATTGTATTTTTATGCCAAGAACAACTAGATCAGCTGATTGCTCAATATCTACACCGTTCATTAAAATCGACGACACCGTTGGATCAGTGAATCGCTTGTGAGACAACAAGGAGCACTGGATCTTACGTGCATTAAAATCTACTCTATTTTCTCGACCCCATTCAGAAATGGCCAGCAAATCCTGGCTAAGTGACTCATCCATCAATCGCCTTTTATCCTCAATTTCTTGACGACTTGGTCTATGATCGAATTAGTATGAATGACAGAGGTTGCTGTCATCCGCAAATGAGTATATTGGATTCACAGTCCGATCCAAGAGGTCGTCGATGAAAATAAGAAAAAGGGAGGGGGAAGGACAGAGCCCTGTGGTACTCCTGCGGTTAACCTATGCTCGTCGGATGAGAACCCATCTACAACAACACGTATAGTGCGATCTCTGAGGAAGCTCGATATAAATCGAGAGAAGTCACTACCAACACCAAAAGCGATAAGCTTTGATATGAGTGCGCCGTGCCAAACTCTATCAAAGGACTTGGAGATATCTAGAGCAACGACCTTACTCTCACCAAGCTTGTGAATAGATCGATTCCATTTTTCGGATAGCAGTGTCATCAGGTCTCCCGTAGATCGATTCCTACGGAAGCCATACTGTCGATCATTAAGTAAGTCATTAGTTTCTAAATACCTCACAAGATGGTGGTTAACCATACTCTCCATAACCTTCGAAAGCGCTGAGCAAATCGCGATCGGTCGATAGTTAGCAGGATTGTTAGCCTCACCTTTTTTAGGGATGGGCTGGATTTCGCAATCTTCCAACGCGCTGGGAAAACCCCTGCACGGTATGCAAGGTTGAAAAGATTACGAAGGGGACGGGCAAGCGTCGAAGAGCACTTACATAGGACAAGTGCTGAAATGCCATCCGGGCCTGGAGATTTATTTACGTCAAGATTTGCGAGAACCCTTTTAACTCCACGTGTTCGAAAAAATATCTGAGGCATGGAACTAGATACATTTTCGATCACGGGGAGTGGTTGATTGCTTTTCGGCAAGGATGAATTCCTTGCAAACATTTCAGCCAATAGGTTAGCTTTGTCAACCGGGTTAGTGAATATCTGGTCATCTTTAACAAGAGTTGGGATATATGAGGAGTTATCCTTTACTCTTCTCACAAATGACCAAAAGCTCTTACTTCCCCTGGGAGAAGCAAGAACTTTGGCACGAAGACGTTGTTCGTACAGAAACTTTTCACGTCTAAGTACCCTGGCACACATGGTTCTTGTCTGCTTGCGTAGCAGATCAGTTGTGGCATTTTTATTTAAACGCCATTTCCTGAATGCTTCCTCTTTGGATCTGACAGCAGCCTTGCATGTCCGGTTAAACCAACTTTTATTAGATGGTTTATCCGAAATAACTTTAATTGGAATAAATGACTTCAATCCAATCAAGATAATATTTTCAATCATTTCAGACGCAGCATCTATATCGCCATTTAGAAAACAAAGTTTCCAATTGAAATGCTGGAAAAAGTTGTTGAGCTCGGCCCAACGTGCCTTTTCGTATATATATATTGTCCGCTTTGGGGCTGCGGTCGAAGCGACACGAAGAGCGGAATACGAAAAGGATGCTGAAACAATGCAGTGATCCGAATTACCAAGAGGTGCTAGAACGTTAACTTCATACTTTTCAGAGTGTGATGTTAAGAAAAGATCAAGAATATTAGAGTGTTGCCCTTGGACACACGGAATGTGTGTCGGTTCATTCACTAGTTGCGTCAAATCATTATGCGCGGCAAAAAGCTCGGCGTATTGACCCTCCGGTGTTGAGTGACTCGAATGGGCAAGCCAAGAGGAATTATGGACATTGAAATCGCCAGCAACCACAATTTCACTGTCAGGACAAACCTCTAAAATTTTTGTAACTGAATCGGAAAGGGCGTCAAAGCCATTTAGGGATACCTCCCTTTCCGCGTTTGGACTTCTATACACAAATCCGAAATGTAGTACGTTTGTTCTTGAATTTAACCCAAAGGGAGTTAAATTCTGGATTTTCTGAGTTTAAGTCTTGCTGGCTCTGGAACACTATGTCGTTGCGTACGTAAACCACAAGACCTCTGTGGGGAATAAAGAGGGACAGGGTGTGATACCCAGGTACGTGAAAATCCTGTGGATCAGAACCCTCAAACACCTGAGTCTCACAAAGAGCAAAAACATCAGGCCGATGGAAATGTACATGAGCGTACACCGCAAAAATGTTCGCTCTAAGCCCTCGTATGTTGGCAAATTGTATTTTAAACTTACCAACCATTATAATTTACAGAAATAAAAACACTAAGTCAAAATGTGTAACCACAATTGTCAGACCTCCCTCCTTACCGCTGTTGAACTCACCCAATGCCTAGTGTTATGCCTTAGGCATTGGACGAACAACGACAAGAAGAGAAGATCGACAATTGAATTACGCGAAAGGGAAAGGGAGTGGAGGGGGCCAACGGACACACAATGAAGTAGACATAGAAACCCTTCGTATGGTCTGTGAAGCGCTGCTGCTGTGGCTGCTGTTGTTGTTGGTGTTGTCTTTGCCGATACTGTAGATTTGTTTGTTGTTGGTTGGTTGATTATTTGTTTTGTTTTGGATTGTAGGTGCGGGACGCGGTATTATTTTGCTGGGTTGTTTTGTTGTTAGCTATTTTTTTATTTTGTTTGGCTATTTCTTTTTTATTTGCATCGGTTAGAAAATGTTTTACTGTTCATTGTTTTATTTTTATTATTATTATTTTGTTTAGATTTGTTTTTAATTTTAACAAAATAAAGACTGCACACAACACGGACGACAGATAAACACGTGTGTAACGGACGACGGACTGGGCACAGTATACATTGAAAAGCCGATACACGGCCGTTACAGTCAATGGCGACCGTTATCGGGCCATGTTGAACGAATTTTTGTTCGCAAAAATTGAAGAGGAGGATATGGCAACATTTCGTTTCAACAGGACGGCGCTACGTGCCACACAGCCGAAGCTACACTCGATGTTTTGCGCCCTGTTTTTGAAGATCGCATTATCAGCCGCAGAGCTGATGTCGTTTGGCCACCTCGGAGCTGCGATTTGACACCGTTGGACTATTATTTGTGGGGTGCCCTCAAAGATAAGTGTTACGCCGACAAGCCAGAGACAATTGACGCTTTAAAGGACAATATTCGTGAAGCCATTGGTGAAATACAGCTGCACACAATCGATAATGTGCTTAAAAATTGGACCGATCGTGTAGGCTACTGCATGGCCAGCCGAGGCAGCCATTTGAATGAAATTATTTTCCATTATTAACCGGAAGGATTGTACTTTCAAATCAAAAAAATTTGAAATTTGAGAAAATATTCAGTAGTTTTTTATAGCATTTTCAAAAAAAGTTACTTGGCGGACCCTATATATATATATATATATATATATATATATTGAGGGCACTCTTTTTTTAACATTTTGCAGACGTACGGCCAATCGAGTAAAAATGAATATATTTCGTTATTTTCGTGAGACACTGCTGAAAGTGCATACAAGTTATGACTTATGTACTTTGTCCGGCGTGAATATAACACTTTCAATGGAGCCTATCGGTGTTGCGATCAACTCCGTACTCAAAGCAGATCTTATGCTCGCCAACTCGTCTGCTCGATCCATATAAGAGGGACTTCAGTCTGAACAACTCATAAATGTACTGACATACTAAGACAGTTTGACTATTTAAAGAGGAAAGTAGAGGCTTACTTACGTTAGGAAGTCGGAATGAACATGCTAAGCCATGTTCATTCCGACCATTGGGTATCCCTTTTCCCACTCCATTCTTCAAGGGAATTTGATATCGAATGGCTTTGCGAATGTCATCATAGGAGTGCTATATTCGGATGATGGTCGAAGCGTGTGAGGAAGATTTTCAAGAATGAGGGTTTGTTCTGTTTACCCAAGATCCAAATAACCGAGATGCACTGCACGATGTTGTAGCCGTGGTGTACATGTTGATAGGGAGGATATGAAGCATAGCACTATGTGCTTTTGATAGAACGGCGAGCAATGTCCCAGTAGTACCTATACGAGTTGAACTTTGAAGATTTCATAAGTTATTATATTTCATATTATGGCTGTATACATCCACAACACTATTTTTGTCTTAAGTCCCCAGCGGCTACCAAACATTTTGCGAAATGTGTAGTAAAGTTTAGAAACTTTCTCACTCGATGTTCAGTATTTCGATTCCAGACAGTATCGTTAACTTTTAGAATATTTTACATGTACGACAAAATATAAACAATTTGCATTTGTAAAACAACTACATTTATTTGGGATAAACATAGTAGTATGTTAGAATAAAATGTGTGTCTGTAAACATTATTATTTAATAATAAGTGATTGTATACTGATGCAAATATTTATGTCGCAGCACGATGGTGCCAAAGGCCTTTTTAGAAGCAAGCTACACCTTTGAAATTTCGTGCAAGTAAAGGGTTTTTTTTTATTGGGGTATAGAACTTTAAGTTGTCATCACTTTTTTAACTGGCGGCCATTTTGTCAGCTGTCAAGTGATTAATATTTAGTTTGGTTTGCCATTTCATCATGAACAGGTTGACAAAAGAACAAAGAACAACGCTTGTTCAGTTCGCGAAGTTCACAATTTTATGGTCGACATAATCGTCCATCAGAACAATTAATTCGGTTAACCATGGATCGTTTTCGCACTACGTTTACTCTATGTGATAATACGCATCCGCAGAGACGTCGAACAGTGCGCACCGAAGAAACAATTGCCGCTGTAGGGCAAAGTGTTGAAGAGGACCCGAATGAATCGATTCGCCACCGTGCACAGCAATTGGAGCTGCACAGCAATTGGAGAAAGTGGTTGAAAATTGGACCTGTAGAATTGGCTATATTCGAGCCAGCCGCGGCGGCCACATGCCCGAAATCATATTTAAACATTAATGGCATAAAATTATCCTTCCAATAAAGCCAAATTGATGGACATTAAAACGATTTTCTTGTGTTTCATTTCAATTCGAAGTTCTATACCTCAATAAAAAACACCCTATAGTTATGCTGCTTACTAAAGTCGTCTATCAAAATTATGAGTTGCTACCCTACTTACAGTGGGATGGTAGAAATGTTCTTGTTGCAAAATTCTTAGGAGAGGTAGACCTTTTAAATTTTGTATATTGACTTATATTGCTTACCAAAGTTATCTAGGAAAAGTTTATGTTCATCAACCTACTGTCACGTCAAACGTAGATAATAAACATATTTCGAAGGTAATAAAACAATGTTTAAATAACAATGTTTAATTTCTGCCATATTTATGGTTTCCGAATTATTCATTTCAAACGCAAAAGTTGTACTGTTGTATAATTTTCTTGTATGTAGACGGCCACGCCGAACATTAGCCTTTTCTTACTTGTTAATTGATGCTGTACATTAATTATAAGCACTTCTGTGAATTTTCGCGGAGATCATTGGCATTTCGATAATTTTCTAACCGAAATTTTACAATATCTGCTTTTTAATTTTAATACAATTTTAAATCATAAATTTTCATAATTTTCGACAGTTTCCTGCTCCTCATTCTACCGACATATTAAAGTTCACCTTAGAGATGGGCGCGTGAGTGATTTCTGACTCACGTTCACGCACGCTCACGAAGGAAAAATTTTGAATCACGCACGAAGATTTTTTCGTCGCTCACGTTCACGCACGCTCACGTGATTCACGTAAATCACGCAAACAATTTCCACAATTCTAAATCCAAATGAGTAAATGCCGCGCAAATCCGAAAATTATATTATTAAAATCACACTAATTTTACAATTTTAATCTAAAATACACATTTTTAAAGTAGTATACAAATTAAAATGTGTGTTATATCGTATTAGTCTCCTTTTTGAAGGAAAAAATTTAGTAAATTACATATTGAATGAAAAATATATAAATATTATCAAAGCTTTTATTCCGCGAAATAGTATTAATTTGACTTTGTTCTTGCGCAGGTATTAAAGTTGCTACCTATACCTATGTATACATGGAACAATCTAATCTAATACATGATAACAATCTAATAGAAAATATCCAACAAAATTAATGAAAATATATGGTGGTAAAAACGAAAAATATATATGTAAAATTATGTACAACTCACGCAAAAATCACGTGACTCACGCAGAAATTCGACTCACGCGCATTCACGCACGAAAATTTTTTTGCTCCTCACGTTCACGCACGCTCACGTGAGTAAAATAAATTTTGCTCACGATCACGCGTGAATCAGGATACACAAGATTTTTCCAAAAAATACAGGAAGGACTCATAAACTTACACGAAAAACACAACATACTTTATCGCAGTGCATTGATTTTTACAATAACACTATTACAATTTTTTGGTTAATTGACATATCTGTGATAGTATTTTCTAATTTACAAAATATTTTGTAGCTGGTGCCTTTGGCAGTATAGTTAAAAAAACGAGTTGCCACCTGGTTCCAAATATTTATATTTTGCCATTTTAAAGTGCTGGCAGCACCCTGCCATTATTACTTTCATAAAATACTTTACTTCAAAAATTGGTTTTTTGCCATCGGGCGCATGTGCGAAGCCTCGACAGACGTATTCTTCATATTTGTAATTTTATTTATCGAAAATAAAGAACATAATCTATACAAAAATTATGAAACACCGTTCGCGTTTAACAGAAAAAATATTCATTGAACTTGACTCAGATTTTAGTTTAAAATAGATCTCGAGTTATTTGTAAAATTTAAATGTTTAATAAAATGTTTAATAAAACTGAAATGTGAAAAACTTAGTTTTAAGTTAGTACTAACATTTGCTGTCACAGATAGTTTCAAATGATTTATTTATTTAACACAAATTAGGATTCCAGTTTTATCGATTCGTTAAAATAGGATTAAAGCTAAATATTGATTAAAATCAGATAATTCAAAGTAAAGAAATACAAATATTCTTTCAATAGCACAACGACTTAAACAACTGGCGACAGAAAAGTGATCACGTCAACATCTGCAAAACTACTTACTGCATTCTCTCTGCTGTACCTCCACGCTATTAGACTTAGTTTTATCTTTACCACCTTGTACGGACCCAAAAATTTTGATGCTTACTTCTTTCCTGCGACAAATTGCGTTCTTCGTATAGCCACGAGGTCCTTTATTTTATATGTAACCGCATCCTTACGTTTTGTTTGTACAGCCTTTGCGCATTTTGAATTTGACGTTTTGCTTGTGCTTTTTCTGACATTTCGACGGTCGTCATCAAAAGAATCAATAAATTCATCTTGTAAAACTCTCCAGTTTTTATTTTGTCTCCGAACATAACAGTTACGATAACACCCCACCGCGTACTCATTTGACAAATATTTACCTTTCTTTTTCAATGACACATGTTTCCCTTGCAACTTAATTCTTTTGAACGAATTCCATAACTACGCCACTGATAACAAACAGAATTATTAAACATACATAATTCTTTGAATTAATCAACCGCGTTCTCATTTAATAAATGCTTACCTTACCTTTTCATCAACATTGAATACTTCCTTTAAAATATCTGTCGTTGACAGCAGACAAAATTATTAGGAAATATCATTTGAGTCAACACACGCTTGGTGTTGACAATTATTCTTCGAATCAAAAGAATTAAGGTGCAAAGAAACAGGAAAACTAGCCGTAAGCAATATTTGATAAGCCAACCAAAATTGTAATTAAAGAGTTAGTTATAAAACTGAATTCATAAATAAAAGTACTCCTAATTAAGTAGCACCAGCTACCAAATAAATAAACCAAGTTTTTCTTTTTAAATTAAATGAAAGGAAAACCTAGCAGTAGCTAGGAAGTGAAAAAAAAAATAAATATATTTTTTTTTTTTTTTTTTTTTTTTAAGTTTATTTCGGAGGAAACTTAACTGGCGACGAGGATGGGATACCGCAAAAGGGAATCATAATTGAAAAATTAGTTGTGTGCCTTTTACATATTAATGTTTAGTGCGACATCCGAACATTAATCCATTCAAAGGATTACATAAAGCTAAATTATTAGTTGAACATCTTGTTAAAACTGTGTGCCTTTTACATATTAATGTTTAGTGCGACATCCGAATATTAATCCATTCAAAGGATTACATACAACTAAATTATTAGTTGAACTTTTTGTTAAAACTGTGCGCATCTCCATAAACTAACAAAACAAATCAAGTGACAAATATCATCCATAAAAAAGAACGAAAAATATATAAAAAAAAAATAAATAAATACATAATTTGAACAAATAACTGTGACCGTGTGACAAAGGACCATAATAACCCTAGCCGAGAGAAGAAGAATCATCCACCAACCAGCCAACCCAACCATCTCAACGAAAACAAACAACAGTTAAAGTAAGCAATAATTGTATTATCTCTTTTAGTAATAAGAAAACTTATGAGCAAATATTTCCACATATTCACATACACCAAAATATTGCTGCAGACAAAAGTGTAATCGAAACAACATTAAATAAATTTTTTTTTCTCAAAAGAAATTCTATATTCGCATATACATATATATTTTTTTTTTTTTTTTTTTTTTTTTTTTCCTCCTCTCCTTAACTTACTAAATAAAAGCATAAAAATCCCTAACCTTTCCCTCCCAATACATCCTTGAAAAAAAAATCTTTTTCGGAAAAAATGGCTCAAATTCAATTGGATCCTATTAAATACTTGAATACTATTCCCAAATTCAATGGGAATAGAAACGACCTAATGACCTTCATCAAGTTGATTGACAGAATACATCCTGTGCTGCAAGCATACGATGAACTATCGCAACTTTTATTTTCAGATATAATTAAAAGTAGGTTAGTGGGCAGGGCTAAAGAAACGATTGAGATAAACACTCAGGCTTGCGCCTGGGTTGAAATAAAGAACGTGCTAGAAAATAATTTCGGTGAAAAAAAAAATGTCGAGGAACTTTTCGACGAATTAAGGTCAACTACTTTCAATACCACCACCATAGATTTTTACAACGACATTAAATATCGTCTGAGACGGCTAAATAATAAAACACTCTTGGTACTTGGCGAAGGCCAAGGTGCAAACACGGTAGCACAAAACAACCAAAGGTCGGCTTTACATATCTTTAAAAACAAGATGCCAGAGCCAATGAGGACGATCCTTGCTTGCAGGAATCCAACCACATTAGAATCGGCAATGGACATACTATTCGAAAACGGATACGATCGTATGGGTAAAGACGGTCGTATAGTTAAAAAACAAAAGAACGAAAACCAAGGCAATGCACCAAACCAAGGCCAAAGAAACCCTTCAGAAAACACTAACAGAGATAGAAGAAATGGCCAAAGTAACAACTATAACAACCCCAGGGAAAACAGAAACCTTAATCAAAATAACCAAGAGCACAATATAAATAATAATCAAAACTCCAATAGAAATAATAATCCAAATTTTAATAGAAATAATAATCGACAAAACTATCGCAGAGAAGACAACTCAAGTGGTCAAAATAACTACAGAAACTTTGAAAATAATCAAAACTACCAACAACATCCACACGCTAATCAACCAGAACCTATGGAGGTAAACAATATTGAAAATTTTCAGGAAGCAGCCTCGACGGAAAACTTCCATATATAGTAATTAAATCTAAATTAGGTCAATTAAGATTTATTATTGACACAGGGGCAACTCATTCCATAATTAATCCTGGATTGTGCCATCCTAAATGGAAGACACAATGTAGATCCCTGAACATTAAAACACTTCAAAATACAATTACAATAAACGAAAAAGTATCAGTTCCAATTTTCGAGGAATTTGGTGGTACTCCAGACATGAAAATAGAATTCTTGGTCTGTAAATTCCATGACTATTTTAACGGATTAATTGGAAATAATATATTAAAAAAGATGAATGCTATAATAAATTTAAAAGACAATCTACTAGAAATTGGTGATCAAAAACTTCCAATTCGATACAGCAACGATAGTGTAGAATATTACTTCGAAAAAAAGGGTTTATATGAAGTTAAATTACCAGTAGAACAAAAAGAGGGACTGATATATAGTCCTCAAATTATTTTAAACGAAAAAGAAGTTGAAATATTAGAGGGAGTATACGAAGTTGAAAATTACAAAATATGTGCCCTAGTAGATGTAAGAGGAGATTTTCCAAAAAGAGTTTTATTAGAAACGCAAGGCACTGACAAAGTGACAAGAGAAAATTTTTATACTCTTGAAACCAATGAAACAGAAGAAACAATTTGTGAACAAATTCGCACAAACCATCTCAACCAGGAAGAGCAACAAAAACTGTTGCCAATCATTAAGAAATTTAAAAAAATTTTCTATACAAAAGACAGCGATTTATCATTTACAAATGCAATGAAACACGAAATTAGAACTGAGAATAATATTCCTATCGCTGCAAAAACTTACCGTTACCCATATGTACACAAAAATGAAGTACAGAAACAAATACAAGAAATGCTAGATAAAAAAATAATTAGACACAGCCATTCGCCATACTCAGCACCAGTTTGGATAGTGCCCAAGAAACTGGATGCTAGCGGAGAAAAAAAATGGAGGCTTGTAGTCGATTATCGGAAACTCAACGAGGTTACAATTAATGACAAGTACCCAATTCCGAATATAGACGAAATTTTGGAAAAACTCGGGCGTTGTCAATATTTTACAACGCTTGACTTAGCAAAAGGGTTTCATCAGATTGAGTTACATGAAAAGGACATTCCGAAGACGGCATTCAGTGTAGAAGGCGGCCACTACGAATTTCTTCGTATGCCATTTGGGCTGAAGACAGCTCCAGCCACCTTCCAACGGCTAATGAATAATGTCCTAAGTGATTTAATAAACAAAATCTGTTTAGTCTACTTAGATGACATTATCATTTTCTCTACGTCGTTACAGGAACATTTAGAATCACTTTCAAAGGTATTTAAACGACTACAAGAAGTTAATCTGAAAATACAGTTGGACAAGAGCGAATTCATGAAAAGGGAAACAAATTTCCTTGGTCATGTTGTCTCAGATGAAGGTATTAGACCTGATCCTGAGAAAATAATTCGTGTCCAGAATTTCCCTTTGCCATCAACACAGAAGGAAATTAAACAATTTCTTGGTTTAGCCGGATATTACCGGAAATTTATAAAGGATTATTCTAAAATTGCCCGTCCTATGACAAAATATCTAAGGAAAGGTGCAAACGTTGAAATTGAAGATCCTGAATACAATGAAAGTTTCGTTTCTCTTAAAAAGCTTTTGACAAACTCTCCGTTCCTAGCTTATCCCGATTTTCATGAAAAATTCATTTTACAAACAGACGCAAGTAATTATGCTCTAGGAGCAATACTGTCGCAAAAAGACCATCCTATTTGCTATGCGGGTAGAACATTAAACGGAGCAGAGCAAAACTATAGCACCATTGAAAAGGAGTTGCTCGCGATCGTTTGGGCCACGAAGTATTTCAGGCCATATTTATTCGGCAGACGTTTCATTATCGAAACCGACCATAGACCTCTAACATGGCTGTTTTCAATTAAAGAGCCAAACTCAAAACTAGTAAGATGGAGGTTGCGGCTGCAAGAATATGATTACGAAATCAAATATAAGAAAGGTTTGTTAAACGGCAACGCAGATGCACTATCTAGAGTTGTGTTTATGAATGAAAATGAAAGCGAATCGCCAACTATGGTCGAAACCGGAAACCCATTAAATTTTTATCGTAGGCAGATGATACTTCGTAAAACTGCATCCGGATCACTCAGAATAAAAAATGAACAAATATTTAGGAACAATCGTACAACGATCTCCGCGAAAAATTTCGACGAAGACACAATCATAACTATATTGAAGAATCACTTTAGTCCTGATAAAACAAACGCAGTATTTATAGACGATGAAGCAGTCCATAAAAAACTGACCGAAATTGTGAACAAATACTTTAGTGAAAATGGAAATTTCAGAATTATAGTGTGTAAAAAGATGCTCAGAGATATTATAGATGAGAACGAATTAGTAGATATAATAGCAAAAGAACATTTGAAAAACAATCACAGAGGAATTAATGAAAACTTCAACGAATTGAAAACTGAAATCTATCATCGACAATTAAAATTGCGAGTAACGCAATATATTAATAACTGCGATATATGCAACAAGGAAAAATATGAAAGAAATCCAATCAAACAAGAACTTAAAATTACAGAAACACCTGAAACCCCTGGCGAGATCGTACATGCTGATGTATTTTACAGTCTCAAAAAAACTTTGTTTTTAACATTTATTGATAAATTTTCAAAATATGCCCAGGCAATAAGGATAAAAAGTAGATCCTGGGTCGATTTTAAAATAGCTCTCACTCAATACATTTCTATCGTTGGAAATATAAAAAAATTAGTAATTGACAACGAACTTGGGTTTAAAGCTCTACCCCTCTTGGAATATTTGATGAACAAGAAATCGAAATTATAAATGACTTCGATAAATACACCAAAACAAAAGTTGCCGTTTCTTTCGAAAAAGACCACATTATCATTATCCTTTCCATTCCCCAATTTTCCAATATATCCTTTATACAAATAAACTTTGAACCAATACCCAATAAAATGAACAAAACCCTATGTTTAAAAGAAAACAGAATTTTAATCGATGAAAATCAAAATGCATTTTACCCAAATACATCTAAATTATATAAAAATCTCCAACAAATAAAAGACCCATGTATTTTAAGTATTTTAAAAAATGAAAAAGCAAGTTGTAAACTAACGGAATACAAAGAAACTGAAGTAAAAGAAATAAAACCAGGAGTAATTTTATTCAAAAATTTTTTCAATAACTTTACAGACAATTGTAATTACGACAGGAAGACTATAAACATAAGCCATACTTTTATTATCAAAATTGAAAATTGTGAAATCAATGTTGGAAATCAAACATTTTATAATAACAAACAACTTATTAAAGAAAAAATTATTCAAACTACCCTCTTAAAACAAATAAAAGAAAACAAAACACTTATCGAATTGAACCTAAAAGATCTATATGTAAAACAAATTAAATTCGAAAATGATTTCACTGATTTAAATAATACCCAAAAAACACACAGAATCTTTAACATAGCTACAAATAGCACTACAATATCAATATTAATAATATTGTTAATTAGCATACCCGTGTTTTGTAAAAGAAAGGCAACGATTCTTCAAATTTCGTCGGAGCCTCAATCTAACGGAGGGGGAGTTACGATAACACCCCACCGCGTACTCATTTGACAAATATTTACCTTTCTTTTTCAATGACACATGTTTCCCTTGCAACTTAATTCTTTTGAACGAATTCCATAACTACGCCACTGATAACAAACAGAATTATTAAACATACATAATTCTTTGAATTAATCAACCGCGTTCTCATTTAATAAATGCTTACCTTACCTTTTCATCAACATTGAATACTTCCTTTAAAATATCTGTCGTTGACAGCAGACAAAATTATTAGGAAATATCATTTGAGTCAACACACGCTTGGTGTTGACAATTATTCTTCGAATCAAAAGAATTAAGGTGCAAAGAAACAGGAAAACTAGCCGTAAGCAATATTTGATAAGCCAACCAAAATTGTAATTAAAGAGTTAGTTATAAAACTGAATTCATAAATAAAAGTACTCCTAATTAAGTAGCACCAGCTACCAAATAAATAAACCAAGTTTTTCTTTTTAAATTAAATGAAAGGAAAACCTAGCAGTAGCTAGGAAGTGAAAAAAAAAATAAATATATTTTTTTTTAAAGTTTATTTCGGAGGAAACTTAACTCATAACCTCGAACGAAAATTTCGTAGAACTGTGCACGTACGCATTTATGGTCATCTGTACTCTGCCAATAACCTTGTACTATTTTGATGGATTCTCATAAGACAGTTTCGCAATCATCGATAAAATCGTCATATTTACCCTTTCGATTTCGTTTCCTCGCGGTACATCCGTTGTTACCAAAATATGGTCAATATTCTTGTGCTTACAGAAGTCTTCGAAATTATTGGGCGTGGTGCCTGCACCTTTATAACTAATAATCCTGTTTGGAATGCCCAACGTTTCACTCCATATATTTAGTCGGGACAACACTTCTTCAGTACCTGTTGTCTTTGTTGGGAACAACCACACAAATTTAGAAAATCAACCACGGCAAAAATGTACTTATATTGACTTGTAAACGATATCCCCTCGTAATGTATAGTCTTCATATGGACCCTTTGGTAGTATATCAGCCAACAGTTTTATAGGTTCATCAATTCGAACATGAAAAAAACCGTTTTCAAGATCCATAATCAAGAAAAATTTGGCTGCCTGCAATTTTTCCAAAACTTCTTCAATAATTGGAACTAGGAAGCTATCCTTGAGTACCATAGTGTTAAGTTTTCTTTAGTCAATGCATATTCTATGCGTCCCAATTTTCTTCTTTGTAACCACTACTCTGCTTGCAAACTCTGTACATGACTTACGTATTATTCCACGTTCTAACCACTCATGTATCTGCTCGTTTACCACCTGTGTCTTGTGAATGTCGAAACGGAGCAATATTAATATCAGGCTTGTTCTTCATCATTACGGGACACTCTCCACTGCCGTTTGGTTTATAAAATTCGATTATATTCTCAACTATGTTCTTATACTTGGAAGGCGCGTCCACCTCAAATTGTATAATATTGTAAATATTCGCGTGGCTTTCAACATTTTCAGCATCAGTACATAATATTCCGAATGTATAGCGACACTACACAAAAGTAGAACCAAATTTCCTTAGAAAGTCGTATAACTTTTTTTTTACGTTTTTTGTTATTTATTGTATCTTTCATAACTTGTAAAAATAACAATAAGTATTCAAATCTTAACCTAGGATTCTTATTCTAAAGGTTATTTACAGTATATAACCAGCAAGAGTTTGCAAAAGTATGTAATAAAAGTTTTATCAAAATATTACATTAGCATTGTGACAATTCAAAATTCTAAACTAGATCTAGGGTATTTCTTCTCCTCAGACGGCTGTGTCCTTCATAATTTAGCAGCTCTCGAGCGAGTGTATTTGGATGGATGTGTAGCTTAGAAACGTAGCTCCGGCAGTATCTCTTGACTTCTTCTTTGATCATTGGGATGTTAAGGTCCTTATGAATGTTTCCATTTCTGATGTACCAAGGGGCGTTCGTAATCAATCGTAGAATTTTTGACTGGCTTCTCTGTAGCTTATTGACATTAGATGCACACGCTGAACCCCAAAGCTGGATACCATATGTCCATATGGGTTTTATAATGCATTTGTAAATAAGGACTTTATATTCAAGGTCTAGAGCAGACCGTGGTCCAATAAGCCATTGTAGCTGTAGCAATTTCAGCTTTATCTGGGTTACTTTGGAATCAATATGGTATGCCCATGTAAGACGGCGGTTCAAATGAATTCCAAGGTACTTTACGTTTGCCTTTTGAGGTATACTGTTATTAAATATATCAATTGGTGGACAAGTGTCTCTTCTCAGGGTAAACGTGACATGTGTGCACTTTGTTGCATTTACCATTACCCTCCATTTCACTAACCACGTTTGAAGCACACGGACGTGTGACTGCAATTGATAAGACGCAATTGTTGAGTCTTTGTGGACACTAACGAAAGCAGTGTCATCTGCAAACGTGGAAGTATGTGTAAGAGAACTCGTCGGCATATCTGCCGTATATAAGATATACAAGATGGGTCCCAGAATACTACCTTGAGGGACGCCTGCAGTTATTTTCTTAGGGCTAGAAAATTTGCCTTTCAATCTTACTTCAAACGATCTATCTGTTAAATAGTTTTTGAGCAATTTGTGTGTGTTATTTGGCAGCAAACGAGTTATTTTATGCACAAGTCCATCATGCCAAACTTTGTCAAACGCCTGGGAAATGTCTATGAAGAGGGCGGAACAATACTGCTTGTTCTCAAACGCCCTTCTAATAACAGTAACAATACGGTGTACTTGCTCTATGGTACTGTGACTTTTACGAAACCCGAATTGGTGATCGGGTATAATTCCGCTATTTTCTATGTATGGTGTAATCTTCATCAATGGAATTTTCTCAAACATTTTTGACAATATCGACAGTAGACTTATCGGGTTTTGGAATCATTACTATCTCAGACCTCTTCCAAGATGTTGGAAAGTAGCCCGTACGCAAAATACTATTAAAGATAAATAGAATAGTTTTCATTGCTGAATGAGGAAGCTCTTTAATCATTCTCGCTGTAATTCCATCCTTACCAGGGGATTTTTTAGTTTCGATGTCTTTAATAGATTCTTCTATGATTTTAAACCTGAGACGCAGTGGGTGAGGGACCATTTCGTCTATCTCGGGCGGATTGACAGAAGATGGTCCACTATTTGGTGTAAATACCTCTTCCAAGTGGTTGGCAAATGCATTGACCTTCTCTTCAGTGCTTTTTGCCCAACTGCCATTCTGAAGGCGTAGCGGGGATTCATGCGCAATAGGGCTTCGCATATCTTTTGTGGCCTTCCAGAGGCTAAAATCACTTCTCTCTCTTGGATCTAAATTCTGCAGGTAGATTTTGAGGGCAAATTCCTCCTTTGCCTTAAGGGCAGACGTTAATCTTTTCTGGCAATGCTTGAGTCGACACTTCAGAGTTGGGGAGCGATATCTCTGCCATTCCCTTCTAAGCTTTCTTTTCTCTCTAATAAGGGCTTCAATATCCCTTGGGCAGTTTGCAGGGTTGCCACCTCCATTAATGTCTTTCGGTGTTGCCACCTTAGCTGCATTGTTCACAATATCAGTAAAGAGGTTCTATTTCATCCTCAGATTTTAAACAAATGTCCTGAGGAATATGTGTACTAACATACTTTTTGTATTTCATCCAGTTCGTGCGTCTGTTAGGAAAGTTAGAAAAGACTTGATATTGAACAATGTCATAATTGAAGGGGAGTGATCAGAAGAAAGATCGAATGAAGTATATATGGAACTTTGATCACGTCTTATATTCTTGACTATAGCGAAGTCGATTAAATCAGGTATTTTGCTTAAGTCTGAGGGCCAGTGTGTCGGCTGGCCGCTAGAAATAACGTCTAGTTTAGCGCGTGACATCGCACTTAATAATTGCCTACCTCTTGGAAGGGTAATTCGTGAACCCCAATAGGTATGTTTGGCGTTATAGTCACCAGCTGCTATAAATTTCGACCCTAGTGTAGAGAAGAAGTCTACAAATTGAGCACTGTTTATATTATATCTCGGAGGGCAATAAATTGCTGATATCACAATGTTCATATTTGTGAGGTTGATTGACGTAGCCTGTATGTGCTCTGTTCTATATTCCTGTATTGGACAATGCCTATTGTGCACAATAACAGCTGTGCCACCACAGGCTCTACCGCTCGGGTGTTTTGTGTCGTAAGTACAATATCCGTTTATTCTAAAACAGTTCCTTATAGTAAAATGTGTCTCTGAGACAAGAAGTATGTCGATTTTTTGGTGTCGAAGAAAATTATCTACTTCATGTTTGTGCTGGCTTAGGCCGTTTGCGTTCCAAAAACAAATTCGCAATAGATTTATTTTTGATTCAGTACAATTTGCATTAGCATGCTCTGATTTCTCATCATTTCTTGCATCATATTTTGCATACTCAACATAAAGTTATTCATGGTTTCTATCATTTTATCAATTGAGTTTTCCAGGGAGGAATTTGAAGTTAAGGGAGCATCTTCTTGCGGCGTACAAGCGTACGAGAGATTGTTGCTAGAGCTAGCATTTACCATAGGGGATCTGGTCTTCAGGTTTAGATTGGGTACTGGCTGGTACTGTGAGTACACAGACTTTGAATTTTCCGAGGAAAAATTTTGACTTACGGAAGTACCTTCTTTTAGCGTACGGGCGTATGATAAATTAGTAGGATTTGTGTTAGATTGGACTCGGGACAGAGTCTTGTTGCTAGAGCTAGCATTTACCATAGGGGCTATGGTCTTCAGGTTCGGGTAGGGTGCAGGCTGGTACTGTAAGTACACAGGCTTTGGTCTAGTTGCGTTGGTGGCTTTTCTCATGTGGATGTACACAGGGCAGCCTCTATAATTTGCCGTGTGATTTTCACCACAGATACTACATTTTTTTGCACTAGAGTCTTCTTTGGAATGTGGACATTCCTAAGATTTATGCACATCGCTACACCTGACGCACACTGAAGGCAACTTACAGTAGGTCTTGGTGTGTCCGAATTCCTGGCAATTGGTACATTGAGGAGGATCCCTGCGCTTTAGCGGTTCCTCTACTCTTATTCTACGACTGCACAGATACCGCAGATCATATATTGGGTGAGTCGCACCCTTCTTTTTTATTCTTGACGACTCAAAAGTTAATTCCACTTTAAACATGGGCTGTGGCATTTTATTTTTGTTAAGGATATTTATAACCGACTTTACTTCATATCCTTCCTCTTCGAGTTCTTTTTTTATTTCTTCTGGTAATACAGAACTATCAATTCCCTTTATTATTACAACTAACCCCTTAGAGCTTTTAAGTTGATAAGTGTAATAATTTTTCTTTTCTTTGTCGAATAGTTCGACCATTTTCCTGTAGACGGACTCAGAGTACGTTTGTACTTTCGTCTCTTGGACATTTCCCCTTCGTATAGTAGTTACATGAAAATTATTTTTTCCTACTAGCTGGGAAAGCTTATTAACGAGCACATTCGATGTCTGCTCTCGTAAGTATATTGGAGGAGGTTTGAATTCCTTAACAATTTCATTTCCTTGGTCAGTGGCGTCCTCAGTGCTGAGAAGTGAGAAACGGTTTTGACTTACCGGAATGTATCCTTTATGCATTTTTGAGGATGGTTCTTGTCGTGAGGACCTAGGGCTGGACTTACGTTTATTGACGAGTACGTGTCTATCTATACCCGTTTGGATTTTATTATCGACATTTCCGGCTGTCAGATTTATTTTGGGGATCGCGCCCTTTGACACATTTATATCAGCACTCTTTTCTTTCTGTGTATCCACATTACTACACTTATTTAAAAGCATACTTTTAGACATTTCGATATTTAAGCCTGTATTTCTTTTCGTAATTTCGTTTCTTTTCTCTGACATTTGGTCAGACAATTGTGGAGAATAAGAGCGTGCTCGGTCAAGGGGTTTCGCGGTTAAATACAAACTGTCATCACGTTATTTTTTGTTATTTTTCACACTCTCATCTGTTGTCAGATGAATGTATGCATTCCTCCCGTTTAGGCTCAGCCGCCGTTCCTCACTTGAGCTTGTTGAACTCATACACACACTGAGGTTTTGTTGTTGGCTGTTTTTCGATTTGCACAACAACAACACGCACAACACTGCCTTGATTGTTTATTTTTTTGTATTTTATTCTTTTGATTTTTTGTTTGTACACAACAATCAAATTAGATCGGGTACACAACACTTTTATTTTATGTTAGCGTTCAGTCGCTCAATTCTTTATTATAACTGATAATAATATTCGATTATTTTGATTTTTTTACGAGAGCCAAAGAGAACACGTCCGCTCACGGCAAGAGACAATTTTAAAGTCGTATAACATTGTATTTAATTTTATCGTCAGGGACCACTACCAAGCAATATTCAGTTTCAACCGCATCGACCCAACAAGCGTATTTTGCTCTATTGGAATCATACCTAAGGCACGGGATAACTGCATGGGGCAACGCGGCATACTGCAGGACACTCCAGCTGGCACAGGACAGACTCGTAAAACTGTTGAACGAAAATCAGCAACTCACAAAAAACTATCAATACAATTTTCATCCAAATACAAACAACAATCAATATTAATATAGACAGTCAATACAACATTACGAATAGAAGCGAACATCCAACATCAAACGACACAAACAACATTAAACAATTATACAGAGATCTACAAATCCTAGACATAGAAAGTCTGTACAAAACGACAATAACCAAAGAATTTTTCGATAACACAAACTATCTCCAACGAATAAATCACCAACAAAATACAAGAAGGTAAACAGAAGGACGATATACAATTCTAACCTACAGGAACGATTACGGCAAATATTCCCTGGCCATTACTGTACCATCAACGCTTAACCAACTGCCATTGAATTTGTTAGATATTAGAAATTCTATAACCAGAATATAGTAGATTTTAATGCACGTAAGACCCACTGTTCCTTGTTGTCTCACAAGCGATTCACTGATCCAACGGTGTCGTCGATTTTAGTGAACTGTGTAGATATTGAGCAATCAGATACTCTCGATGTTGTAAGTGAAAATACAACGTGATGTTCGTTGGAAAAAACATGTATTTGATGTGTCGAAAGATGCATTCAAATGGTTAGGCTTTTTTTTAACGATGTAAGACATATTTCACACTATCTACAACTCCCATATATGGTCGGGTGCTCCAGTTTCATCATTGGTGCTACTTGACTGTGTCCAGAGGAGGGCGATGGTGTTGATAGGCGACGGTAGGATATCCAATTATATTTTCTCTCTTGAACACCGTCGTTAATGTTGGTTGTGTGTCTTTGTTCTATCAATACTTTCATGGTGTTTATTCTTCGGAAATTCGTGATCTTATACCGCCCGTGAGATCGTTCGGTGGAGATACGCGACTCTCTAGGAACGCTCACCCATTTGTTGTCGATTGGACAACCGGCCGCACTACACATTATATAATAAATTCGTTCTTCACCCGTACTATCCATATGTGGAATCGAATAAATTAAAAAAATATAATTATTCCTAAATGTAATTATTCCTAATTATAATTGTTCCCAATTACGATTATTCATAATTGTGATTATCCCTAATTATATTTTACTAATTATAATTTCCCCGTGGGGGGGGGGGGTGTTTTCATCTAGTTTTACAAAAAAATATGTATGTAAAGGCTAAAATCGGTCGGGCCGACTATATGATACCCTACTCTTTCTACTCCACTACAATTCAATTCTGTGAAAATCGTGAAACCCCATTTGTATGGAAGCTATATATAAATCTGAACCGATCTCATCCACTTTTACCAAAGATGTTTCTAGTGTAAATATAAGTTGTTCTGCCGAATTTGAAGAAAATTGGTTAAGGTATGTGGTTTCTACAGCGGGTAACCTCAAATCGGGAGCGACATTGGTATGGGAGCTATATATAAATCTGAACCGATGTGACACATTTTTACCACAATATTTCACGTTGAAATATAAGTTGTTACACCAAATTTGAAGAAAATCTGTTAAAATTTATGGTTTATAGACCGGAAAATGTCAAATAGGGAGCGAAATTTGTATGGTAGATATATCTAAATCTGAACCGATTTGAACTATTTCCACCACAGATGTTTCTAATTTAGGTATAAGGTGTTATGCAAAATTTGATCAAAATCTAATTTAAGCGATTGGCTTCTAGAACATCCGGAGCAACATTTGTATGGGGGCTACAACTAAATCTGAACCGATTTAATTCAAATAAAATAGCGTCCGTCCTCGACGTGGAAAAATCGTTTGTGTAAAGTTACGTTAGAATCGGACAATAATTGCGACCTGTATCGTGATTGCCAGAATAGATGGATAGACAGACAGACGGACATGGCTAAATCGATTCAAAAAGTGATTCTATGTCGATCGGTATGATAAACGGTATAATGTCTCGCTTCTTTTTGGGTGTTACAAACAAATTCACAAAGACATTATATCTTGTGGTGTAGGTATAATAAAGCAGGTGAAAATTCTGTTAATTAGTTTAGTCAATTTTCAATCAATGTTTAATTTATTCTAGTCAGTCTATGGCGCTATGATAAATGACGTTAATTTGATTATGTGTGGTTACGAGAACGTTTGGAAACCATTCATATTTTATTACCAGGATCTTCGAGAAATATTTTGATACATTCGTCCGACAGACATCGTCGGGAAAATTGAATTTCAGTAATCCAGTACACTCAAAGAAATTTGTCAGTAAAAAAGCAGAAAATCTACTGAAAGAACAGATTTTCTGCTGAAAAAGAGACAGCAGATTTGTATCTGCTGAGATGGCAAACAGCTGTTTGCTGTTTTTAGCAATAAAGAAAAAACACTTTCTTGAAACTTTAAGATACGTACAGAACAATAAAGCCAGTTAACAATTTTATTAACAACACTTTTTAAGATAAATGTTATTTTAATGGAATTTATTACCACTGAAAGATATTTTATTGATAATTGCCCCAAGCTAATATAGAACGAAATTTGAGCTAAATTCGTTTTTGCCGTCAATCTGAAAGGCTTTTAAATTATAAACGTTTTTAACTATTTTTATAATTTAATTAACAGCACCCGTTTCTAGCTGCAAACACCTTAGCAGTGTGAATGTTGATGCAAGATTGCAGAAAAATTGTTATTATGGCAGAAAAACTGCTGTAATAGCAGAAAATTGCCTGCTGATAGGAAGTAGATAATCACTGCTGTTAATAACAGACTTTTTTCTTTCAGTGTATGTATTCGAATAACAAAAACAGCTTTTTTATATACTCGATAAAATGCAAACGAGAAACACCTACAAATTTTAATTCCAAAAAACAAATAATTGGTATTTCAGAGTTTCGTCTTCCTACGTAGATCAAAGTTACTGAATTTGTTGTTTCTCTTTTGAATATAACTTGTCACTCTGAAAAATAATTGACACAAGTGAGAAATATGACAAAAAAAAGTCAGTAAGTTAAAACTCATTTCTTATTGTTTCGCAACTTTAAGTTAGATTTAAAAATAGAGAAAAAATGCATTAGGCAGAAATGAAATTTTAGACACGTGAACATCGTTTTTGAGTTTCTTTTGTTGTAAATGAAAAAAGAGAAATATGTTTATATCAAACAGTTGTATATCGTCTTCTGATCCACCGTTGTTGATATTTGGCTTCCAAGATAGCAGAAAGATTCAACGTTGAGAGTGTTTGTCAGTCCGTCGTCCGATGCACATGTGTTTCTCTGTCGTCCGATGCACATGTGTTTCTCTGTCGTCCGTGTTGTGTGATTCTAAGTCGATCGGTATAATTAACAATGGGTCTATCTCGCTTTCTTTTGGGTGTTACAAACAAATGCACAAAGACATAATACTCGCGTGGAGTGTCGCGCTGCGCCGACCAAAACAACTACCTAACAACAACAACAATAGCATCAGCGGAACAACAACTAAATTACAACAGCATCCACAGCAGCCGCAAACCACTGACCACACATTTTCTGTCCGCTCCATAGTGTGTGCGTTATCCCCTTCCCACCCCCATCCCATTCGTGCGGTGCAGTTGGCAGTCTTTTCTTCTTGTCGTTGTTCGCCCAATGCTTAAGGCATAACACTGTGCATTGGGTGAATACAGCAACGGCAGGGAGGGGAGTTTGGCAACTGTAGCTGCATATTGGCTTTGTTTTGTTTTTTTGTCTGTTCTAATGGTTGGTAAGTTTAAAATACAATTTGCCAACATACGAGGGCTGAGAGCGATTTTTTTTGCCGCTTTTTGTACGCTCATGTACATTTCCATCGGCCTGATGTTTTTGCTCTTTGTGAGGCTCAGGTGTGTGTGATCCACAGGATTTTCACGTAACTGGGTATCACACCCTGTCCCTCTTTATTCCCCACAGAGGTCTTGTGGTTTACGTACGCAACGACATAGTGTTCCAGAGCCAGCAAGACTTAAACTCAGAAAATCCAGAATTTAACTCCCTTTGGGTTAAATTCAAGATTGGAACACACGTACTACATTTCGGATTCGTGTATAGAAGTCCAAACGCGGAAAGGGATGTATCCCTAAATGGCTTTGACGCCCTTTCCGATTCAATTACAACATTTTTTGAGGATTGTCCTGACAGTGAAATTGTGGTTGCTGGCGATTTCAATGTCCATAATTTCTTTTGGCTTGCCCGTTCGAGTCACTCAACACCGGAGGGTCAATACACCGAGCTTTTTGCCGCGCATAATGATTTGACGCAACTAGTGAATGAACCGACTCACATTCCGTGTGTCTAAGGGCAACACTCTAATATTCTTGATCTTTTCTTAGCATCGCACCCTGAAAAGTATGAAGTTAACGTTCTAGCACCTCTTGGTAATTCGGATCACTGTATTGTTTCAGCATCCTTTTCGTATTCCGCTCTTCGCGTCGCTTCGACCCCAGCCACAAAGCGGACAATATATATGTACAAAAAGGCACATTGGGGCGAGCTCAACAACTTTTTCCAGCATTTCAATTGGAAACTTTGTTTTCTAAATGGCGATATAGATGCTGCGCTGAAATGATTGAAAATATTATCTTGATTGGAATGAAGTCATTTATTCCAATAAAAGTTATTTCGGATAAACCATCTAATAAAAGTTGGTTTAACCAGACATGCAAGGCTGCTGTCAGATCCAAGAAGGAAGCGTTCAGGAAATGGCGTTTAAATAAAAAATGCCACCACTGATCTGCTACGCAAGCAGACAAGAACCATGTGTGCCAGGGTACTTAGACGTGAAAAGTTTCTGTACGAACAACGTCTTCGTGCCAAAGTTATTGCTTCTCCCAGGGGAAGTAAGAGATTTTGGTCATTTGTGAGAAGAGTAAAGGATAACTCCTCATCTATCCCAACTCTTGTTAAAGATGACCAGATATTCACTGACCCGGTTGACAAAACTAACCTATTGGCTGAAATGTTTGCAAGGAATTCATCCTTGCCGGAAAGCAATCAACCACTCCCCGTGATCGAAAATGTATCTAGTTCCATGCCTCAGATATTTTTTCGAACACGTGGAGATAAAAGGGTTCTCGCAAATCTCGACGTAAATAAATCTCCAGGCCCGGATGGCATTTCAGCACTTGTCCTATGTAAGTGCTCGTCGACGCGTGCCCGTCCCCTTCGTAATCTTTTCAACCTTGCATACCGTGCACCTAAAAAGGTGAGGCTAATAACCCTGCTAACTATCGCGATTTGCTCAGCGCTCTCGAAGGTTATGGAGAGTATGGTTAACCACCATCTTGTGAGGTATTTAGAAACCAATGACTTACTTACTGATCGACAGTATGGCTTCCGTAGAAATCGATCTACGGGAGACATGATGACACTGCTATCCGAAAAGTGGAATCGATCCATCCACCAGCTTTCAGAGAGTAAGGTCGTTGCTCTAAATATCTCCAAGGCCTTTGATAGAGTTTGGCGCGACGCACTCATTTCAAAGCTTATTGCTTTTGGTGTTGGTAGTGACTTCTCTCGATTTATATCGAGCTTCCTCAAAGATCGCACTATACGTGTTGTTGTAGATGGGTTCTCATCTGACGAGCATAGGTTAACTGCAGGTGTACCACAGGGCTCTGTCCTTCCCCCCTCCCTTTTTCTTCTTTTCATCGACGACCTCTTGGATCGGACTTCGAATCCAATATACTCATTTGCAGATGACAGCAACCTCTGTCATTCATACTCATTCAATCATAGACCAAGTCGTCAAGAAATTGAAGACAAAAGGCGATTGATGGATGAGTCACTCAACCAGGATTTACTGGCCATTTCCGAATGGGGTCATGTTAATAGAGTAGATTTTAATGCACGTAAGACCCAGTGCTCCTTGTTGTCTCACAAGCGATTCGCTGATCCAACGGTGTCGTCCATCTTAATGAACGGTGTAGATATTGAGCAATCAGATACTCTTGATGTTCTAGGCATGAAAATACAATGCTGGACAAAACATGTATTTGAAGTGTCGAAAGAAGCATTCAAGTGTCTAGGCTTCTTAAACCGGTGTAAGAAATACTTCACTCCCTCTGATCTTCTCAATATCTACACTACTTACATCAGACCAAAGATGGAATATAACTCCAATATATGGTCGGGTGCTCCAGCTTCATCACTGGAGCTACTTGACCGTGTACAAAGGAGGGCGATGGTGTTGATAGGTGATGGTAGGATATCCAATTCTATTGTTTCCCTTGAACATCGTCGTAATGTGGGTTGTGTGTCTTTGTTCTATCGATACTTTCACGGTGTTTGTTCTTCTGATATTCGTGATCTTATACCGCCCGTGAGAACGTTCGGTAGAGATACGCGACTTTCCAGGAATTCTCACCAATTTGTTGTCGATTGGACACACATTACAGAATGAATTCGTTCTTCGCCCGCACTATCCGTATGTGGAATCGACTTCCGGCAGATACCTTCCCGGCCAATTATAATGTTCAGAACTTTAAAACAAGAGTCAACAAACACTACTCCCTCTTTCCTCCTCCCAATACCGTATCTTCCTTCCGCCAACGCAATGCGCTGCATTTATAGGGGACATCCCCTGAGTGTTAGTTTAGTGAAAAAAATGCGACAATTTTGCTTCTTTACATTCCCGCCAAGACCAAAATGAGCTTCATCTGAAAAGATGATTTTTTGGGTAAAATCGGCATCTTCTGTAAGTCGATCGTAGGCCCACTTAGCGAATCGAAAACGCATTGGATGGTCAGTTGGCTTCAACTCCTGAACCAATTGGACTTTGTATGGCGTCATACCAAGGTCTTTATGCAAAATTCGTCTCAATGATGTCTCCGAAATGTTCAATAGTTGAGAACAACGGTGAATTGATGTTGCTGGCGCTTCACGCACACTTTCAGCCACAGCAACAATATTCTTGGGTGTGCGCACTGTTTTTGGTTTTCACGCTTTGGTTTATCGATGCCAGTTTCTTTCACTTTTTTCACAAGATAACGAACATACGGAGCTGACGGTGCTTCTCTTCTTCCAAAATCCGTACGCAATTTTCGCACACATTCTACAACATTACCATGATTTTCAAAGTAATGTCGCAATATTTCCCAGTGTTGTTCAAACGTATACACAATCATATTCGTTCAGCGGAAGGATAAAACTAATTATCTGTCAAATCAGACATGAGCTAAGTGTTACCATTCACGAAATAAGCACTAGTTGAAAAAAAATCATATGTTGAATCGGACTACTGCTGGATTTTGACAAAAGTTTTTGAAAGAATCATAATTTCGAATGGCCTTTAGTAGCATTTGAAATAGTAACACCCATTTTTGCCAACTCCGAATTTTACTGTTTGATAGTAAAATTTGTCAAACTCTACGCAAACCAATTAACTTTAACTGTAGGATAAACAGAATTTGTGAAAATGTAGATTAGAATACCAAACCTTATCACTTGAGACCTGCTGAAGGGTGGATATCTCGTTAACTAACAGATGAATTGTTACAGAGTTCATAAATACGGTTATTCGAGTATTCCAAAAAAAGCTTTCTTTGTGTGATGGTCAAAAGTGCAATAATATTTTATTTCATTACAATAATATTTTATTTCAGTTTCACAACACCGTTTAGTTTTTTACAGGAGGTAAGTTAGAAAACGATTGATTCTGTTGTTATGACAAAATCATCGAAGCAGCGATGGACTTCTGTCTTTGCTTGCATACGTGTGTATGTACGTATGCATGTGCATATGCATATTATGCTTGTACATACGTACATAAGAAAAAACAGTTAGGCCTGATTTGATAATTTGGCGTAAACAAATAGAAAATAAAAGGGTATACGAAAAGAGTTCTTTCAACTCTTTTGGAGACTAAAAAATAGGTAGGGATTGCAGTGTAGGTTTTATTCCAGGTGCGGTTTGGGAAAAAAATCCCAAACATTCTCCCGCGCCAAGAACGTCTGTTCTTATTTGTTGGGAATATTGTTGTTTGAGTGGGCATCGTTGGATGGCAGGAAGCAGATTTTCGCTATTGGGCATTTTATGTACTTGCCGTTGCAGTAGAGTGTGACTACTCGAACTAAGCCATCTGGACCGGGGTGTAATTGCTCCACTTTAGCAAGTGGCCATTGACAAGGAACACTTCGTTCGTGGAGTAGTAGTACCAAATCACCAATTTTAATTATTCGCTCGATCTTGTTCCACTTTGGACGTGCTTGAAGGCGGCATAAATATTCTTTATTCCACCGATCCCAGAAATTTTGCTTGAGGCGTTCAACTAGTTTCCAACGGCTCAGGCGGTCGATATTCACATCAAGTAGGTCATCGTCGGGGATGCAGTTAGTGGCCTCGCCAATAAGGAAATGTCTGGGGTAAGAGCGTCTGAGTCTGCGGGATCAGCCGAAAGTGGGCATAAAGGCCTAGAATTGAGGCAGCTTTCAATTTGTGCAAGAACCGTGCTGAGTTCTTCATATGTGAGTATACGGTCTTTCATAATTCTGCGCAAGTGGTGTTTTGTCGATTTAACACCGGCTTCCCATAGTCCGCCGAAATGGGGTGAAGCAGGTGGGATGAAGTGCCATGTAGTGCCTTGATTTGCCAAAGTTTCTACCAGATGCTCAAGTAGAGAGGATTTGTTGCGTTGGTAGAGTACTTGCAATTCCTTGTTTGCACCCACGAAATTTGTACCACAGTCGGAGTACAGATCGGTACATAAATCTCTACGTGAGATAAAGCGTCGGAATGCTGCCAAAAAAGAGTCAACATTTAGACTTGTGACAGCTTCTAAGTGTATCGCCTTGGTACACATGCAGATAAATAGGCAGATGTAGCCCTTGGATGTCGATGCTGTCCGTAGAGAGGATGTTTTGATGTTAATTGGACCAGCATAATCCAGTCCACTATGTTTGAATGCTCTTGTCGGTTGAAGACGTACGGATGGCAGGTTGCCCATAAGTTGTTGGCAAGTTTGCGCTTTGTATTTGAAGCAAACTGTACATTTACGTTGGACACGTTTAGCCAGATTTAAGTGGTGAGACAATCCAATAGTGACGAGAAACATAGGACTGCATAAGCTGGAGGCTGTCATGAAAAGTTTTCATATGAGCATCTGAAAATATAAGATAAGACAGAGGATTTTGCTTTGACAACAAAATCGGATGTTTAGTATTGTAGGGAATAGTTGCATTTGATAATCTGCCACCAACTGGCAGAGTATTCATGTCATCCAGGAACGGGGATAATTTGGCAATATTGCTGGTATTGGAAACCCTATTGCCCAATTTCAAACATATGATTTCTTCATTAAACGACACCGCCTGTGTTTGTTCGATGAGTAAATGCAATGACTGCTTTAGTTCATATGTTTTGAGGAAATTCTTCGTGTAGATTTTGAATTGGGGAAGAAGGCCAAGTATCAGACGTAGTATGGAGCCAAGGTGGGCCTTTCCACCAAATGTTGTGGAGAATTAGTTGTTCGGGCATTAAACCTCGGGACGCGCAGTCTGCAGGATTATCTTTTGTAGGAACATATCTCCAATCATTTACATTAGTTAAACGTTGTATTTGAGCGACTCTATCTGCCACGTAGACTTCCAACCGCGTAGATTTATTTTTCAGCCACGCAGTATACGATGCTGCTGATGTTGAATTCTACGCTGACTTTGATTTTAGAAACTAATTTTGCCAATAGCGTAGCTGCTGTTAATTCCAGCCGGGGAATTGTTTCACTTTTCAAGGGTACGACTTTGGTCTTAGCTTGTAATAAATTTATTGATATCTCACCAGATTCTGTTTCGATGCGAGCATAAACGACGGCTGCATATGCAAATTGCGAGGCATCACTGAATCCGTGAAGGTCAATTGCGGACTTGTTTGGACGGTAGCCAATCCATCTTGGAATTCGATTTCCTCAAGAATTTTCAATTTAGTTCTGAATTGAATCCATTCGCGTTGGATTTCAGTTGGTAGTGTGTCTTTCCAGTCGAGTTTCAGTTTCCAAAGCTGCTGGAAGATTATTTTAGCAATTATTGTTGTAGCGCTTATCCATCCTAAGGGATCAAATAATTTTGAAGCATCAAGTTTAACCATATGCTGTAGGGATTCGTATTCCGCCATAAACATTTGGCATTCTTTGGCAAATTGTAGTTTCTGCGTGAACGAAGATTCTAATTGTTTCAATCTTTTTAATGCATTGTCGTCCGTGTGGGAAAATATCGGCAGCTCTTGACCTTGAAGAATTCTTTTGAAAGGCAAATGTACGGTGTATCGTCCGCTTTCATCACGAGAATGTGTGTCCTCAAACTATTTTTCGCAGAGTTCCTCTTCATTTGATAAGGGGTTCGTATCGAATAATTCCTCTTGTTCCCAAAACATACGGAGCTGATCATCTAGAGAGCACAAATTTGCAGAAATGCTTGTTGTTTTCATCTGTGACCTTGAAGACCCTGATATCATCCAACCCAAATTAGTTTCTTGTAATAAGAAACTGTTTTCATTCCAGGTAGGAGTAGGTCGCCGTAGACATCATTTCCAACAAGAAGATCTATATTTTCTGGAGAAGGGAAGTCGGGATCTGCAAGAAAGAAATCTGAGAGATCTGGAATGTTGTTAGGCACCATTTTTGTAGGGACGTATGATGTGACGCTAGGTACAACAAGGGCTGTAATCGGCAAAGAAAAATCTTGTTTGTACTTCGAACAAATGGTGAATCGAGTAGATTTTTTGACCGTGATGACTCGATTACCTCCGATACCCGAAACATCAACTCGTGTTTTGTATTTAGGAATAGGCAGCAGTTGTGAAAGCTCTTCAGAAATGAACGACAGTTGAGATCCTTGATCTACAAGAGCTTTTACGGTAAATATTCGATTTGGTGTCTTGATGACGACTTTCACCGTGGGCAGCAAAGCAGGGTTTAGATTTTTTGCACTGAGGTTAGACACATTTGTACTTACAGTAGCAGAGGCAGGTGGATGTAGTAGCAGGTGGCTGGAAAGTTTGATTTCCACTAGAATTGTTAAATTCGGTAGAGGGCGAATTATTCTTGAAGAACTCATTATGTAAAATGGTGTGATGAGGTTGACCACAAATGTAATATTTAGTACTCATTCGACAAGATGATTGCATATGGCCAGGATTGAGGCAGTTTCGGCAGAGACGATGCTGATTTACGAAATTCTTCTTCTCCGTTGAAGCAAGAGTTGTAAATCGGAAGCATTTATAAAGTGGATGACGTTTGTGGCAGCAAGGGCAGTTGTCATCATTTACCGTTGAAGCAGTGTGGGCTCGTACAATTTTTGTTGGCTTTTTACGAGTTTCCTTACCGTAGACATTAGGTGTTGGAATAGCTTCTTCTTCTATTGACTCGAGGTACGAAAGGTGGAATAGACGTACTAGCTTTAAGTGATTGCTCCCATTCTTTGCGGGTCTGAATATCGAGCTTCTGTGAGATTATGTAAATCAAAATTGAGTCCCATGTAGCTATATCGATTTTCAGCGATTTTAATTGTGATAGACAAGTTCTGGTGGTATCTAGTAGCACTTTCACATTTTTAAAGGTTCCGTCGGAGGAAGGTATTGAAAATAATCGTTTCAATGTTTGCTCAACAAGCTTTCTTTCGTTATGGAATCTCCTCTCTAGAGCATTCCATGCCAAATCGTAGCTCGATTCTGATGCTGGGTATTCGTTGACCATGCTGAGAGGCGTACCAGTACACGAACTTTTGAGATAAAAATATTTTTGTTCCTTTGTAAGGGAATGATTTTGATGAACAAGCGATTTGAACATATCACGATATGAAATCCAGTCGAGATAATCCCCTGAAAAGGTTGGCAAATCTATTTTGGGAAGTCTAGCTCCAGCACAGAAAGATTCGTTACGGCTTGAGGCTGCGAAGGTGCTTGCGTGGACAGTTGGACTCTGTGGAGAATCAAATTCATACATTAAATCAAGAATTTTGGTTTTCAAAGAAATATAGCATTGGTAATAAGTATCATCGTTCAAGTAGGGCACGTCTGTTTCACTAATGGAACTTTCTCGTGTCCATCGTTAAATATTCTAAACCTACGTTGCAAGTCTTCCAGAATAGTTTGGACATGGCCTTTCGATAACGCATCTTTGGATTTCGCGGAGAAAGTTATAGCCACACACTCGATGTGTTTGAAGATTCTCCTCTGTTCTTCAATTGCTGCATCAGTTGAAGTCATGTTCCTTTGAATTTAGCATGAAATTCGTCAGGAATAAATTGTACAGAAAGTACGTAGATAATCTCGAAGACCAGACGGCAGTATTTTATTGTACAGTAGAGGGGGGTTACTTCAGCTTACGGACTGTTCCCTGGTTTCGGCACCATTTAAATGTAGGAGAATTTTGTAGTTTTTATTTGGTTCTGATCCTCATGATCAGAACATATAACAAAACAGTTTATTTCGTTTAGTTTTTAATTAATTTATTTGTTCTGATCCTCAAGATCAGACTCTTTTTAATTACAATAATATTTTATTTCAGTTTCACAACACCGTTTAGTTTTTTTACAGGAGGTAAGTTTGACTGCTTTATGCAGCTGTTAGAAAACGATTGATTCTGTTGTTATGACAAAATCATCGAAGCAGCGATGGACTGCTGTCTTTGCTTGCATACGTGTGTATGTATGTATGCATGTGCATATTATGCTTGTACATGCGTACATAAGAAAAGACAGTTAGGCCTGATTTGATAATTTGGCGTAAACAAATAGAAAATAAAAGGGAATACGAAAAGAGTTCGTTCAACTCTTTTGGAGACTAAAACATAGGTAGGGATTGCAGTGTAGGTTTTATTCCAGGTGCAGTTTGGGGAACAAATCCCAAACATTCTCCCGCGCCAAGAACGTCTGTTCTTATTTGTTGGGAATATTGTTGTTTGAGTGGGCATCGTTGGATGGCAGGAAGCAGATTTTCGCTATTGGGCATTTTATGTACTTGCCGTTGCAGTAGAGTGTGACTACTCGAACTAAGCCATCTGGACCGGGGTGTAATTGCTCCACTTTAGCAAGTGGCCATTGACAAGGAACACTTCGTTCGTGGAGTAGTAGTACCAAATCACCAATTTTAATATTTCGCTCGATCTTGTTCCACTTTGGACGTGCTTGATGGCGGCATAAATATTCTTTATTCCACCGATCCCAGAAATTTTGCTTGAGGCGTTCAACTAGTTTCCAACGGCTCAGGCGGTCGATATTCACATCAAGTAGGTCATCGTCGGGGATGCAGTTAGTGGCCTCGCCAATAAGGAAATGTGCTGGGGTAAGAGCGTCTGAGTCTGCGGGATCAGCCGAAAGTGGGCATAAAGGCCTATAATTGAGGCAGCTTTCAATTTGTGCAAGAACCGTGCTGAGTTCTTCGTATGTGAGTATACGGTCTTTCATAATTCTGCGCAAGCAGGGCCGTGCGCAGGGGGGTTTTGGGGGTTCAAACCCCCCCCCCCAGAGAGGTTTCGAACATATACTTTTTAAAACCTTCTAGACTGAAGCAATAAAATATAGATTTTGTAAGATTTGAAAAAAAAATCATGAAAACACGAAAATTACATAGAAGAATCGTGGACACTTTCTTGAATTTCGGACAAATGTTATGAAAAATACAAAAATACTAAACGAATTGTGCCAATTTCAAGATTGTGTAGTGCTAATTTCGCTAATAGACACCCAATTGTTCGGAAAATTTTCATTTTTATTAACTGATACCACTTCTTCTATATCTTATGAACTTTTAATTATGTACTGCAATAAAAGTTTGGAAATTTAATAACAAAATCGTTTAGTAATTTTAAAAAAGTGTAGATAAGAATCATAATGAAATCTAAACTATTCTTAATAAAAGCAAATAATTTTGTTGATGCTTGTAGAGCGCTAAGATGTAACATTTGCGATTGGACATTTTTATGGAGTTGTATCTATGAACTATGAACCGATGTGTCCTATTTTCATCACAGATGCAACAACAACGGTTTCTGTTACTTCCAATGTTTTGGGAGTTGTTAATTATAATACAAATCCATTTCGACAAATGAAAAAATGAGTTTTAACTTACTAAAATTTTTGTTATATTTATCACTTATGTCTAATATTTTTCAGAGTTAGTATTTTTTTGTACATATGTAGCAAGTATTATTCAAAAGAGAAACAATAAATTCAGTAACTTGGATCTACGTAGGAAAACGAAACTCTAAAATACCAGTTATTTGGTTTTTTGGAATTACAATTTCTAGTTGTTTCTTCTTGCATTTCATCGAATACAAAAAACTGTATTTGTTAATTGAATTTATACATATTTAAGATTATAAAAATGACGAAACATTTCCAAATTTTTTTTATTTAATCGGAATATGCGTATAAAGATTTTGAGTAAACATCCTGTTACTCATGTCATGTATAAATTAAAAACCCCAAAACCCTTTATTTAAAACCATACTTTGTCAAAAAGCATATCCAATTTTCTGCATTTATCATAGAAAAAATGAGGGACTGAAGGGTTTATCGCCGAGGAATTTGATCGTTTTTTTGTGTAATATTTCTTCAAAATATATATATCGAGGGCTTATATACAAAAGTGGATATGAACCATTTTCTCGAAAATGAGTTTTTGATGCCAAACTATTCTCAGATTTGAATGTCATCTGGAAAATTTGGAAAAGATTTTTTTCTAAAGCCATTTTTTAATTTTCTGATTTGGCTATCCTCTCGCACGTTAGTTTGTGACTGCATAAGCTATGAATAGAAACAAAATTGTTCAACAATGGAGCAGCATAAGACCGTAGGTTATAATTCGCTACAACGATTTTGTTTAAAACATTTTTCTAGATTTAGGGCATATCGTACTATCAAATTCCTTCATTTCGCGTTAATAGCATTTTGATTCCCCAGTTATCAGGCTAAAATAGGAAAAATGGTGGCTGTAAAGTCAAAAATTGTGAAAAGTATATTTAGAAAAACTGGCGTAACTTTTTATTATATTGAGAATACCAAAATATTTCTTTGGCATGTTATTGCTGACTTCATGGGGATTATTTGTGTATGAAAAGTTTCGACCAATCTGACGGATAAAGATGGAATCTTTAAATTCGCTGTGTACATCACAGAAAATGCGTTTTCTATACAACATTGCCAAGATTTCATGAAAAAAGTTATGGAGTTTACAATAAATCTTATTCTTATTTCAACATTCATAGTGCTCAATTTTAAACATACAAAAGTGGCTATGAACCATGAAACCGCGAATAATAGGAAATTTCGAAAACTTTTTAATCGTAGCAATTAGTAATCCTTTTTAGATTAAACTGTGGAAGAACGATTAATAATTTCTCTTCAAATTAAGGAGAAAATCAGTTTTTTCGCTCTACTGAAAAGTTATGTTTTTTTCATAGCCACTCATGAATATAAGCCCTCGATATGTATGTAATTTCAAGCAACTATTTAAAAAAAGTTCTACACTTAGAGAGCTGTCTATCAGCAGGCACTTGCTGCTATTACAGCAGTTTTGTGGCATAACAGCAGTTTTCTGCAATCTTACATCGCCATTCACACTGCTAAAGAGTTTGCAGTCTGCTAAAATTGGCTCTTGTTTTTTTTTTTTAATTCTTTATTTACAGAATAAATTACATTTACAATTCATTATTCCCGCGAAGCCATAGGCTTGTATGCAGGTTAAGTTTTATATAAGTAAAATATAAGTAAAAAGATAATTAAAATAATATAATTTCAAGAAAACAATTCAATTCTTATATATATGTTTTTCATTACACTTCATTGTGAGCTTAAAAAATGATATTTAATTAATCTTTTTCTCTTATGTTTATTTCTAATATTAATGAGATTCTGTGGCAGTGAGTTCAAGATGGATGGCAGTTGTATATTTAGTGTGCTTTTTCCAAATTGGTTGTTGTGTCTCGGTACCTTGAATTTTCCTGCAGCTCTTGTTCTTGTATTATATTTATGATCCACTTTCTCTAATAGGTGTTCATCTTGAAATTCGTTGATGATAGTGGATTTGTAGATGTTTTTTATATTTAATATGTTGTTCAGTTTAGAGAAATTTGTTATATTTTGTTGTGGATTGTTTATGTTTGGTATGCTACTTTGTGTGGTCGTGATATTAATTTGTTCAGTTTAAATTGTTGGTTTGTATTGTGTGATTTTGCTTAATTGTTGAGTTGTGAGTAATGTTCGATTTGGTTTTCATTAGAATTTTAATTAGACGGTTTTGGGTTTGTTGTAAAATTTTACAATGGGATGCGTTTCCAAATGCTGGTATTCCATGTCTAATATAAGACTCTGCAAGAGAAAAGTATGCCTGTTTAACTACAGATAATGGAGCACAGTTACTTAGGTGGTAAAGAACATAAGATGATCTACGTAGCTTTTTATTCAACGATAATATATGTTCCTTCCAGTTAAATTTGCTGTCAACGATCACACCTAAGTATTTATAATTTGTAACCTGTTCTATAAATGTTCTGCAGATGTCATTATTGGTAGTAATCATGTTTTTGTGGAGGCAATCGTAATTATGGAACTTTATTTGAATCTGCGAACTTGGAGTGCGTGGCTGCTTGATGTGCATTAATTTTGTTTTGGATGCATTTATAATTAATCCATTGTCATGGCACCATCTTGTGACTATACATTAGATACAATAATTGCCGTATCATCAACATATGCGAAAGCTGTACTATTTTTCAATGTACTTAGCATTTCATTCGCATATATTAAATAAAGAATTGGTCCTAGCTTTGACCCTTTGACCCTTACTCACTTAGATGTCCATCAATTTTCACGCGATATGATCTGCAATCTAGGTAATTTTGGAACCAATTTAGGCATTTTCCGCGAATTCCACAACTTTCCATCATCGAAATTAACTTTTTGTGAGATAGTGTGTCAAACGCCTTGCTAAAATCGATGAAGAGAGCCAGACATTGTACATTTTTGTCCAAACATTGGTTGATGTGTGTCGTAAAATTGCCAAGTAGTTTATTAATATTTCTCCCTTTTTGAAAACCATACTGATTCTTGTTTATTATGTTAAACTTGACAAGGAAATCGTTAAGCCTTCTCACCATGACCTCTTCCAATACCTTTTCAAGTACCGGTAAGATGGATATGGGACGATAGTTGTTGTAGTCTGTTTTTGCACCACTTTTGAATATAGGCCTTACCAAAGCACTTTTAAGAAGTCTAGGCATTAAACTTTCATTCAGACTAGAATTAATTAAGGATGTGATGGCTGGAGCTAATTCTTCGGCATTATTTCTGACATCTTTTGGCCGGATGCCATCCACACCTGCTCCTTTTTTTAGATTTAATGTCTTTAAAATATTTAATATTTCTAGTTCACTGGCATGTTCAATATATATAGAGTTTTGAAGTCTTTTTTCAGGAATGGTTAGTGTTATTTTATTACAGTCGTGTATTAAGTTTGTGACATTTTCTTTAAATTTAATTGCGAAATTTTCGGTTACGGTTTTTATGCTTTCATGTTTGAAATTTTTCTTTATTATATCATCAACACTGTCCACCTTTTTTCCGATGATTTCGTTTATTAATTGCCACGTACCTCGAATATTATACCGATTTTTAACAAACTCTCTTCGCATAAACTCATTTTTAGCATATATTATAATCTTATTTAATTTATTATTAAATATTTTGTAGTCTCTTTCTTTTATCACATTTGTTCTGTCTTTTCTATATCTTTGGTATAGACCATTTTCTTTTTTAGTTTTTAGTTTAGTTTTCTTTTTTTAGTTTTCCGTATAATTCTTTTAGATTTTTGGTATATTTCTGTAAATGTTTTGTATATATTATTAAATTTGTCTTCGAAACGTACGGCTTGATATGATTGATCATTCCAATTAATCTGTTTTATTAATTTATTAACTTCGTTGATATTCAATTGGTGCTGAAGTTTTCCGAACCCTGACTTACAGCATTGCCATTTACTTTGATTTTGCACTCCTCTAAACACCCAAACAGCGAATAATGGTCGGATATGGTGGTCGTGATAACAGCTGAGTGGACAGCTGTAATTGTTTTATTGCTTCTCACAAATATGTTGTCAATGCACGTTCCCGTATTTTTGTTTACCTCTTCTCTTGTTGTCGTATTCACTACGCACTGCAAGCCGTAAGAAGCCATCATGTCAACATAGGTTCTTGTTGTTTTAGCATTCTCTTTGGCAATATCTATGTTCATATCACCAACGACTAGCATCACTCTATTTTTTTGTATTTTGTTTATTATCTGTTCTATTTCGTTTATGAACTGTTTTGTGTTTAAGCGCGGGGGACGGTAGATTGGGAGAAGGGTTATTGTGTTTTGGTCTGTTAACATATCGATTTGCATTGTTTCGCAGTAGTTAGTGTATAGTTGTGTTGTTGTAAAATTTATGTTTTCTTTTATGTATACAGCGATTCCTCCGCCGTTTCCTTCTCTATTGAGGAATACACTGTTAAAGTTATTGATTTCGTAGAAACGGTTTTCGTCATCTACAATGTTAGTTTCCACGAGAATAATTATTTTAATTTTGGAAATTATTTTATTTATGCATGCGAGGAAAATGTTGAAGTTTTTGCGTAATGATCGGATATTCATGTAAATGAAGTAGGTGGGATGAAGTGCCATGTAGTGCCTTGATTTGCCAAAGTTTCTACCAGATGCTCAAGTAGAGAGGATTTGTTGCGTTGGTAGAGTACTTGCAATTCCTTGTTTGCACCCACGAAATTTGTACCACAGTCGGAGTACAGATCGGTACATAAATCTCTATGTGAGATAAAGCGTCGGAATGCTGCCAAAAAAGAGTCAACATTTAGACTTGTGACAGCTTCTAAGTGTATCGCCTTGGTACACATGCAGATAAATAGGCAGATGTAGCCCTTGGATGTCGATGCTGTCCGTAGAGAGGATGTTTTGATGTTAATTGGACCAGCATAATCCAGTCCACTATGTTTGAATGCTCTTGTCGGTTAAAGACGTACGGATGGCAGGTTGCCCATAAGTTGTTGGCAAGTTTGCGCTTTGTATTTGAAGCAAACTGTACATTTACGTTGGACACGTTTAGCCAGATTTCGTGGTGAGACAATCCAATAGTGACGAGAAACATAGGACTGCATAAGATGGAGGCTGCCATGAAAAGTTTTCATATGAGCATCTGAAAATATAAGATAAGACAGAGGATTTTGCTTTGACAACAAAATCGGATGTTTAGTATTGTAGGGAATAGCTGCATTTGATAATCTTCCACCAACTCGCAGAGTATTCATGTCATCCAGGAACGGGGATAATTTTGCAATATTGCTGGTATTGGAAACCCTATTGCCCAATTTCAAACATATGATTTCTTCATTAAACGACACCGCCTGTGTTTGTTTGATGAGTAAATGCAATGACTGCTTTAGTTCATATGTTTTGAGGAAATCAACTTCTGTTTTGTTTTGATTTTCGTTTGATGTTGTTGTCGAATCGGAGAATGTATGACGTCACACGTACCATGGTAGACAGAATTTTTTTGTTATTTCTGGATATGTTGTGTTTGTTGTCTTTTGTTAAATGAACAGCAGCATTGTTGTTGATCAATTCTTCGTGTAGATTTTGAATTGGGGAAGAAGGCCAAGTATCAGACGTAGTATGGAGCCAAGGTGGGCCTTTCCACCAAATGTTGTGGAGAATTAGTTGTTCGGGCATTAAACCTCGGGACGCGCAGTCTGCAGGATTATCTTTTGTAGGAACATATCTCCAATCATTTACATTAGTTAAACGTTGTATTTGAGCGACTCTATCTGCCACGTAGACTTCCAACCGCGTAGATTTATTTTTCAGCCACGCAGTATACGATGCTGCTGATGTTGAATTCTACGCTGACTTTGATTTTAGAAACTAATTTTGCCAATAGCGTAGCTGCTGTTAATTCCAGCCGGGGAATTGTTTCACTTTTCAAGGGTACGACTTTGGTCTTAGCTTGTAATAAATTTATTGATATCTCACCAGATTCTGTTTCGATGCGAGCATAAACGACGGCTGCATATGCAAATTGCGAGGCATCACTGAATCCGTGAAGGTCAATTGCGGACTTGTTTGGACGGTAGCCAATCCATCTTGGAATTCGAATTTCCTCAAGAATTTTCAATTTAGTTCTGAATTGAATCCATTCGCGTTGGATTTCAGTTGGTAGTGTGTCTTTCCAGTCGAGTTTCAGTTTCCAAAGCTGCTGGAAGATTATTTTAGCAATTATTGTTGTAGCGCTTATCCATCCTAAGGGATCAAATAATTTTGAAGCATCAAGTTTAACCATATGCTGTAGGGATTCGTATTCCGCCATAAACATTTGGCATTCTTTGGCAAATTGTAGTTTCTGCGTGAACGAAGATTCTAATTGTTTCAATCTTTTTAATGCATTGTCGTCCGTGTGGGAAAATATCGGCAGCTCTTGACCTTGAAGAATTCTTTTGAAAGGCAAATGTACGGTGTATCGTCCGCTTTCATCACGAGAATGTGTGTCCTCAAACTATTTTTCGCAGAGTTCCTCTTCATTTGATAAGGGGTTCGTATCGAATAATTCCTCTTGTTCCCAAAACATACGGAGCTGATCATCTAGAGAGCACAAATTTGCAGAAATGCTTGTTGTTTTCATCTGTGACCTTGAAGACCCTGATATCATCCAACCCAAATTAGTTTCTTGTAATAAGAAACTGTTTTCATTCCAGGTAGGAGTAGGTCGCCGTAGACATCATTTCCAACAAGAAGATCTATATTTTCTGGAGAAGGGAAGTCGGGATCTGCAAGAAAGAAATCTGAGAGATCTGGAATGTTGTTAGGCACCATTTTTGTAGGGACGTATGATGTGACGCTAGGTACAACAAGGGCTGTAATCGGCAAAGAAAAATCTTGTTTGTACTTCGAACAAATGGTGAATCGAGTAGATTTTTTGACCGTGATGACTCGATTACCTCCGATACCCGAAACATCAACTCGTGTTTTGTATTTAGGAATAGGCAGCAGTTGTGAAAGCTCTTCAGAAATGAACGACAGTTGAGATCCTTGATCTACAAGAGCTTTTACGGTAAATATTCGATTTGGTGTCTTGATGACGACTTTCACCGTGGGCAGCAAAGCAGGGTTTAGATTTTTTGCACTGAGGTTAGACACATTTGTACTTACAGTAGCAGAGGCAGGTGGATGTAGTAGCAGGTGGCTGGAAAGTTTGATTTCCACTAGAATTGTTAAATTCGGTAGAGGGCGAATTATTCTTGAAGAACTCATTATGTAAAATGGTGTGATGAGGTTGACCACAAATGTAATATTTAGTACTCATTCGACAAGATGATTGCATATGGCCAGGATTGAGGCAGTTTCGGCAGAGACGATGCTGATTTACGAAATTCTTCTTCTCCGTTGAAGCAAGAGTTGTAAATCGGAAGTATTTATAAAGTGGATGACGTTTGTGGCAGCAAGGGCAGTTGTCATCATTTACCGTTGAAGCAGTGTGGGCTCGTACAATTTTTGTTGGCTTTTTACGAGTTTCCTTACCGTAGACATTAGGTGTTGGAATAGCTTCTTCTTCTATTGACTCGAGGTACGAAAGGTGGAATAGACGTACTAGCTTTAAGTGATTGCTCCCATTCTTTGCGGGTGTGAATATCGAGCTTCTGTGAGATTATGTAAATCAAAATTGAGTCCCATGTAGCTATATCGATTTTCAGCGATTTTAATTGTGATAGACAAGTTCTGGTGGTATCTAGTAGCACTTTCATATTTTTAAAGGTTCCGTCGGAGGAAGGTATTGAAAATAATCGTTTCAATGTTTGCTCAACAAGCTTTCTTTCGTTATGGAATCTCCTCTCTAGAGCATTCCATGCCAAATCGTAGCTCGATTCTGATGCTGGGTATTCGTTGACCATGCTGAGAGGCGTACCAGTACACGAACTTTTGAGATAAAAATATTTTTGTTCCTTTGTAAGGGAATGATTTTGATGAACAAGCGATTTGAACATATCACGATATGAAATCCAGTCGAGATAATCCCCTGAAAAGGTTGGCAAATCTATTTTGGGAAGTCTAGCTCCAGCACAGAAAGATTCGTTACGGCTTGAGGCTGCGAAGGTGCTTGCGTGGACAGTTGGACTCTGTGGAGAATCAAATTCATACATTAAATCAAGAATTTTGGTTTTCAAAGAAATATAGCATTGGTAATAAGTATCATCGTTCAAGTAGGGCACGTCTGTTTCACTAATGGAACTTTCTCGTGTCCATCGTTAAATATTCTAAACCTACGTTGCAAGTCTTCCAGAATAGTTTGGACATGGCCTTTCGATAACGCATCTTTGGATTTCGCGGAGAAAGTTATAGCCAAACACTCGATGTGTTTGAAGATTCTCCTCTGTTCTTCAATTGCTGCATCAGTTGAAGTCATGTTCCTTTGAATTTAGCATGAAATTCGTCAGGAATAAATTGTACAGAAAGTACGTAGATAATCTCGAAGACCAGACGGCAGTATTTTATTGTACAGTAGAGGGGGGTTACTTCAGCTTACGGACTGTTCCCTGGTTTCGGCACCATTTAAATGTAGGAGAATTTTGTAGTTTTTATTTGGTTCTGATCCTCATGATCAGAACATATAACAAAACAGTTTATTTCGTTTAGTTTTTAATTAATTTATTTGTTCTGATCCTCAAGATCAGACTCTTTTTAATTACAATAATATTTTATTTCAGTTTCACAACACCGTTTAGTTTTTTTACAGGAGGTAAGTTTTAAGAGTTCGTTCAACTCTTTTGGAGACTAAAACTTAGGTAGGGATTGCAGTGTAGGTTTTATCCCAGGTGCAGTTTGGGGAAAAATCCCAAACAATCTATATATATACATATATGCGTTTCGAACAACAGACATAGTAACTCTTTTGAATAAGTACCAAACGCATTATGACGTTTGGTTTAGATTTTAGTTTCAGTTTTGTGCACGAAGTCCGAAAAAAGAAAAACACGTGAAATTTTGTGTGTGAATTCCTCTTATTCCAAACTAGGTTAGGTTGAGAGGGTTGCCTCCCGTATGGTTCAGTGGCTCCTAAAATGGAGCTGTGCCCAAGCGTGTCGTTTTTCAGTAGTCCCCATCTTTTCCCGAACATCTTTTTGCAGTTATAAAAGGCGCAGAGTGCTTTTCTTCCTCTCTCTTCTGTGTTTCCTTTCCAAGAAAGTTTCGAGTCCAGGATTATGCCAAGGTATTTTGCTGCCTTTGATAGATGCAATATCTCCCCGTCTAATTTGGGGAGATCGAAGTCTATTTTATATTTTCTCGTGAACAGAACCAGCTCTGTTTTCCAGCTCTGTTTTCCTTGAGAGCTTCCTTAGTGATCTTTCCATGACTTCACTAATCGTTGGTAAGAATTTACCTCGGACCAGGAGTACTAAGTCGTCGGCATATGCCCTTACTTAATTCCGTCTCTGTTGAGGTCAAGTAGGATTTCATTTATCACCAGGTTCCAAAGCATCGGCGAGATCACACCTCCTTGCGGCGTGTCTCTTGTAACACGTTTCCTCACAACTTTCTCGCCCAATTTCCAGTTAATAATCCTGCTTTCCAGCATGCTGCCCGTCCATTGGGTTATGCCTTGGTTCATTTCCAGGCGTCCGAGAGCGGTTGTCTACGTCTAGAAAAGCTGCCATCGTGTAGTCTTTGTACAACAAGGAGCTTTCAATATAGCCTACCACCTCATGTAGTGTCGTTTCCACTGACCTTCCTTTAAGGTATGCGTGTTGTGCCTCGTTGAAGTTGTCTGGATTTAGTTTATCCCTGACATGTAAGTCCATCAGCCTTTCCATGGTTTTTAGTAAAAACGATGATAGACTAATGGGTCTATAATCTTTTGTCGTGTTGTGGTTTATTTTTCCCGCCTTGGGGATAAAGACCATCCTGACTTCTCTCCATGCCCTTGGTATGTAGGACTATCTCAGGCTTGCGGAGAAAATTAGTCATAGCCATGGCAATATCCGGTCCAGGGAAACCTGCAGTTGTGCTGGTATAATTTCATCTGGTCCTGCTGACTTGTATGGTCTGAAGGATCGTATGGCCCACATTATTTTATCGTCATCAACTATTGTGTTAATGAACTCGTCCGTGCAAACGGAGGGAGGGGTTACTGTTTCTTCAATTCTGTTATCATCATCTTGGCATCCTGGGAAGTATGTTTCCATAAGGAGATCTACCGTTTCTGCACTGCTTTCTGTGAACAGTCCATCCGGTTTCATCAGGAATCCTGGAGTGCTGGGTTCCTTGGAGAGCGCTTTGCGAAATCTGGCGACCTCGCTTGTACCTTCCAATTCCTCGCAGAAGTTCGTCCAAGATATCCATTTTGATTTTTTGATCTGTTTTTTGAAGTCATTGAAGACCTCTTTATAGTCGTTCCAGCCTTCTGGAGTTTTCTCCCTTTTTGCTCTGTTGAAGAGCCTCCTACTTTCCTTCCTGAGTGCCCTGATCTCCGGTGTCCACCAGGTATGGTTGACTTTCCGGGGGGCGTCGCTCCTGGCAGGATTTTTTTGAAGGATTCTGAAAGGGAAGATGTCAGTTGACGTCACAAATCTCTCTGTCTAATCTCTCTGGAAGATGTCAGTTGATTCACTGCACCCTCCAGTTCATGCACGTCACTAATCTCTCTGTCCGGAGGAGGCAATGACTGCATAAGATTACTGAAGAGTTTCCAGGTAGTCTTTTTTGGGATTTCTGTAGGGTTTCCCCTTAATTATATCGTGCTCTATATTGAAGTGTATTCTAAAGTGGTCGGAGAAGGAACATTCTGTAGATACTATCCAATTTGAGACTCTAATCGTTTCACTATTTGATACTAGAGTTATATATATATATATATGTGTATAACCTGTTCCCTAGTTATATTATAGAACGCCTATTGCCCTTGTTGCATATAATTAGATCAGTGGATATAATGTAATCAAAAAGTGTACATGGAACCTATTACCAGGGTTGGTTTGTTATGGCGTTCCATGACCACCACTGTTAGGTCGCCATCGCTGTAGTGAGATAAGAAGGTTAGATTCAAGTCTTTCTTGGCTACAATACAGCTACGGATTTTACCTTCATTTTGTGGGGATATGAGCTTTAGGTTTCGTGACCTCAGTCCTCGTACTCTGTTCCCTGTAATCCAGGGTTCTTGCACCAGAGCCACATCCATGCCCGCCTTTCCCATATGTCGCAGCAGTTCGTCCGATGCTGCTTCGGAGTGGTGCAGATTAATTTGCACCAGTTGCATGCCTCTCCTGACGTCGGCCATTGGTATCGTCCTCGGGGATACTAATCTTCAGTCGGTTGAGACCATATCTGACGACCCCATCCGAGAGACGAAGAAGACGGAGAGATTCTGATCCTATCCGGATCCATAGATCTTTTCCTTCTCCTTTGTCCCTCGCGCGTCCCCTGATGATCTTCCAGTCATCAGTATTTAGCGGCTTGTTCTGCCCTTTTACCAGTGTAAGTATGGCTTCATCTTCCAGGATTGGAGGAGGAACCCATACCTTCACTGTCGTCCAACAGCGGATCTGGTCGATGGGTACGATCTCTAACCGCATATCAGGCCATAGGGTATCAAGATCACCGACTGCAGCAGTAAGGAAGTCTAATGCTTTCTTATTCCCACAACAGACGATCTTCACACCCTTCTGCCACCCGGCTCTGTCGAACTCAGTAAAGGAGTCGTCTTCACTGGTTTTGAGGTCTTCAAGCAGAGATCGGAGTATCTGCTCCTCAACCAGTAGCCATATACTTGTCGTGATTCTACCTTCGGGGTTGCTGCGGTCTAGAATGGCGACTTGCAATTCGGGTGCTGTCGTTAGGCTGGATAAGGTTTTCGGCCGCTTGCCATCGGGGGCTTGAGCTTCTTTGGACCTCTGCCTTTTTATCCCAGTTAGGGTGCTGTGCGCCGGAGGGTTGACCCTGCTGGGAAGTTCCGCTACCGGTCTGTTGTGTATTTTGCAGATAGCGGGGCCTACACAAGGCTTAGTATCGGCTTTAACGGCCTTGGACGGGTATGGCGCCGGTCTGTGCATCTCTCTGCTTGCTGAAGGACCAGCTTCGGGGCTGGCTTGCTTTGTATACCAGAGTGGCCCCGAGGTCCAGTTTTACCCGAGTTCATCAGATTGGCCTTGCTCTGGTAGTCGTAATTGTTTTAGTTGTGTCCTTTGTGTCTTTTGAGGTGGAGTGTCTGACCTCCACGACGGTCGTGTTCATCATAGACTCATACTTCCGTACGTGGTAGGTGTGCTTTCAGTATAATCGCTTGTCACGACACGAAAGAGAAGACGGGTCTTTCGTGTCCATCTTCTTAAGGAATCGTAACGAGCGCTTATACCACGCCTCCCTCCTTTCGTCGTCCGTCTTAGTCCTGTTGTCGCCTGGAGCCGATCTTGAGGCATTGTTGCCACCTATAGGCACTTCCTCTGCTGCCGAGTCAGAAGCAACCATACGATTGTCTTCTTCACCAGTCTCATGGAGGAAGAGCTTGCCTATACCTGACAGACCGTCATTTGTGTCGTCAGAGTCAATGTTTTGTTGCCGTTTTCGTTTGCGTAGTTGTTTCGTATTGTATGGGGTTTATGTGTGATTGTTGTTGTGGTGATGATGAGGTTGGTGCCTGCAAATATTTTGCACCTGCCAAAGAGCCATCCGCAGACGACTGTTTGGTGGATTTCCAGGCCCAGCCTGGTGACCCCTTGCAGAGTTTATATTTATATTTTTACTCATCATGGTTTTTTTTATCGGTGGGTAACTTTTAGTTCGGGATGTTCCGGGAAGTCTCCGCCCTCTCCCTAGAAAGGGCTCAGGTTCCTTCCTAGGTGATAGCAGCTACCCATCAGAACAGTCCTTAAGCCCCCGCATCGCGTCAAGATTGTCACCCGCGACGGGGGAAATTCAAAACTAAGTAATACTGATTTCTGGACCCGGATCTAATTGTGTTATTTTTTTTGATAAAGTGTGACTATCTACTTTCAACATATATACTTGTGTATGTGAAAAATATTGTTTTGTGTTTAGAGGACGCAAGGCACTCCTCGCCTTTTATCATCTGGCTCTCGAACTAAATTAGCAAATGACTTACTGATTCTTTTTCTGAGTTTATTTCAGCATAATTATCCCAGAAAAAATATCTGAAAATATATTTTTAATTTTAAAAAATTTGCCAGTTAAGGGTTTTTATATTGGTACGAAAATTCAAATGGTATTTGCACCTAAAATAAGCTTATATTTGAATTTAAAAATTTGTGACACTTGATACATTTGTGACATGTATGTGTGACCCCCACCATGAATTGTATTCCGCAGTATTACCGGGAAATTATAAGCTGTCGATTACACATGTAAGTGCAGTAAAATTTTAAGAAAACAAGTAGGTAAGTTTCAGTCGGTTAAATCGATATACACCCACTCTCGGAGAAAATCTGTATGGAAGTTATAAGAACTTTAATTTTACTTAGGCCAGGATTATCTATGAGGGTAATATTAGAAAGTTCGTGACACAAGATTTCAGATTTCAATATTTCAGGTGTGTAAAAGCATTGCCAATTATTAAATCGTAGAGGATTTCGATCATTCATATAGAATTATACACACATGTTTGAACTTAAACTAAGTTTGGAGAAAATTAAACTAAGGGGTAAAGTTTCATATCTTGCTTTTTAAGAGACAAAACTTTTAATGGTTGTTAACACTAAACTAATACAGATATAAGCTTGAAAGTATTTTTAGCACATATTCTCTTCTTTGATTTGACATTAATAACGTTGTCACAGTTGAAAGAACGTCAGAGATTATTGAAAGCACTTCACCGGTGAATTTCTATAAGAATCAGATCATCATCAAGAAGATCACATCCGGATCAACGAAAATCAAGGTCATGGACCTAATTCAGGACTAAATTACTTCAGATAATTATCACTTACGGGAAAATGGACACAATCATAATGATGTTCGTGTTATTATTGCCTATCTTGATAACGTCATACGTGTTGTTTGATTTAATCCTGGTTATGGCCCAATAAACTTAGGTTAAAGTTTCAAACCAACGCCAGGTTGGGTCCTTTTGTAATTTAGGGCAAGTTTACGTCGAAGGTTATTAATTTTTCTATTTTCTTCTTGTAGCTTTAAAATTTGTTGTTTAGCGTTTTTTCTCATTTGCCCTCCTTTTTTGTTGAAATGCTACAATTTCATTGTAAATCAGCTCCTTAATACGTATGTCCTCTTTACATCTCATTTTACTACCAAACTAAAATTTCAAATGGTGTCGATTTGGTACTTCTGCTGCTTTGATAATCTTTTGTACCTTACTCACGTGCTTGTACCACTTACTAGGTTTATCAATACTTAACTTTAATAAAACTGGAACAATTGTGCTGTACATTCTTTCAATCTGTCCATTGGCTCTGGGTAAACCGTTTGTGATTGTTCCGTGTTTAATCTGCTCTATTTCGCAATACTGACGAAAATCTTCGGATGTAAACGCAGGCCCACGATCCGAAATTGTACGCTTTTCATTGTCAAATGTCGTACTTTGCATCTCTAATCCAGATATTGCGTCTTTAGCGGATGTCGCTAGGATACAGCCAGCATAACTTCGTAAACGTCTGCATCGGTATTTCGCCTTTTGGTAAGGGGTTTCATTTGCCTTCATGCTTGCCTTCTGCAGTAGTCCATATGATGCCCATACGCTTTGTCATACGGCCTATTGCGCAGTGCCCCGTAAGGAGCTTGTGCTTGTTTCTTTTGCCAAGTGTCAGTAGTCCCTTAGTTCTACTAGGGCTGATTATCGGCCATAAGTTGCGTGTTAATTTGCAATTATGCACGGAGTCCCATCGCTGCTTTGTTCCGCCGTCTGTTATTTCGTCTATTTGATTGAGTATCTCGATGAGAGGTGTGCGGATGTATATGGAACGTCCGTCACCTCGAAGTCATTCCACGCACATTCGTACACATCTTGATCTGATAGCCTTACAATTTAAGGCTTTAAGGGCAGCCGTACTGTTCACATATATTCTGAATTTTGATGGATCGGTGTCCTTTCCAGAATATTTCTCGCGGCTGTGCAGGTAATTGGCAGTCGGACGGAGATTTTAAGGTTTAATGATTCCGAGAAGACTCCCGATCCCGTACCTTTCTGTTTCCTCATCGGTCATGACCATATTGGTCACACTTTCTTCTCTTGTGAGGATTTCTAATTTGAAGTTCTTATGTAGGTGCATACTGGGTGTTAGAAAATCTGAATTAGTATCCAACCTCCCGTATGATTCGGTGGCTCCTAGAAAGGAGTTGTGTCCTAGTGTGTCGTTTTTCAGAATGTCGAGTTCTCTAATACCCTTGCTGCACATCTCCTTACGAAAATGTCCACGGGTTGTATATTAAGTATAGTTTGTAGTCCGGTTTAAGGTGTTGATTTAGTTGCCCAAGCGATGCCCAAGCATGCCATTCTATGTACTCTGTTGAGATTTGCCAGGAGTGATTTCTACGTGAGTATTTGTCTAACTATCGCCGTGTACAACCTGTGTACCATTTTTGGTTGCAGTCCCCATCTTTTCCCGAACATCTTATTGCAGGTATAGAAGGCGCAAAGTCATTTCTTTCCCCTCTCCTTCCTGTTCTTTTACCAGGAAAGTTTTGAATCCAGGATTATACCAAGTTGAGGCATTTCCCCGTCTAATATTGGGAGATCGAAGTCCGGAATTTTATATTTTCTCGTAAACAGAACCAGCTCTGTTTTCCTTGGGTTAATTCCTAACCCATTTCTTGTCGCCCACCGTAAGAGCTTCCTAAGTGATATTTCCATGAACTCACTAATCGTTGGTGGGAATTTACCTCGGACCAGGAGTACTAAGACGTCGACATATGTCGTCGGATTAATTCCGTCTCTGTTGAGATCGAGTATGATTTCATTCATCACAAGGTTCCAAAACATCGGCGAGATCACGTTTCCTCACAATTTCATCTCCCAATTGCGAGTTAACAGTTCTGCCTTTCAGCATGCTGCCCGTCCATTGAATTATGCATTGGAAAAGTTTCCAGTCAGTCTTTTTGGGTTTTCAGTATCGTTTCCCCTTAATTATATCCTGCTCTATGTTGAATTGTATTCTAAAGTGGTCCGAAAAGGAACATTATGTAGATAACATCCAATTTGAGACTCTGATCGATTCACTATTTGACACTAAAGTTATATCTATAACATGTTCCCTAGTTATATTAGAGAACGTCGGCATATTGCCCTTGTTACATATAATTAAATCAGTAGATATTATGTAATCAAAAAGTGATTCACCTCTATTGTTGATATTGTTAGTTCGGGATGTTCCGGAAAGTCTCCGCCCTCCCTCTAGAAAGGGCGCACGTTCCTCTCTAGGTGATAGCTGCTACTCATCACAACAACCCTTAAGCCCCCGCATCGCGTCGAGATTGTCACCCGCGACTTGGGGAAATAAGGTATACTCTAAATTTCTTCAGTGCTTCAATAACAGCTAAATTTTCTAATTCTTAACTCGAGCCTTTCTGCTCATGTCGTAAATCGGGTGCAAATAGTTATCTTCTGGTGACCTCTGAAGCAAAACTACGCCATGACCTCAATTGATGCCTCCGTGTGTACTTCGGTCTCAAAGTCTTGATTGTAGATGTGTAGAACGGGGTTGCAACTTAAAAGATTCGTCAAACTGTGGAACGCTCTCATCTCTTTCTCGCACATTTCGAACATTCTATCAAGCTTCTTTAAATCCGTCAATGATCTTGCAACAATAGAATAACTGGGTATACATTTTCGGAAATAGTTCCCTAACCCAAGAAAACTTTCAAGTTGTTGCAAGCATTTTGTGGAACGGGATATTTTATCAAAGCGTCAATTTTTTCGGTGAGGGAGATATCTCCTGGTTTTCGATTACATAACCCAAAAAGCAGTATTCTTTTCTTCAAAAATGTACATTTTTTTCTCCAAATCATAGTCACGACATAATTTCAAAACATTTCTCAAGATCTCTATCATTTCATCCTCGTCTTTAGCCGGTATTATCACATCATCAATGTAAGGTAATGCTATTCCCTGATTGGTCAGATCGAAATATTGTTTTTGCATACCTTTGAAAAAGCCTATAGAGTTTGACTCGCCAAATGGAACTTTGTGGAATAGATATCGACCGTTATGTGTCACGAAGGATGTAAGGAGATACATGAAAAAATCCATCGCAAATATTATCGCACCTTGAATTTCATCAAAGGTAACGGATATCGGTCTTTGATAATAACATTGTTAATTCTTTGACAATCAATACACAATCTTGGAGAACCGTCGCGTTTCTTGACTAAATCTACTGGACTAATAAATTCTGATACCGATGGTTTAATAATTCCTGTAACCATTGTTTGACTTGTTTATCCACTATTGCCCTTTCGTGAGATAGTAGACGTCGTGGACTACAAAATATCGGTGATTCATCTTTCAAAATAATCCGCATATTCGTTGATTTTGTCTTTACTGGTTCATAGTCGTCAATCATTTCCACGATTTTCCTTCTTCGCACTGGGACTAACACTTTCTTCAATTTCTATGCAGTTTTCGGCATTGTATAAATCGATTTTCAGTTGATTATTAAATTATTTTGGAGTAATTCGAACGTCAACCACTAAGTAACTACGTGAAAAGTTAGATCGAATATCTCATCATCGATTTTCACAGCATAATTGATTTTTTTTGATTATTTTTCTCAAATCCAACTAAATAGAAATTTGATTTTGACAAACTGGATTTATTCGGACAAGCCATGTAAGTATTCTCAGTTACTATATTGACTTTGTTACCTGTGTCAAATAAAGCAAACGTCTTCATATTGCCAAAAAAAACTTCAGTTCAGTCATCACATCCTGTTAAATATCGATCATTTGTCTAGACCTTCTTCGATGGACAATCCTTTGCGATATGACCAAATTTGTCACATTCAAAACGCTTTGTATCTTTTGATTTGCTCTTAAAATTAACGGACTTGTGGTTTCTGTCTCCACAGTTAAAACATTTCCATTCAGGTTTCTTGTCGACTTTACTTGGTTCCTTTTCAGGTTTCTTTGAATCAATTTTGCGTGCAAAATTCGTATGCATATTCTGAATTCTCTTGTAATTTACAAATATTCTTAGGACCGTATGGAATCATTTTGTTCATATCCAGATCCTGGATACTGTAACGTGACGAATTTCTCCTCAGAAAATCTCCGTACATGGTGTGGCTGTGCCTGTGACGTCACAAACAAGCCAAGCTGTACATACAACCATACAAACAAACATCATAATCACGCCACTGACATCACCCACGACAGACAATGAGGAATTACACACAGACATATCACGATCAGCCGGCCGCACCACACACAGACTCAACTGCCTACAATCAAGAATGATCGCCAACTTGTATATAACACAAGCACTCAGTGTGTACGGAAAACACACAACAGCAAGGAAATTCTCATTAGGTTTAAGTGTCAAACCGTATAAATGTCTAGCCTTGGGACACCACAGGCAGCTAGCACCACAGTGATCCAATTCAACGTTTTGTTTGAAACAGCGTGTCACAACGGTCTGCTTGACTTTTTATAAGTCTTGCTGTCTTGCTCATTTTTACCGCCTTCGGGCAAATAAATTGTATTACAGGGACTTTGGTCCACAGTTCAAACACAGAAACTTCGGTTCACTGTTCAAACACAGGGACTTCGGTCCACTGTTCAACCAGTAGTTAGATTAGTAGTTTAGAAAACTAGTTCGAGTCAACCCGAGAATGAAGTAGTCGGTTATTACCGAACCTGAAGTAGCCGATTGTTACCGAACCTAAAGTAGTCGGTTATTACCGAACATAAATTGTACCACAGGGACTTCGGTCCACTGTTCAAACACAGGAACTTCGGTTCACTGTTCAAACACAGGGACTTCGGTCCACTGTTCAAACACTGGGACTTCGGTCCACTGTTCAAACACATGGACTTCGGTCCACTGTTCAAACACAGGGACTTCGGTCCACTGTTCAAACACAGGAACTTCGGTTCACTGTTCAGACACAGGGACTTCGATAAACTGTTCAAACACAGGGACTTCGCTCCTCTGTTCAAACACTGGGACTTCGGTCCACTGTTCAAACACAGGGACTTCGGTCCACAGGAACTTCGGTTCACTGTTCAAACACAGGGACTTCGGTTTACTGTTCAAGCACAGGGACTTCAGTCCACTGTTCAAACACAGGAACTTCGGTTCACTGTTCAAACACAGGAACTTCGGTTCACTGTTTAACCAGTAGTTAGATTAGTAGAATGTAAATAGATATTTAGTTTGTAATGAAGAACGAGTCAACCCGAACCTTAAGAAGCCGATTATTACCGAACCCGAACCAGCCGACTTTACTACCGAACCTGAGAAACCGAGTCTACGGCCGAACTAGCCACGTTTACTACCGAAACCCGATTCATTCGTTCTACAACCGAAGACAGCACAATCGGGAAAGGACCAAAGATTATATAATACAAATGCTCACAACCGCCAGACAACACCCTCAACTGCGAGTTTTGAATCACCTCGACAGAATCTACGATGGCTTACGACCCGAATATAGGCATTATGTTCGTAGACACGATTTTAATACGCTGGATCATTTAATTTCAATGACAGATGATTACGAGTTAATCAAACGAGATGAAGCTCGAAATGAACGACCTCACACTTCGCACATGGTATCTGAGGCCTTTAAAGGGTACAATAGAGAGAATCATTGTTGGCATTGCAAGGAGGAAGGGCATACCCGATACCAGTGTAATAACCGGGGCAAACTGTTTTGCTCATATTGCGGAAAAGATAATGTCCTATCCCGCCACTGTAATTGCCTAAGTCTTTGTACAACAAGGAGCTTTCAATATAGCCTACCACCTCATGTAGTGTCGTTTCCACTGACCTTCCTTTAAGGTATGCGTGTTGTGCCTCGTTGAAGTTGTCTGGATTTAGTTTATCCCTGACATGTAAGTCCATCAGCCTTTCCATGGTTTTTAGTAAAAACGATGGTTTATTTTTCCCGCCTTGGGGATAAAGACCATCCTGATTTCTCTCCATGCCCTTGGTATGTAGGACTATCTCAGGCTTGCGGAGAAAATTAGTCATAGCCATGGCAATATCCGGTCCAGGGAAACCTGCAGTTGTGCTGGTATAATTTCATCTGGTCCTGCTGACTTGTATGGTCTGAAGGATCGTATGGCCCACATTATTTTATCGTCATCAACTATTGTGTTAATGAACTCGTCCGTGCAAACGGAGGGAGGGGTTACTGTTTCTTCAATTCTGTTATCATCGTCTTGGCATCCTGGGAAGTATGTTTCCATAAGGAGATCTACCGTTTCTGCACTGCTTTCTGTGAACAGTCCATCCGGTTTCATCAGGAATCCTGGAGTGCTGGGTTCCTTGGAGAGCGCTTTGCGAAATCTGGCGACCTCGCTTGTACCTTCCAATTCCTCGCAGAAGTTCGTCCAAGATATCCATTTTGATTTTTTGATCTGTTTTTTGAAGTCATTGAAGACCTCTTTATAGTCGTTCCAGCCTTCTGGAGTTTTCTCCCTTTTTGCTCTGTTGAAGAGCCTCCTACTTTCCTTCCTGAGTGCCCTGATCTCCGGTGTCCACCAGGTATGGTTGACTTTCCGGGGGGCGTCGCTCCTGGCAGGATTTTTTTGAAGGATTCTGAAAGGGAAGATGTCAGTTGACGTCACAAATCTCTCTGTCTAATCTCTCTGGAAGATGTCAGTTGATTCACTGCACCCTCCAGTTCATGCACGTCACTAATCTCTCTGTCCGGAGGAGGCAATGACTGCATAAGATTACTGAAGAGTTTCCAGGTAGTCTTTTTTGGGATTTCTGTAGGGTTTCCCCCTAATTATATCGTGCTCTATATTGAAGTGTATTCTAAAGTGGTCGGAGAAGGAACATTCTGTAGATACTATCCAATTTGAGACTCTAATCGTTTCACTATTTGATACTAGAGTTATATATATATATATATATGTGTATAACCTGTTCCCTAGTTATATTATAGAACGCCTATTGCCCTTGTTGCATATAATTAGATCAGTGGATATAATGTAATCAAAAAGTGTACATGGAACCTATTACCAGGGTTGGTTTGTTATGGCGTTCCATGACCACCACTGTTAGGTCGCCATCGCTGTAGTGAGATAAGAAGGTTAGATTCAAGTCTTTCTTGGCTACAATACAGCTACGGATTTTACCTTCATTTTGTGGGGATATGAGCTTTAGGTTTCGTGACCTCAGTCCTCGTACTCTGTTCCCTGTAATCCAGGGTTCTTGCACCAGAGCCACGTCCATGCCCGCCTTTCCCATATGTCGCAGCATTTCGTCCGATGCTGCTTCGGAGTGGTGCAGATTAATTTGCACCAGTTGCATGCCTCTCCTGACGTCGGCCATTGGTATCGTCCTCGGGGATACTAATCTTCAGTCGGTTGAGACCATATCTGACGACCCCATCCGAGAGACGAAGAAGACGGAGAGATTCTGATCCTATCCGGATCCATAGATCTTTTCCTTCTCCTTTGTCCCTGGCGCGTCCCCTGATGATCTTCCAGTCATCAGTATTTAGCGGCTTGTTCTGCCCTTTTACCAGTGTAAGTATGGCTTCATCTTCCAGGATTGGAGGAGGAACCCATACCTTCACTGTCGTCCAACAGCGGATCTGGTCGATGGGTACGATCTCTAACCGCATATCAGGCCATAGGGTATCAAGATCACCGACTGCAGCAGTAAGGAAGTCTAATGCTTTCTTATTCCCACAACAGACGATCTTCACACCCTTCTGCCACCCGGCTCTGTCGAACTCAGTAAAGGAGTCGTCTTCACTGGTTTTGAGGTCTTCAAGCAGAGATCGGAGTATCTGCTCCTCAACCAGTAGCCATATACTTGTCGTGATTCTACCTTCGGGGTTGCTGCGGTCTAGAATGGCGACTTGCAATTCGGGTGCTGTCGTTAGGCTGGATAAGGTTTTCGGCCGCTTGCCATCGGGGGCTTGAGCTTCTTTGGACCTCTGCCTTTTTATCCCAGTTAGGGTGCTGTGCGCCGGAGGGTTGACCCTGCTGGGAAGTTCCGCTACCGGTCTGTTGTGTATTTTACAGATAGCGGGGCCTACACAAGGCTTAGTATCGGCTTTAACGGCCTTGGACGGGTATGGCGCCGGTCTGTGCATCTCTCTGCTTGCTGAAGGACCAGCTTCGGGGCTGGCTTGCTTTGTATACCAGAGTGGCCCCGAGGTCCAGTTTTACCCGAGTTCATCAGATTGGCCTTGCTCTGGTAGTCGTAATTGTTTTAGTTGTGTCCTTTGTGTCTTTTGAGGTGGAGTGTCTGACCTCCACGACGGTCGTGTTCATCATAGACTCATACTTCCGTACGTGGTAGGTGTGCTTTCAGTATAATCGCTTGTCACGACACGAAAGAGAAGACGGGTCTTTCGTGTCCATCTTCTTAAGGAATCGTAACGAGCGCTTATACCACGCCTCCCTCCTTTCGTCGTCCGTCTTAGTCCTGTTGTCGCCTGGAGCCGATCTTGAGGCATTGTTGCCACCTATAGGCACTTCCTCTGCTGCCGAGTCAGAAGCAACCATACGATTGTCTTCTTCACCAGTCTCATGGAGGAAGAGCTTGCCTATACCTGACAGACCGTCATTTGTGTCGTCAGAGTCAATGTTTTGTTGCCGTTTTCGTTTGCGTAGTTGTTTCGTATTGTATGGGGTTTATGTGTGATTGTTGTTGTGGTGATGATGAGGTTGGTGCCTGCAAATATTTTGCACCTGCCAAAGAGCCATCCGCAGACGACTGTTTGGTGGATTTCCAGGCCCAGCCTGGTGACCCCTTGCAGAGTTTATATTTATATTTTTACTCATCATGGTTTTTTTTATCGGTGGGTAACTTTTAGTTCGGGATGTTCCGGGAAGTCTCCGCCCTCTCCCTAGAAAGGGCTCAGGTTCCTTCCTAGGTGATAGCAGCTACCCATCAGAACAGTCCTTAAGCCCCCGCATCGCGTCAAGATTGTCACCCGCGACGGGGGAAATTCAAAACTAAGTAATACTGATTTCTGGACCCGGATCTAATTGTGTTATTTTTTTTTGATAAAGTGTGACTATCTACTTTCAACATATATACTTGTGTATGTGAAAAATATTGTTTTGTGTTTAGAGGACGCAAGGCACTCCTCGCCTTTTATCATCTGGCTCTCGAACTAAATTAGCAAATGACTTACTGATTCTTTTTCTGAGTTTATTTCAGCATAATTATCCCAGAAAAAATATCTGAAAATATATTTTTAATTTTAAAAAATTTGCCAGTTAAGGGTTTTTATATTGGTACGAAAATTCAAATGGTATTTGCACCTAAAATAAGCTTATATTTGAATTTAAAAATTTGTGACACTTGATACATTTGTGACATGTATGTGTGACCCCCACCATGAATTGTATTCCGCAGTATTACCGGGAAATTATAAGCTGTCGATTACACATGTAAGTGCAGTAAAATTTTAAGAAAACAAGTAGGTAAGTTTCAGTCGGTTAAATCGATATACACCCACTCTCGGAGAAAATCTGTATGGAAGTTATAAGAACTTTAATTTTACTTAGGCCAGGATTATCTATGAGGGTAATATTAGAAAGTTCGTGACACAAGATTTCAGATTTCAATATTTCAGGTGTGTAAAAGCATTGCCAATTATTAAATCGTAGAGGATTTCGATCATTCATATAGAATTATACACACATGTTCGAACTTAAACTAAGTTTGGAGAAAATTAAACTAAGGGGTAAAGTTTCATATCTTGCTTTTTAAGAGACAAAACTTTTAATGGTTGTTAACACTAAACTAATACAGATATAAGCTTGAAAGTATTTTTAGCACATATTCTCTTCTTTGATTTGACATTAATAACGTTGTCACAGTTGAAAGAACGTCAGAGATTATTGAAAGCACTTCACCGGTGAATTTCTATAAGAATCAGATCATCATCAAGAAGATCACATCCGGATCAACGAAAATCAAGGTCATGGACCTAATTCAGGACTAAATTACTTCAGATAATTATCACTTACGGGAAAATGGACACAATCATAATGATGTTCGTGTTATTATTGCCTATCTTGATAACGTCATACGTGTTGTTTGATTTAATCATGGTTATGGCCCAATAAACTTAGGTTAAAGTTTCAAACCAACGCCAGGTTGGGTCCTTTTGTAATTTAGGGCAAGTTTACGTCGAAGGTTATTAATTTTTCTATTTTCTTCTTGTAGCTTTAAAATTTGTTGTTTAGCGTTTTTTCTCATTTGCCCTCCTTTTTTGTTGAAATGCTACAATTTCATTGTAAATCAGCTCCTTAATACGTATGTCCTCTTTACATCTCATTTTACTACCAAACTAAAATTTCAAATGGTGTCGATTTGGTACTTCTGCTGCTTTGATAATCTTTTGTACCTTACTCACGTGCTTGTACCACTTACTAGGTTTATCAATACTTAACTTTAATAAAACTGGAACAATTGTGCTGTACATTCTTTCAATCTGTCCATTGGCTCTGGGTAAACCGTTTGTGATTGTTCCGTGTTTAATCTGCTCTATTTCGCAATACTGACGAAAATCTTCGGATGTAAACGCAGGCCCACGATCCGAAATTGTACGCTTTTCATTGTCAAATGTCGTACTTTGCATCTCTAATCCAGATATTGCGTCTTTAGCGGATGTCGCTAGGATACAGCCAGCATAACTTCGTAAACGTCTGCATCGGTATTTCGCCTTTTGGTAAGGGGTTTCATTTGCCTTCATGCTTGCCTTCTGCAGTAGTCCATATGATGCCCATACGCTTTGTCATACGGCCTATTGCGCAGTGCCCCGTAAGGAGCTTGTGCTTGTTTCTTTTGCCAAGTGTCAGTAGTCCCTTAGTTCTACTAGGGCTGATTATCGGCCATAAGTTGCGTGTTAATTTGCAATTATGCACGGAGTCCCATCGCTGCTTTGTTCCGCCGTCTGCTATTTCGTCTATTTGATTGAGTATCTCGATGAGAGGTGTGCGGATGTATATGGAACGTCCGTCACCTCGAAGTCATTCCACGCACATTCGTACACATCTTGATCTGATAGCCTTACAATTTAAGGCTTTAAGGGCAGCCGTACTGTTCACATATATTCTGAATTTTGATGGATCGGTGTCCTTTCCAGAATATTTCTCGCGGCTGTGCAGGTAATTGGCAGTCGGACGGAGATTTTAAGGTTTAATGATTCCGAGAAGACTCCCGATCCCGTACCTTTCTGTTTCCTCATCGGTCGTGACCATATTGGTCACACTTTCTTCTCTTGTGAGGATTTCTAATTTGAAGTTCTTATGTAGGTGCATACTGGGTGTTAGAAAATCTGAATTAGTATCCAACCTCCCGTATGATTCGGTGGCTCCTAGAAAGGAGTTGTGTCCTAGTGTGTCGTTTTTCAGAATGTCGAGTTCTCTAATACCCTTGCTGCACATCTCCTTACGAAAATGTCCACGGGTTGTATATTAAGTATAGTTTGTAGTCCGGTTTAAGGTGTTGATTTAGTTGCCCAAGCGATGCCCAAGCATGCCATTCTATGTACTCTGTTGAGATTTGCCAGGAGTGATTTCTACGTGAGTATTTGTCTAACTATCGCCGTGTACAACCTGTGTACCATTTTTGGTTGCAGTCCCCATCTTTTCCCGAACATCTTATTGCAGGTATAGAAGGCGCAAAGTCATTTCTTTCCCCTCTCCTTCCTGTTCTTTTACCAGGAAAGTTTTGAATCCAGGATTATACCAAGTTGAGGCATTTCCCCGTCTAATATTGGGAGATCGAAGTCCGGAATTTTATATTTTCTCGTAAACAGAACCAGCTCTGTTTTCCTTGGGTTAATTCCTAACCCATTTCTTGTCGCCCACAGTAAGAGCTTCCTAAGTGATATTTCCATTAACTCACTAATCGTTGGTGGGAATTTACCTCGGACCAGGAGTACTAAGACGTCGACATATGTCGTCGGATTAATTCCGTCTCTGTTGAGATCGAGTATGATTTCATTCATCACAAGGTTCCAAAACATCGGCGAGATCACGTTTCCTCACAATTTCATCTCCCAATTGCGAGTTAACAGTTCTGCCTTTCAGCATGCTGCCCGTCCATTGAATTATGCATTGGAAAAGTTTCCAGTCAGTCTTTTTGGGTTTTCAGTATCGTTTCCCCTTAATTATATCCTGCTCTATGTTGAATTGTATTCTAAAGTGGTCCGAAAAGGAACATTATGTAGATAACATCCAATTTGAGACTCTGATCGATTCACTATTTGACACTAAAGTTATATCTATAACATGTTCCCTAGTTATATTAGAGAACGTCGGCATATTGCCCTTGTTACATATAATTAAATCAGTAGATATTATGTAATCAAAAAGTGATTCACCTCTATTGTTGATATTGTTAGTTCGGGATGTTCCGGAAAGTCTCCGCCCTCCCTCTAGAAAGGACGCACGTTCCTCTCTAGGTGATAGCTGCTACTCATCACAACAACCCTTAAGCCCCCGCATCGCGTCGAGATTGTCACCCGCGACTTGGGGAAATAAGGTATACTCTAAATTTCTTCAGTGCTTCAATAACAGCTAAATTTGCTAATTCTTAACTCGAGCCTTTCTGCTCATGTCGTAAATCGGGTGCAAATAGTTATCTTCTGGTGACCTCTGAAGCAAAACTACGCCATGACCTCAATTGATGCCTCCGTGTGTACTTCGGTCTCAAAGTCTTGATTGTAGATGTGTAGAACGGGGTTGCAACTTAAAAGATTCGTCAAACTGTGGAACGCTCTCATCTCTTTCTCGCACATTTCGAACATTCTATCAAGCTTCTTTAAATCCGTCAATGATCTTGCAACAATAGAATAACTGGGTATACATTTTCGGAAATAGTTCCCTAACCCAAGAAAACTTTCAATTTGTTGCAAGCATTTTGTGGAACGGGATATTTTATCAAAGCGTCAATTTTTTCGGTGAGGGAGATATCTCCTGGTTTTCGATTACATAACCCAAAAAGCAGTATTCTTTTCTTCAAAAATGTACATTTTTTTCTCCAAATCATAGTCACGACATAATTCCAAAACATTTCTCAAGATCTCTATCATTTCATCCTCGTCTTTAGCCGGTATTATCACATCATCAATGTAAGGTAATGCTATTCCCTGATTGGTCAGATCGAAATATTGTTTTTGCATACCTTTGAAAAAGCCTATAGAGTTTGACTCGCCAAATGGAACTTTGTGGAATAGATATCGACCGTTATGTGTCACGAAGGATGTAAGGAGATACATGAAAAAATCCATCGCAAATATTATCGCACCTTGAATTTCATCAAAGGTAACGGATATCGGTCTTTGATAATAACATTGTTAATTCTTTGACAATCAATACACAATCTTGGAGAACCGTCGCGTTTCTTGACTAAATCTACTGGACTAATAAATTCTGATACCGATGGTTTAATAATTCCTGTAACCATTGTTTGACTTGTTTATCCACTATTGCCCTTTCGTGAGATAGTAGACGTCGTGGACTACAAAATATCGGTGATTCATCTTTCAAAATAATCCGCATATTCGTTGATTTTGTCTTTACTGGTTCATAGTCGTCAATCATTTCCACGATTTTCCTTCTTCGCACTGGGACTAACACTTTCTTCAATTTCTATGCAGTTTTCGGCATTGTATAAATCGATTTTCAGTTGATTATTAAATTATTTTGGAGTAATTCGAACGTCAACCACTAAGTAACTACGTGAAAAGTTAGATCGAATATCTCATCATCGATTTTCACAGCATAATTGATTTTTTTTGATTATTTTTTTCAAATCCAACTAAATAGAAATTTGATTTTGACAAACTGGATTTATTCGGACAAGCCATGTAAGTATTCTCAGTTACTATATTGACTTTGTTACCTGTGTCAAATAAAGCAAACGTCTTCATATTGCCAAAAAAAACTTCAGTTCAGTCATCACATCCTGTTAAATATCGATCATTTGTCTAGACCTTCTTCGATGGACAATCCTTTGCGATATGACCAAATTTGTCACATTCAAAACGCTTTGTATCTTTTGATTTGCTCTTAAAATTAACGGACTTGTGGTTTCTGTCTCCACAGTTAAAACATTTCCATTCAGGTTTCTTGTCGACTTTACTTGGTTCCTTTTCAGGTTTCTTTGAATCAATTTTGCGTGCAAAATTCGTATGCATATTTTGAATTTTCTTGTAATTTACAAATATTCTTAGGACCGTATAGAATCATTTTGTTCATATCCAGATCCTGGATACTGTAACGTGACGAATTTCTCCTCAGAAAATCTCCGTACATGGTGTGGCTGTGCCTGTGACGTCACAAACAAGCCAAGCTGTACATACAACCATACAAACAAACATCATAATCACGCCACTGACATCACCCACGACAGACAATGAGGAATTACACACAGACATATCACGATCAGCCGGCCGCACCACACACAGACTCAACTGCCTACAATCAAGAATGATCGCCAACTTGTATATAACACAAGCACTCAGTGTGTACGGAAAACACACAACAGCAAGGAAATTCTCATTAGGTTTAAGTGTCAAACCGTATAAATGTCTAGCCTTGGGACACCACAGGCAGCTAGCACCACAGTGATCCAATTCAACGTTTTGTTTGAAACAGCGTGTCACAACGGTCTGCTTGACTTTTTATAAGTCTTGCTGTCTTGCTCATTTTTACCGCCTTCGGGCAAATAAATTGTATTACAGGGACTTTGGTCCACAGTTCAAACACAGAAACTTCGGTTCACTGTTCAAACACAGGGACTTCGGTCCACTGTTCAACCAGTAGTTAGATTAGTAGTTTAGAAAACTAGTTCGAGTCAACCCGAGAATGAAGTAGTCGGTTATTACCGAACCTGAAGTAGCCGATTGTTACCGAACCTAAAGTAGTCGGTTATTACCGAACATAAATTGTACCACAGGGACTTCGGTCCACTGTTCAAACACAGGGACTTCGGTCCACTGTTCAAACACAGGAACTTCGGTCCACTGTTCAAACACTGGGACTTCGGTCCACTGTTCAAACACAGGGACTTCGGTCCACTGTTCAAACACAGGGACTTCGGTCCACAGGAACTTCGGTTCACTGTTCAAACACAGGGACTTCGGTCCACAGGAACTTCGGTTCACTGTTCAAACACAGGGACTTCGGTTCACTGTTCAAACACTGGGACTTCGGTCCACTGTTCAAACACAGGAACTTCGGTTCACTGTTCAAACACAGGGACTTCGGTCCACTGTTCAAACACTGGGACTTCGGTCCACTGTTCAAACACATGGACTTCGGTCCACTGTTCAAACACAGGGACTTCGGTCCACTGTTCAAACACAGGAACTTCGGTTCACTGTTCAAACACAGGGACTTCGATAAACTGTTCAAACACAGGGACTTCGCTCCTCTGTTCAAACACTGGGACTTCGGTCCACTGTTCAAACACAGGGACTTCGGTCCACAGGAACTTCGGTTCACTGTTCAAACACAGGGACTTCGGTTTACTGTTCAAGCACAGGGACTTCAGTCCACTGTTCAAACACAGGAACTTCGGTTCACTGTTCAAACACAGGAACTTCGGTTCACTGTTTAACCAGTAGTTAGATTAGTAGAATGTAAATAGATATTTAGTTTGTAATGAAGAACGAGTCAACCCGAACCTTAAGAAGCCGATTATTACCGAACCCGAACCAGCCGACTTTACTACCGAACCTGAGAAACCGAGTCTACGGCCGAACTAGCCACGTTTACTACCGAAACCCGATTCATTCGTTCTACAACCGAAGACAGCACAATCGGGAAAGGACCAAAGATTATATAATACAAATGCTCACAACCGCCAGACAACACCCTCAACTGCGAGTTTTGAATCACCTCGACAGAATCTACGATGGCTTACGACCCGAATATAGGCATTATGTTCGTAGACACGATTTTAATACGCTGGATCATTTAATTTCAATGACAGATGATTACGAGTTAATCAAACGAGATGAAGCTCGAAATGAACGACCTCACACTTCGCACATGGTATCTGAGGCCTTTAAAGGGTACAATAGAGAGAATCATTGTTGGCATTGCAAGGAGGAAGGCCATACCCGATACCAGTGTAATAACCGGGGCAAACTGTTTTGCTCATATTGCGGAAAAGATAATGTCCTATCCCGCCACTGTAATTGCCGACACACCGACATTGCAACCCACAACCATCTCGGTCGATACTTTCTAAATGTGGATGTCAATGGATTGCAGTTAGAAGCGCTCGTAGATACTGGAGCTTCTCTGACGTATTTTGACAGTTCCATTCAAGATTATTTAAAAAGTGTTGGTATACATCCGACGTCGTCGCGCAGACAAGTACAAATGGCCGACCAAATTCCTACGCTGGCCGAACCAATTATATTGGGGATGGATTTTCCTTCCCAGCGAGATGCCAGTATACTCCTTGACGGAATCATTATTACGCGTCCTCATCAGCCCACATTCAGACCAGATTATGTACACACCATCGCCAGCCGAGATTTTTTTCACAAGAACATAAACGAACCACGCAAAATTATGAAAAAAACACGACAAACAGCGGCACCACCAAAGCCATATAATCCACCACCAGAAGCCCGAGTACGTGTTATCCAGAACGTGCAAATATCACCGCCGAGCGGACCCCTTGCAACCGTCAGCAGCCTTCGGCGAAATGTAACATTCGCGAGTGCAAAGTTACCACCTCCGCGGTCGATGCCAAAGTTACCAGCTCCGCTTGCCCCAATTACTACATATATAAACGAAGCCAAGGCCACCACCAGCACTAGTACTCAACAAACAACATTAAACATTGCCAGTAAGAATACAATAACTACATCTATAAACGAAGCCAAGGCCACCACCAGAAATAGTACTCTACAAATAGAATCAAAAATTTCCAGTACGAGCCAAGCAGATAGAGTAAAACCGAAGCTACGAGTGGAACAACTAATTAGACCGATCACGATCCCACCACGCGAGGATTAAAAATTTATGAAATCATTAACTATACGGAAGCCACGGAAGAACCAGATGCATTTCCAATATGTATTAAGGCTTAAAGGGAAACCACCAGTGAAGGTAACAGTGCTGAATAAGCAATTGGCTCGTCTACGATGTAGAGGCCCAGAACACTTGACCACCATGGTCGACTAAACTAATTTTATATTAGAAAAAGCATATCTCTATAAAGTAAGGGGGAATGTAACGTGACGAATTTCTCCTCAGAAAATTTTCGCCCACTTTTTTATAACACAAGCACTCAGTGTGTACGGAAAACACACAACAGCAAGGAAATTCTCATTAGGTTTAAGTGTCAAACCGTATAAATGTATAGCCTTGGGACACCACTTGCAGCTAGCACCACAGTGATCCAATTCAACGTTTTGTTTGAAACAGCGTGTCACAACGGTCTGCTTGACTTTTTATAAGTCTTGATTTCTTGCTCATTTTTACCGCCTTCAGGCAAATAAACTGTACTACAGGGACTTCGGTCCACTGTTCAAACACAGGAGCTTCGGTTCACTGTTCCAACACAGGGATTTCGGTCCACTGTTCAAACACAGGAACTTCGGTTCACTGTTCAAACACAGGGACTTCGGTCCACTGTTCAAACACAGGAACTTCGGTTCACTGTTCAAACACAGGGACTTCGGTCCACTGTTCAAACACAGGGACTTCGGTCCACTGTTCAAACACAGGAACTTCGGTTCACTGTTCAAACACAGGGACTTCGGTCCACTGTTCAAACACAGGAACTTCGGTTCACTGTTAAAACACAGGGACTTCGGTCGACTGTTCAAACACATGAACTTCGGTTCACTGTTTAACCAGTAGTTAGATTAGTTAGTTAGAATGTAAATAGATATTTAGTTTGTAATGAAGAACGAGTCAGCCCGAACCTGAAGAAGCCGATTATTACCGAACGCGAACCAGCCGACTTTACTACCGAACCTGAGAAACCGAGTCTACGGCCGAACTAGCCACGTTTACTACCGAAATCCGATTCTATCTTCATCAAACGCCGAATCTACATTAGCCTGCACTGCTACCGAATCAGAATCTACTACTACAAATCCCTCGTTTCCGATGTTCTGCCGCTGTGACTGCTAATGGGAGTTACGAGAGTTCCCGATCAACTTAAATCGACTATCCACTCAGCCCGTAGAGGCGAGCCAATATCCAATACGAATCACTTTCAATGAAATATATTTGTTAATATTGGCATTTTCACAAGTAGATTATAACATAGTTTTACATCAATAAAGAATCGAATTGTATTATTGCCCGTGGAACTGATAACTGCTTGTGTTATTATTTCGTAAGGTTTTTTGGGTCCTTATGAATGTCCCAGATGTTGAAAATGTCATTTTCGACATTTCTGGGACATTCCTTATGACGACCCTGGATGCGATTGAGCTTACCTCAGCAAACGAGAAAACCACGTTACAATACCTTCAAGAATGTATTGAATCAAAGAATTGTCGCCGATATCGCCCCACGATGTCAGTTCTTTTATATTCAAATAGTATTCATGAACAGCATTTAACGTTCGCATAACATTTTATGAAGTTGAGCACTATTTATACTAGTTCGAATTCATCAAGCAAAACCTTTTTCAATTTTTCCTAGCATAATATACATTTTTCACTGAATATAAAAAGTTTAGCCAACCCTTTAAGAGTGCAATTCTGTAACTTTTTAACGACATCTTTCGGTACTTAAGTTGTCAAAATTCGTTAGTTTACTACAATTGTCGTTAAAAGTGATTCCATAACATTTTCTTATCGATTTTTATTGTTAAAAATAATCGTTAACTTACGAAAATTGTCGGTAGGCTAACTACAATAAAATTGCCGTAGTAAAATCGTACCGAATATCATTAAGTATACAAACAGCTGTTTTGTGTTTACATATTTTATTTCAGTGTTGTCAATTTTCGACAATTTTCGTAAGTTAACGATTCTTTTTAACGATAAAAATCGGTAAGAAAATGTTACGGAATCACTTTTAACGACAATTGTAGTAAACTAACGAATTTTGACAACTTAACTACCGAAAGTTGTTGTTAAAAAGTTACAGAATTGCGGCACAGATCTGGTAAACAATCTATCACGCTGATTGTGTTTGTATAGGGTCCGCCATCTAACGTTTTTTTTTCAACTATTCAACCGTTGGACTATTATTTGTGGGGTGCCCTCAGCAGCCATTTGAATGAAATTATTTTCCATTATTAACCGGAAGGATTGTACTTTCAAATAAAAAAAGAAATTTGAGAAAATATTCACTAGTTTTTTTTATAGCATTTTCAAAAAAAAAAAGTTATTTGGCAGACCCTAGATGTACTTGAAGTTATGTTGGTAGTAGTCGTCGTTATTTTTCAAAGCAACATTTACTTTGTCGTCGTATCCACCAACAGCAGCATTATCGACGTTTTTACCCTGTTGTATCATCGTTATCTTCATCGATTAATGCAACAAACATCCACGTTGTATCCAATTCCCAACACGTTACAGACGGATACCAAACTCAAACTCTGCCAAACTCAAGTTCTTACTAACAAACTCTGCCTTTCTCTTCAATGTGTTGTCGTTAACGTCGCACAGTGGGGCCTTTTGAGTGTTTTCGATGCAAAAATCATAACTTTTAAACTAGTGAACACAATTACAAAAGTAAAATTTTGTTGCAATTAATACATAGTAAGTTTTAAAATAATACAGTTTAAATGACGTCTAATATGGTGTTTCTTTCTTTTCATAAACATTATATTTCTAGTTAGTTTACATTTACTTTTTTGTTACCAAAGTAATCAATCATTTATTTTTGCTCTATCACAACATATATTCATGTATTTAGCAATATAATTATAGTTATCTAACTGAACCCCGCCAGCTTCTCCAGACAAAAAACACATATCGAAAAATCAAAATTCGGGTTTATATTGTCTTTTTTTCGTGCTCAGTAATATATATGTACTAATTTTTAATAAGTTATTCTCAAAATAGTTTTGCCACGCCCCTCCCGGCCACAGTGCTAGTTTTTGTAAATATATAGCCTATAGATCCTATTTGTGTAAAGTTCCAAAATGTATATTGCATACGTAAGTGAAAACTTAATGAACTTACACATAATTTCAGGAAACTCGGAGTCATGTAAGAGAAAATACTCTACACCGAGCCGAAAATACAATGATTTTTTTAACCATGTGTCTAGTTAATTTTTTCGTGGTAAATGTTTGATTAAGAAGACAAAATAACGTTAACGTAAGGTCAAATGACAACTGACAACTAATTTTTAAAATAGTCTAGCTCTGCTATATAACCCATATTCAAGTACAATGGTTGAAATTTTTCGCATAATTAATTACACTTACCAAATATTTGTACAAACCTGTTTTCGCAAAATCAAGAATTCACCACACGCAATTGATTTGAACAAAACCATTTTCTCCGAGATTTTGAAGTGACAACATGTACATGGCCTTAGTGCCGCGCCGACTATTATAAAAATATGAGGAATAAAAAGAAAAATAAACAAGTAAGTAAAGGCTAAAGTCGGGCGGGGCCGACTATATGATACACTCCACTTTCTATCGGAGCGCAATTTGTATGGGAGCTATATATAAATCTGAACCCATCTAACACATCTTTACCACAGATGTTTCTAGATTAAATATAAAGTTTTTTGCGAATTTAGAAGAAAATCTGTTAAAATATGTGGATTCTAGAGCGGAAAAATTGAAATTGGGAGCGAAATTTGTATGGCAGCTATATATAAATCTGAACCGATCTAACTAATTTTCACCATAGGTGTTCCTATTTTAAATATAAGATGTTTTGCAAAATTTTGAAGAAAATATATTAAAATATGTGGATTCTAGAGCGGAAAAATTGAAATTGGGAGCGAAATTTGTATGGAAGCTATATATAAATCTGAACCGATCTAACTAATTTTTACCATAGGTGTTCCTATTTTAAATATAAGATGTTTTGCAAATTTTGAAGAAAATATGTTAAAATATGTGGATTCTAGAGCGGAAAAATTCAAATTGGGAGCGAAATTTGTATGGGAGCTATATATAAATCTGAACCTATCTAACACATTTTTACCACAGATGTTTCTAGTTTAAATATAAGGTGTTTTGCGAATTTTGAATAAAATTTGTTAAAATATGTGGATTCTAGAGCGGAAAAATTCAAATTGGGAGCGCAATTTGTATGGGAGCTATATATAAATCTGAACCCATCTAACACATTTTTACCACAAATGTTTTCAGTTGAAATATAACGTGTTTTGCGAATTTTGAAGAAAAGCTGTTAAAATATGTGGATTCTAAAGCGGAAAAATTCAAATTGGGAACGGAATTTGTATGGGAGCTATATATAAATCTGAACCGATCTAACCCATTTTTACCACAGGCGTTTCTAGTTGAACTATAAGATGTTTTGCCAATTTTGAAGAAAATCTTTTGAAACATGTGATATCTAGAGTGAAAAGAGTCAAATCGGGAGTGAAATTTGTATGGGGCTATATCTAAATCTGAACCGATTTTCTTCAAATTAAATAGCGTTCGCCCTTGTCCCGAAAAACTTCGTTGTGCAAAGTTTCGTTTAATTCTGGCTACAATTGCGACATGTATCGTGATTACAACAATAGATGGACAGACGGACATTGCTAAATCGACTCAGAAAGTGATTCTAAGCCGATCGGTATAATTAACAATGGGTCTATCACTCTTCCTTTTGGGTGTTACAAACAAATGGCCAAAGACATAATACTCTCGTGGAGTGTATAAAAACAAGAACTTGGTGCAAGAAATGAGTACAACATCAATTCAAAATATTTTTATTGTGTTTTTCAATTTTACCATTTTCACATATTACAATAAATTAGTCAAAAGAGATTAATTTTTCTCTTTAATTTATTTTGTTTCATTTCTACTTTCTCCTTTTGTATGTATTTTAACTCGCATATACATATGAGAATTTAAGTAGTTTTTAAAAATTCGTCTAAAAAAATAATTTATAATGTTTCCGCTTCACGCATGTACGTTTGCTCAAGTTGAAATTCTTGTTGAAGTGGTAATCATTTGTACAAATTCAGCAAAAATCAAAAAAATCTGATTTTAAATTAAAACTTTGCACAATAACACAAAAGTGTAACCACAAATTCAAAATATTTGCCCGACTGCCCTTTTGCGCAAATATTTGTATGTCTTAAATCCCCTTAAATGTTTAACAAGTAGCATAAACCGACTTGTGGTCATCTGTATGAATTTTTAAACTACTTTAATATAATGTAGAGATGGATTATTTATGTGGGATTTACTATAATTTTTAATTTACATAAGTAATCACTATAGGGCTGTTCGATTGGGCTTACTAACTTACAATTAAGATACTTGATAAGGTGGCAACGTTGCTACACACTGGTTTTTTTCTTAAATGGATTAACAGGAAAAATCTGTAAGAAAGTAGTAAGCTACTTTCTTGTTAAGCAAGTAAATTACATACAAAAACAAGTAAAAAGAAGTTAAGTTCGGCCGGGCCGAATCTTATATATCTTCCACAACGGAGTGCATTCCACAGTATTGCGGCAGATTAGAAGCTGTAGACTTTACATAGTAGTGTGGACAAATTTGATATTTTTTATGAACATTACGATATTTGGTTACTATTTCAAACTACAAGGCATACTTATTATGTCTATTGCATTAAATAAATGGTGACGCTTTACTATTCATTCATTCCCTCGGGGCCGATTTCCTCCTGTACCTTTTTGATACGAAAAATACTAATACTGAAGATCTATTATTCCATTCGCGCCCACAGAGGAATTTTCGAACGTAATTTCATGATTCTAGCTACAGCCGTTTGCTTGGTATCAGTTTTATTCGTTTTTCATTTCGACCCACAAAGTACAAATTTGGAAAATTTTGGAAATTGTTTTGCGGGTATACGCAGCTAGAGGAGTGTAAACACGGAATTTCATGATTCTTGCTACAGGCGCTTAGTTGGTAAAAACTTTATCCAATTTTGATCCTAAAGGTACGAATGGCAAATATATCTTTATGTTTAGTTACTAGATATATTTATTGTTACCACACTTTTGCCTACGACTGTAAAATGCATAATATACCCAGCGATCAAATTAACAGACGGTCATTGTCCACTGTTATATGATATCTTGTTATTTTATGTATTAACTGTTGTTGTTGTTGCGAACAAAGGTAAATGGAACTTGCATATTTTCCATGCAGGCATATTCTGCTTAGTAAGCATTTTTATTTATTTGCAAATATTGCTGTGGAAAATATTCAAGTTCATGGTCAACGGTCCCATGCAGACCAAAATTGCTGATCTGCATGGAAACGGCAATACAAATTACCAATTAAGTTTAAAATAACTGTATAAATAGTCAATAAAAATATTCACTGTTCGCCAGTCAGTCAGTGAGAGGAAAGCAAACACTTTCTATTTTCTTTGTCAAAATTATTTAGAACCTTTCAGTTACAAGTGCTGAAAGGTATAACATAAAATTAGTGTCAGTTCTGATGTTACATTTGAATTGGTAAACACTAATAATTTAGGTAATCTAACTCTACATTTTGGTGACCCCTACAATTTGAACGCGCATCCTTTAAATACTGGACGGGGAACAAACATTTTGGTGACCCCTACAATTTGATCGCGCTTCCTTTAAATACTGGACGGGGAACAAACATTTTGGTGACCTCTACAATTTGAACGCGCATCCATTAAATACTGGACGGGGAACAAACATTTTGGTGACCCCTACAATTTGATCGCGCATCCTTTAAATACTGGACGGGGAACAAACATTTTGGTGACCCATACAATTTGATCGCGCATCCTTTAAACACTGGACGGGGAACAAACATTTTGGTGACCCCTACAATTTGATTGCGCATCTTCTAAACACTGGACGGGGAATAAACATTTTGGTGACCCCTACAATTTGATCGCGCATCCTTTAAATACTGGACGGGGAACAAACATTTTGGTGACCCCTACAATTTGATCGCGCTTCCTTTAAATACTGGACGGGGAACAAACATTTTGGTGACCTCTACAATTTGAACGCGCATCCATTAAATACTGGACGGGGAACAAACATTTTGGTGACCCCTACAATTTGATCGCGCATCCTTTAAATACTGGAAGGGGAACAAACATTTTGGTGACCCATACAATTTGATCGCGCATCTTTTAAACACTGGACGGGGAACAAACATTTTGGTGACCCCTACAATTTGATTGCGCATCTTCTAAACACTGGACGGGGAATAAACATTTTGGTGACCCCTACAATTTGATCGCGCTTCCTTTAAATACTGGACGGGGAACAAACATTTTGGTGACCCCCTACAAGTTGAACACGCATCCTTAAAGACTGGAACAAACAGTTCGTAGCTCAAAAAGCCGAAACCAGTCTACAACATCCTTCAAAAAAATTAGCTTCTAAAGGAAGACACCCGATCTACAGGCAGAACTTTTTGCATCAATAAGGCACAATGGCTTCTGTGGATGAATTGGTGGTCATACAAGATGGCAACGCAATAGAGCTACAGAAGGCTATTGCCAACATAAAGAAGGCTCCCTTGGATCGACGCTCATTAGACTTCTACCAAAAGAAGTCAGACGAATTGAATGCTCTTTTGAAGGTCTTCGATAGTCAAGACAATGGGATTCGAAGACATCCTTCTATCAAGGACGACCATCCGTATCTCACAAAAGACTTATACGGAACCGTTGGGGCGAAGTTTAGGGCTGCAATGGAGGACATTGAGCTGGCTATCAAGTCACTGAAGGCAACGGCTGGGGAAGATCTAGTCATACCTATGTCATCATCAACATCTCCCAAGACAACCACTGCGGAAGAGCCAAAGGAAACAGCCAAATCCCTTTCAATCCAAAAGTCAAATGACAACCCAACCTCAATGAATAATGCTGCACAGGAGATTTTTCAACCCATGGACTGATTAGAAAAATCTCTGCTCGCATGTCGGCATTGAAAAGATTATTGGCGACACTTTCGTCAATCAACGCACATGAAACACAACAGTTTTATAAAATTCAAGTTGACACCATTAATAGGTTATGGAGTCAGTTAGAGGAGTTATATGACCAATCATGGGTCCTGCTACAAAATCCCATTGCGAATGGTTTAGATCAAGAAGGCTACTACATCCTAAATGACATGGTTTTTAAGACGTTAACAAAGCTCCACATACTGTCCGATCAAGAGAAAAATCCAGACACATGCAACTCATCAACACATGTTGCATCTATGTCACTCCACTCCAATTCCAAAATTTGATGGGGACTATGGAAAATGGAGTCAGTTTTTTGATCTTTTTACACAAATAATAGATCAACAACAAATATCGTCAGTGCAGAAGATGTGGTACCTGAAGGCAAATTTATCAGGAGAAGCTGAAAAACTAATCAGCCACATATCTACGACGGAAAGTAATTACAGCACAGGCTGGAAAATGCTGCAAGACCGTTATAACAACAAGCGAATTTTAATAGCTACATTAGTAGAAAAGTTACTAAATCAACCTATAGGATCGTCAACCGTATCCTCCATCAAGGCGCTACACGACACAACTCGTGAATGTTTATTGGCGTTAGACAATATTGGAGTAGAGACGAAGTCTTGGAGCCCTTTACTTCTGCAAATATTGATAAAGAAATTAGATCGCAACATGCACATAAGATTCGAGCAATCTTTAGAAAATCCGAGGGAATACCCAAGCATCAAAAATCTACTATCATTCCTCGAGCTTCAATTTCAAACAATGGATGCCATCGTTCATAAAGAGAAATCATCACCAAGCAAAACGTTATCTTCAGTAATTACTTCTGAAAGGAAAAGAGATAACTGCAAGATATGTCACAGTGGAAGTCATTCGCTGTACCATTGCAGTAAGTTTCTGGAGTTATCAGAGGCAGACAGACACAAATATGTTAAATCACAAAAACTATGCTTTAATTGTTTTAAAAGCGATCATTCTGCCACAAGCTGCAAATCAGGTTCCTGTAAAAAATGTATCTTGAAACACAACACACTATTGAATTTGGGATCGAGTCCTAAGCCGTCAATCAAAACTAACAATCCACAACATGTTTCCAATATGCCTCCAGCAAACACAAAAGAAGTAATACCAAACACTACAAACGCAATCGTCTCATCAGCATCAGCAGAAAAATTGCCGCCGCGCAAGAGTTATGTCTTACTTGCAACAGCAAGAGTAAGAATAACAGCAGCCAATGGAAATTCCAGTGAATTTCGGGCAATTTAAGACTCAGGATCTCAAGTCAACCTTGTATCGGAGCGTGTCGTCAAAAGACTAGGAATGTCTACCACTGAGGCTTCACTATGTATTGACGGCATTGGGAACGGGAAAAGGAGAGCCACAAGACGCATAAATGTGAAACTGGAATCCAGAAATAACAAATATGCAACAGATTTAGAAGCAACTATCATTCCCGTACAACCAAGCCAACATTTTGACGTTTCAACATGGGGAATTCCTAACGTAGAACTGGCTGATCCATATTTCTACCAACCAGGAAAAGTAGACATTTTGCTGGGTGCTGAATTTTATTTCAGTCTTATGAAAAGTGGGAAAATAGAACTTTCTCATGAGCTTCCAATACTTGTGAACACAACTCTTGGCTGGATTATAAGTGTCGTTTAATTATGGTTCAGCAGAAGCAGCAACTTGCGCAGTATCTGCCACTGATTCTGGATCGTTCGAGAATGAAATGTTGAGCGATGTAATTGAGCGATTATGGAGAATGGAGGACGATGGATCTAGTGAAAAGAAATTATCGCTGGAGGAACAACAATGTGAAGCCCATTTCGTACAAAACGTTCAAACAAACAGTGAAGGACGGTTTATTGTGCGATTACCATTTCGCGAGAGTACAGCTGCGTTAGGAAAATCAAAAGAAATGGCCTACAACAGGTTCCTCAGCCTTGAACGTCGCCTACTGAAAGATCCGTCCATAAGAACACAATATATCAGTTTCATGGAAGAATATAAAAAATTAGGGCACATGACAGAAGTAGACACTAATTCTTTGTTGGCTCCTAACTATTTCATCCCTCATGAAACCATCAAACGCTGAAACCAGGTAGCACAACAACCAAACTTCGAGCAGTTTTCGATGCTTCAGCTAAAACTTCATCAAATTATTCACTTAATGATTTAATGTATACTGGTTCAATAGTTCAGAGTGAACTATTCTCAATACTCGTTCGTTTTCGATTACCACGATTTGCTTACACAACAGATATCGAAAAAATGTATCGTCAAATTTTGATACATCCACATGATCGGAGATACCAGATAATTTTATGGAGAACGGATCCCTCATCTCCCATTAAATATTACCAACAAACACAGTCACCTACGGAACGCGAGCAGCTCCATATCTGGCCACTAAATGCCTTCAAAAAATTGCAAATGAAAATTAATTCAGTTATCAGTTAAGTGCCCAGGTACTCAATGACTGTTTTTACGTAGATGATGGGCTCGGAGGATCGAACAGTTTAGCTACAGCTATTGAATCTCAACGACAGCTAATCCACATTTTGAAAAAACATGGATTTAATTGTCGTAAGTGGAGTTGAAATCATCCTCAACTTCTTCAAAACATTCCGCAAGACGACCGTGAAGTGAATCTCGACTTCAACTGCAGCGATAGAGACTCTATCAAAACTCTTGGTCTGATTTGGTTACCAAAGACTGACGACCTATGCGTTAAGGTAAAGGTAACTTTAAAAAGGACAGTATGTTCCGATTTGGCAAAACTGTTTGATCCGCTTGGACTTTTGGCACCAGTCGTAGTTAAGGCGAAAATGTTCATTCAACATTTGTGGCAGCTTAAATTAACGTGGGACGAATGCCTCCCATCAGATCTAAACTCAACATGGACTAATTTCCGCGAAAATTTAGTAATTTTGAATAATCTTCAAATATCTCGTCACATATTCAAAGGTGGCATCCCACTGACCACACAGTTACACATTTTTGGGGATGCACCCGAGAAGGCATTTGGGGCTGCAGCATATTTATTATGCGCAAAATCTCGAGTAGCACCCCTCAAAAAACAAACATTGCCAAGGTTAGAACTGTGCGCAGCATTGTTAGCAGCAGAATTGTCACACAGGCTACGAAAAGATATGAAGATAAATGATCTACCAATATTCTTATGGACTGATTCTGAGATTGTACTAGCTTGGATAAACTCCCAATCATCATCATTCCAAACATTTGTTGGAAATAAGATATCACAAATTCAGACACTGACGTTACCACAACTATGGAGACACGTCAGTTCTAAGGACAATCCAGCGGACGTTCTATCGAGAGGTTTATCTGCAAGGGTTCTTGCAGAGTGTCACCTATGGTTTCAAGGACCTCTTTTTCTACATGGAAGACAAGAATTCTGGCCAACAAAATTATTGTCTCAACTGCAAATTTCCACTGATCTTGAAAGGAAAAAGAATACACCGATGGTCTTAGCAGCAACCAGAAACTTTGAGTTTATATACAAAATTCAACACAGAGGCTCGTTCCCGAGACTACAGAGAATATTATCTTATGTTCTTCGTTTCATTAGAAATTCCACTCTACAAAAACCACTAAGACCACACCTAAGGGCACTGAACCCGAGAGAACTCGATGCGGCACTTACAGTTATTATACGGACCATCCAAGGCATTGATTTTGAAGCCGAATTAAAAAAATTGGAACAACGTCAAGACATTGGCAAACAAAGTACCATCACCAGTTTGTCCCCCTTTATTGACAACAAAGGAATCATTCGTGTTGGAGGGCGATTAGAAGAATCAACTCTACCCTATGATGCCAAGCATCCAATATTGTTGCCATACAACGACATATTGGTCAAACTAATATTCAAGATGATGCACGAAGTAAACAAGCATTGTAGTCCACAGGCCTTATTAGGAATCATGAGGCAGAGATTCTGGTCAATAAAAGGAAAAATAACGGCAAGGGCCATTGTACAAAAATGCATACGTTGTAACAAGGCTCGTCCTCAATTGTGCCAACAGATTATGGGCAACCTTCCACAAGCAAGAGTGACTCCATCAAGACCATTTATCAACGCGGGAGTTGATTACTGCGGCCCGCTATGGATTCACTACAAAGTCAGAGGAAAGCGACCAACAAAAGCGTACATCGCTGTATTTTGTTGTTTTGCCACCAAGGCAGTTCACCTCGAGCTTGTAAGTGAATTATCAACCAACGCGTTTATAGGAGCATTAAAACGTTTTATCAGTCGAAGAGGACGTTGCCAGAATATATACAGCGACAATGCAACGAACTTCGTTGGTGTAAGAAATCAACTTCCGGAACTTATTGAGTCAATTTACTCAAAAGATGGACAGGAATCAATAGTTTCAACATGCAGCTCAAAAGGAATAACATTTCATTTTATTCCACCCAGAGCTCCTCATTTCTGTGGGCTGTGGGAAGCAGCTGTGAAATCTGCAAAGCACCTTTTAATCCGGAGTGTAGCCACAAGTTCATTGACGTATGAAGAACTGGAGACAGTAGTCGTTGAAATAGAAGCAATATTGAATTCACGACCTTTGACACCGATGTCTAATGATCCTTCCGACCTATCAGCATTGACACCAGGACATCTACTGATCGGTGAGGCTCCCACAGCAGCGGTGAATAGCGAAGCCAGTTCAAAAAATATTTCACTTCTGTCCCGATGGTAACTCGTAACACAATTAAAACATGAGTTCTGGAAACGATGGTCCAGTGAATATCTGCACGAGCTGCAACAGCGGCAGAAATGGAGAAAGCCATCTCCTAACATCAAACCAGGAGACATGGTCATCATTAAAGAAGACAACACGCCCGTCATGAAATGGCCATTAGGACGAATAACTCACGTTTATCCAGGAAATGATAGATCTACACGGGTGGCCGATGTACAAACTGCAACAGGAAGTTTCAAACGCGCAATTCATCGTCTTGCCTTACTTCCTGTTGAAAATGGCCAACAACTTGGTCCAGACGAACTTCAATGAGTCACAAACTCTGATCAAAATTCAAATGAACCAGAAGCAAAAAGACAATGTTTACCAGCCGGATCTGTACATATTTCAAACGTCGACGTCATTCCCACCGATACCAAACCTCTAGCGAAGCCAACACGACAACGTCTTTCGACACCAGCTATATTAATAATAATATTATTGATCCTTCCATTTGTCATATGTAGTCCAGTGAAGGTAGAAAACTTTCCGGAGACAACAGGTATCCATTTTGAACAAATCGGCAAATGCAACATAATATCCAGCATATGGACACTTGTAATATTTTATGAGTTAGGGCCATTAAAAAAGGAGATACAGGCACTACAAAATGGTACAATGGCCCTTCAACACATATGTCAACAAATTCAACAAAAACGTGAGTGCGAAGATCACTTCAAACATATTAACACGGAAGTATCAATGGATAACACTTTACTCGTTCCACATCGACACAAAAGAGGGGCTCTTAATATAATTGGAAATGTTGTTGTCTGTGGGGAAGAAGTGTCGCATATCACATTGACCGGCTCTGGATTTCTGTATTTGCAACCAGAATGTGTGATAAAACATGAGCTACTGACAATCATGAGCAACAACGTCTGGTCATCAACTAAAGGCAATTCATATACCGGTTTCAGTGGCATATCATTGTCAGAAACACTTAGCCAAGGGAGCAACACCGTCTCAGATCCACCATATCTTCCAATAACAAATAGCAACTACATAGGGGAACTATCAGCAATTCAAAGGCAGCTAAATTCAACAGACATCAAGAATCTGCCGCAATCACCACAAACAAATCAGCATCATCACAGCTTGATCATTGCTTATGTAGCACTGGTGTTGATAGCAGTCCTATTAAATTTTCACGTAACCCTCAAGTGTTTGAAATCGCAACGATTTGCACCGAAACCAAGGCCCACAATATCAAGGGCAACACCAGAGGACGATCAGCAGTTTAACACTACATTTACACGTTGTTGACCTTCAGTCTACGCGGGGGAGAATGTTTAGTTACTAGATATATTTATTGTTACCACACTTTTGCCTGCGACTGTAAAATGCATAATATACCCAGCGATCAAATTGACAGACGGTCATTGGCCACTGTTGTATGATATCTTGTTATTTTATGTATTAACTGTTGTTGTTGCGAACAAAGGTAAATGGAACTTGCATATTTTCCATGCAGGCATATTCTGCTTAGTAAGCATTTTTATTTATTTGCAAATATTGCTGTGGAAAATATTCAAGTTCATGGTCAACGGTCCCATGCAGACCAAAATTGCTGATCTGCATGGAAACGGCAATACAAATTACCAATTAAGTTTAAAATAACTGTATAAATAGTCAATAAAAATATTCACTGTTCGCCAGTCAGTCAGTGAGAGGAAAGCAAACACTTTCTATTTTCTTTGTCAAAATTATTTAGAACCTTTCAGTTACAAGTGCTGAAAGGTATAACATATAAATTAGTCAGTTCTGATGTTACATTTGAATTGGTAAACACTAATAATTTAGGTAATCTAACTCTACACTTTATTTTTCGTGTATACGCAGTCAGAGCAATGTACACATTGAATTTCATTATTCTAACTGTAGCCGTCTGGTTGGTACCATTTGTATCCCCTATCGCCCGATTTTCTGCCTAAAAGTACACATTTATTCTTTCTTTTATGTTTCCCATCTACACAGTCAGATGAATGCATACTTTCATGCTTTCAACTTCAGCGGTTTGGTTGGTACCATTTTTATCCCTCTTTTCTAATTGTATCCATAATAAGTATAATTTGTGAGTCTACGCAATTATTGGGATGTACTCGCCGAATTTCATGTTTCTAGCTGTTATCGTATCAAAGACACCATTTTGATCCCTATTTGTTCCATTTTGGACGCAATATATTTTTTTGTAATTTTTGGTGATTTAAAGTTACAAGAGGAATGTCCGTAACAAATTTCATGTACATGCACATGCAGAAATTTTCAGAAAAAATTACTTAAATAATCCAAATATTATCACTTTCACTCTGGGCCTATTTCGTCCAGTTTCAATCCCAACCGATATGCAACCATTAGACACATTTAGGGAAATTTTGAACCTCCTAGCTCATTTCGTTCGGTTGCTAGCGTGCTTTCAACAGACGGAATTTTACCATGACCCAGAATATATATACTTTATGGGGCCTCCGATAAATATTTCAAGGTGATACAAACGGAATGAAAAAATGAATATACCCACATCCTTAGGTGGAGGGTATAAAAATGAATTTCGCCTTTGAGGAGCTCTCAACTATCTTTGATTTGTCCCCTTTAACTCCTGGACACTTTCTTATTGGGACTTCCATGCTGAATCGGATATATCTGATGACGATTTAACTTACGCTAATATATGGAAACGTTTGAAAATCATTTCCCAGTATTTTTGACAGCGCTGGAAGTCCGAATATTTGAATATCAAGGACGAAAAATTGCCCCCTAACGAGTAGCGAATGGGGCGTATATTAAAAACGTATCCTGGACTCGACCAGAATACCCGGGTTGTAGATATAAAATCGTCTCACGGCGTAATTAGTCGACCCATTATCAAAGTTTTGAAACTATTTTCCGACTGACTAGATCCTAGTCTAATTTTAAAAAGAACACACACTCACATTATTATTTTCTATTTATGGCTGCATATCACAGTGCAACACGAAAAAAAATAACCATATACGGACACCGCTACATGATAAAAGACCAAAAAAAAAGACCCGTGTTTTTTTTTTCCCCAAAGTCATGCACTTTTTTTTTTATGGGCCCCCAGAGATTTGAGGCCTCGGTGTAATTTTTGGAAAAAAGTGATCATATTCTCAGGCTCATATCTTGCAAACCGTTCGGAATTTTGTTGAAGTAAAGAAAAAACAAATGAAATTAAAAAATTTTTGGGAAATTTTTCACTTTTGCGGCTACCTAAGCGCTACCTAAACGGTGTTAAGAATAATTCCTAGGAAGTTCATATGTTCTAGAAAGTTGTTTATTGAAATCTTAAGTACATTTTTGTTGTTGATTGTTTCCTTGAATTTTTAACGGTTTGCTACCTATGGACCTGAACAGGGCAAAAAAGGAAAAAAAATCTAATTTTTGGAAAATTTTTCACTTTTGCGGCTACCTAAGCGCTACCTAAACGGTGTTAAGAATAATTCCTTGGAAGTTCATATGTTCTAGAAAGTTGTTTATTGAGATCTTAGGTACATTTTTGTAGTTGATTGTTTCCCTGAATTTTCAACGGTTTGCTACCTATGGACCTGAACAGGGGAAAAAAGGTTAAAAAAATCGAATTTTTTTAAGTTTTTTTGCGATTTTGACCTTGAAGATGAAGTTTTTTTGATTTTATATGTTCACAATTTTTGTTCTTTATGACAAGAGCTAGAACTTTGCCTCAGAGTAAATCAAAATTCCGAACGGTTTGCAAGATATGAGCCTGAGAATATGATCACTTTTTTCCAAAAATTACACCGAGGCCTCAAATCTCTGGGGGCCCATAAAAAAAAAGTGCATGACTTTGGGGGGGGGGAAAAACACGGGTCTTTTTTTTTTGGTCTTTTATCATGTAGCGGTGTCCGTATATGGTTATTTTGAAATGACTTCAAAAATGTTGCACAGTGTATTTAGATGACAGGCAACATGAGCGATGTCCTCAGTCACACGAGAGACCGCCTCAAAGCAACGAACGGCGAAGTCGGTTCGGTGAGCGGCCCCATTAGCAGCGTGACCGACGGCCCAGCGATTGGCAATATTCCTGTGGTCTGTGCCAGGAAGACCCCGCTCTCAGCTCCTGTTGCCATATGACAAAAATAAAAAGTTTATGTAGTATATTGCGGATGTAACAATGTAAATAGTCTCTAATCCCATCAAACTTATGTGTTCAAAAATACGTTTGTGATATCTATCGACATTTCTTCAATAAAATCAATAGAAGTGCAAGTTTGCATTGAAATAAATATTTAGTTGAAAGAACGCGAAAAAAGTGACATTTTAAAAATAAAATAAATTAATTAAATTATTTTATAAATTAATTTGAGGTTTAAAAAAACATAGTCTTAATTAGTAGATTTTTTGGGTTTTAGCAGCAATTCCCCTCGATTCCTTCAATCAAGTAAGTATAAGTATATAGAGGAAAGTCTCAAGATTACAAATATTTTAATTTCAGCTACCAATATTTGCCTAACTTTAAATGTTATTCAAAACACCAAACCTAACAAGTCTTACAAAACGTAAGTTATTGTTCAGTGCATGTAAACACGTGTAAATATTGATGTTATTGTGATTGAATTGTATATTTTTTGTGTTCTAGTATGATTTTCTACCTATTTATTTTAATTTTGTTGGTATAAGTAACAAAAAACGCGGACGTCTCAATATTGATTTGTCGGATACATGGAAGGGATCAAAGCAGCTAAGATCAGCAAAATTGACGGAAACGTATGAATCTGTGGCTGATGCCATACGTACTGCATGTTCACAAACAGGCCAAAAGTTGAGCTGAACCAGACCATATACACGGGAAACTTTTCTTCTTTTTACAGTATTCTTAATAAATATAGATGTTTAATAATTTATTTACATATTTTTTTAAACCCTACCAAAGGGATATGGGTAACAAACGAAAGAGAATAGAAACAATTAAAACTTTTATCTGCATTGAGAATCATTTCAAATTTACCTGTTTCAAAATAAAACTAATGCTAAGAAAATACAGATAGATGCATGAAATTTTAAACAGTGGGCGTTATCGTTATGCTACCACGCCCATTTCTTCAAAATGCAATATTTTAGTAGACGAAAGCTTATGCCGAAAATTGCAGGTCGATATCTCTTCTTTAATTATTTTTGTCGCTCTCTCCCTTACAAATGGATCCACTGTGCACTATGCAGCGGTACGAGGCAGTTGTTCGCAGGGGTTATTACCGGAATTATCTGGCCAGGAGCCACTTAGCACAGACTGTACATTCCTGGTTGGTTGCCGCCGGAGCACAGAACGACACCACACACATATGCATGGGGCCCCGCAGCTACAGGACTCTCTACAAAGTGCAGTCGTGCCGGCAACGGTATACAGATGGGCTATTTTTTTTGACGTAATGATAGCTCGCTATCACCAGTGGTCCTACACATTATCTAGAATTATGTCGACCAGATTAAGCGCATACTTCCAGTATATTGTCCAAATTCACTCTTTGGGTTGACCACCATTCGCACTTAAAAATTGTGTGTTCAGCATCATCCTCGCTCTCGCCACATATGTTGCATGCACTTTCAGGTTTTATTTTAATTGTGGTACCCATAAAGTTAATATAAAGAAAATAGAGAGAGAAGATAGTCTGGTAGAGTATTATGGAGGTATTGGTATGAGAGTGAGAATAAATTGAGGAAAAGAAACTGGGTATAGGAAAATGTTAGAATGGATAATTATAAAGTATCGATCGCTTCCTTCTTAAAACATTTTGTCTTTTTGATGAAGTTGAGCAGATTCCGTAGAGGTACATTTGCTAAAACCGTCAGATCGTCGAAAAACATACTTCCTAGAAAGGATAGTCTGAGTTCTTGTAGTCCAGCGCATTTACACAGCAAGTGCTCTACTGATTCTTCTCCATCCTCATCTAAGCAACTCCTGCCGTAGTCTTCGCGTGAGATACCGATGCGTTCAGCCATCTTGACAATCGCACAGTGCCCTGTAAGTACTCCTGTAAGTGTGCTTAGCGATCTTTATCAAAAGTTAATAGTTCAGGGGTCCTTTTCTGGCTAATGTTTGACCACAAGGTCCTTGTTGTTCTGCAATTGTGTATGGACTCCCACCTAGACCTTGTTGCGTTGTCCACTATGTCATCTACGTAGTTCGAGAAATGGGATGTGTACGTTACAGGTTTCTGGTGTGTTCACTCCCTCTGAGCCTTTTGTGGCACACTCGTCCGCTTTTTCGTTACCGGGTATATTGTTATGACCTGGTACCCAAGTTAGCGTGATGTCATGAGTTTGGATTTGGGTGAGTGAGTTTATACAGTTTTTAACACATCGTGCTTTGATGACTGTTGAATTTAGGACTTTGATTGCCGCCATACTATGTAATGTACACTTTGAATAAAATTTCTATTTAATATATTTGTGTGGCAGGTTCGGGTCTACGGACCCTTCTTAGCAGCTAGCTTCAGTAGGGAGGGGAGGTTCTTGACCCTTGCCAATCCACTTTATTACATTACATCGTTTTGTTGTTACAGAGTCCCTTTATTGATTTTTTTATCTGTCTATGGAAAGTTTCCCAAAAATAAATATGGAATATTAAAATTTAAATGGAATGTTCTATAAACATGATATATTGAGTGACTGGATGTTTTTGTCCCCATGCGTCGTTACCCTCCCAACCATGTTCCTAGTAGCATACAATTTTGGAAAGGAACCCTTAATCAATTAACCTCACATATCCTCCTAGGAAGCCTTTCTTATATTTAAACGATCATGTTAACTTCAACCATATAAAGACATAGATATAAATTTTAAAGATTAGAAAAAAACATTAATATTATTTGCACTTAACTCTAATTTCATATTTGACTCTACTTGAGAATAGCTTACTTTAAAAATTAGTTTTAAAATTTAGAATTTATATATTTTACATTTAGTTTTAAAATTACCTTTAATTTAGGAAAAATTTCGTTTTAGATATTTCAAATTTGGAATTTTAGCCAAAGAATTTTGTTTTCGTTTCATTCCCTTAACTTAATATACAGATAAATTAGCACTGAGAGTCACTGTAGTTAATATTTTTTTGTGTTTTCGGTAAATAACGGCGTAAAGAGACAAATCTCAACAACAACGAAAAAAATCAATGAAAACTGTAAAGCGACCGAAGTAAATATTATGAAATTTACCTTTTCTGTTATGTCATATGCAATGTTAATACTGATGTAAATTATGTGAAACAAAGAAAAGACAAGTTGAGTTAACATACATGAAAGGTATGTCAACCGACACAGCAGCATGTTAAGCTCAGAAAATAAATATCAAAATAAAGAACGATGCTCTGCTCTGATGCAGTATATAGTACAACAACAAAAATGGATACTTCCAATAAATCGAAAGTACAGATTTATGATGAAAAAAGCAGAGTATCGATCTGGAATAATAAGAGAAATGTGGTTACTTACTCAGCATACGTTGAAAGGCCTTCCAATAGTACGCCGTGTTACATCTCTCTCTTGATGTTATCTGGCACTTTACCGCTGTTTCGTTTATCCTTCCTTACTTTACTTCATCAAACACTTCACACACCAATTTCTTATTTGCCACCGATTTCTAAACTTCTATTTTTATTGTTTTCAATTAAAGTAATGTACACTATGAGTTTAATTGAAGGTTGATAATTTTGTTGTTGGTTTTTTCTCTTTACATCACAACTCTTTCATTTATTTTTTTCTTTCTTTTACAATTGAGTAAACTAAACTCTCAGTGCAAATTACCTTTTTAACCTAGAATTATTTTTTTGAAATTTGTTAAACGAACACTTATTTTTTTAACTTAGATAATAACTTTACTTTAAAAACTTATTTTCCCGCGGTTAACTATAATGATACCAACTACTATGATAGCTGTTTTTTTTATCATATTTCTTTTCAAATTCTTCGCACTCGCATTTCAGACGATCGTTTGACGCAAACTGAATTGTGTAGAGTAGTTACCAGTTGCCATCCCTCGGTATATTTATTATACCCTACACCACTTCGTGGTCTAGGGTATTATAAGTTAGTTTCGCTCCAAATGTTTGTAACGCCAAGAAATAATCGAGCTAGACCTACCTTTAAGTATACCGATCGGCTTAGAATCACCAGCTGAGTCGACTTAACGATGTCTGTCTGTCCGTCCGTCCGTCCGTCTGCTGTACATCTAAGCTTGTTCGCACTCTACAGGTCGCAATTGTTGTCCGATTGTCATGAAACTTGGCAGAATTTATTTTTTCTGGCCAAGGACCATCGGTATTGAATTTGGAGGAATTTTTGCATAATTGGGTAAGATCGGTTCAGATTTAGATATAGCCCCCATACAAATGTCGCTCCCGATTTGACATTTTCCGCTCTAGAAACGACATATTGTACCTGTTTTTCTTTAAATTTGGCAGAACATCTTATAATCCAACTAGAAACACGTATGCAAAAATTGGGTAAGATCGGTTCAGATTTAGATATAGTCCCCATACAAATGTTGCTCCCGATTTGACATTTTCCGCTCTAGAAACCACATATTGTACCCGATTTTCTTTAAATTTGGCAGAACATCTTATAATCCAACTAGAAACACGTATGCAAAAATTGGGTAAGATCGGTTCAGATTTAGATATAGCCCCCATACAAATGTCGCTCCCGATTTGACATTTTCCGCTCTAGAAACAACATATTGTACCCGATTTTCTTTAAATTTGGCAGAACATCTTATAATCGAACTACAAATACGTATGCAATAATTGGGTAAGATCGGTTCAGATTTAGATATAGCCCCCAATTTGACTTGTCGCTCCCGATTTGACTTTTTCCGCTCTAGAAACCACATATTGTACCCGATTTTCGTTAAAATTGGCACAACATTTTATAATCGAACTAGAAACACCTATGCTAAAAGTGGGTAAGATCGGTTCAGATTTAGATATAGCCCTCATACAAATGTTGCTCCCGAATGTTTAACCGATTTTGGCCAAACTTTACATATTATATTTCACCAATAAACATACATGGTGAAAGCGGGTCACATCGTTCCTGGTTTCGATATACCCCCATACAAATCTCCTTTCCGATTGACAGGATTCAAAAATCCTTCCCGATTTCACTTTTTGAATGAATTGAATTGTAGTGAGATATATAGTCGGCTCCATCCGTCTTTAGCCTTTCCATACTGTTGGGGAGATGCCCATATGTCCATACTTTGGTATAACATAAATGGGGCCCATTCTGCTCTATTACAGCTCTAGAAACTACATCTTACCTCGGATCTTCATCAAATTTTGCAGATCATTCTATGTTTCAACTAGGAATACCTACCGTGAATGAGAAATATATTGGCGCATGTTTTGGCACAGGCCTCAAGTGTTGTTATAGGCCCCCTTCAAATGTCCGATTCATCCAATTACCTCTGTATAATCTGTATTTGTCTTTGGATCTTGATCAATTTTTCCAGATCATGTTATATTTACTTTACTCGGAATATCTGCTGGAAAATTGGATCAATTACTTTATTATTTACCATATTCATTAAATTTGACTAAAGATGAATTTATAGTATAGTTTATATGAACTACATAAAATTGATCCCATGAAATACCTGGGTTTAGTAATCAAAGCGAGGTAAATACGCAGGGAGTGGTGTAGGGTATTATATAGTCGGCCCCGCCCGACTTTAGCCTTTCCTTACTTGTTCTTCTTCTATCGGATTTATTCCCTGGTCATTCAGAGCACTGTTCAAATTAAGAGCGGAACAAAAACTCCAATGGAACGATTCCTATCTCTTTCTGGCCACTATTGCTGAACAATGTACAGTGTGAGGTACAATTTCTGCATTATCTGTTATTTCGTTCTTCAATTATTTCGATGTTCAATTGACTATCAGGCAAAACCAGAAATGTAGGAAATTAGAGAATATGACTTTTTAAAGTCTATGCTATTTTGTCGAAATTAGGGACTTACATCAATATCTCCACTTTTTTGAGGTTACAAATTGAATATGGAAAAAGTGTAAAAGCAGTTCGAAAGCTCCTTCATGGGACTACTTACGGTATGCGTGCTATGTCGTAAGGTATTCCCGTTTGCCAGATATGGCCAGTGATCCTGGCCAGAAATTCACTTGAAAAGGACAAAATTTCCATGGCCACTTTTTTGAGGTTAGAAATTTAATATGGAAAAAGTGTAAAAGCAGTTCGATAGCTCCTTCTTAGGACTACCTACGGTATGCGTGCAATGTCGTAAGGTATTCCCGTATGCCAGATATGGCCAGTGATCCTGGCCAGAAATTCACTTGAATAGGACCAAATTTCCATGGCCACTTTTTTGAGGTTAGAAATTGAATATGGAAAGTGTGTAAAAGCAGTTCGATAGCTCCTTCTTAGGACTACCTACGGTATGCGTGCAATGTCGTAAGGTATTCCCGTATGCCAGATATGGCCAGTGATCCTGCCCAGAAATTCACTTGAAAAAGACCAAATTTCCATGGCCACTTTTTTGAGGTTAGAAATTGAATATGGAAAAAGTGTAAAAGCAGTTCGATAGCTCCTTCCTAGCACTACCTACGGTATGCGTGCTATGCCGTAAGGTACTCCCGTTTGCCAGATATGGCCAGTGATCCTGGCCAGAAATTCCCCTGAAAAGACCAAATTTCCATGGCCACTTTTTTGAGGTTAGAAATTGAATATGGAAAAAGTGTAAATGTTCGATAGCTCATTCCTGGGACTTCTTACGGTATGCGTGCTATGTCGTAAGGTATGACCGTTTTCCAGATATGGCCAGTGATCCTGGATAGAAATTAGCCTAAAAAAGTCCAAATTTCCATGGTCACTTTCGAGAGGTTATATGTTGAATATTGAAAAAGTGTAAGTACAGTTCGATAGCCACTTCCTGGAACTACTTACAGTATCCTTGCTGTTTCCATAGTCGTACCCGTTTTCCAGATATGGCCACTGATCCTTGCCAGAAATTCACGTAAAAAAGGACAAATATTGTACTCCAATATTGGATGTCAGAAATTGAATCCGGGAATACTGTATATACAGACCGATAGACCCTACGTGGGACTACCTATGGTATCCTTGCTGTAGCTGAAGGTATCACCGTTTTCCAGAGATGATCCTTTATCCTTCCCAGATTTCCTTTCGCTCCAACTGTAGTTTTTTGCACCAATCCTGGAAGTGGCTATTTGCTACGATAGAGTGATGTTTTGGCAACGTATACTCCAATTTTCATCGTCCTATTCCTTCTAGTTTTCGAGAAAATTAGTTTTTTCCGAAAATACCCAAATTAGATTTTGCCTAATCTAATACAATTGGTTTGTGTCTTGGCTAGTTAAATACGTATTTAACTTCACACACCTTCTGTACAGTTTTGTCAAAAAGGGGCGGTATTGGAAAAGTGGGCGTGGCACCTCCCATACGAAATTAAAACCTATTATTGAATATTGTCAGTTCTATGACACCTAGAGTGCTGTAATTTTGTGTAAGTGCATCTAGCATCAATGTGCATAGTTGTGTAAAAAAGGGGCGGTATTGGAAAAGTGGGCGTGGCACCTCCCATATGAAGTTAAAACCTATTATTGAAGGACACCTATTGTGCTGCAATTTTGTGTAAGTGCCTCTAGCATCAACGTGCATAGTTGTGCCAAAAATGGGCGGTTTGGAAAAGTGGGCGTGGCACCTCCCATACGAAGTTAAAACCTATTATTGAATATTGTCAGTTATATGACACCTAGAGTGCTGAAATTTTGTGTAAGTGCATCTAGCATCAATGTGCATAGTTGTGCCAAAAATGGGCGGTATTGGAAAAGTGGGCGTGGCACCTCCCATACGAAGTTAAAACCTATTATTGAATATTGCCAGTTATATGACACCTAGAGTGCTGAAATTTTGTGTAAGTGCATCTACCATCAATGTGCATAGTTGTGCCAAAAATGGGCGGTATTGGAAAAGTGGGCGTGGCACCTCCAATACGAAGTTGAAACCTATTATTGGATATTGTCAGTTCTATGACACCTAGAGTGCTGAAATTTTGTGTAAGTGCATCTAGCATCAATGTGCATAGTTGTGCCAAAAATGGGCGGTATTGGAAAAGTGGGCGTGGCCCCTCCCATATGAAGTTGAAACCTATTATTGAATGACACCTATTGTGCTGTAATTTTGTGTAAGTGCATCTAGCATCAACGTGCATAGTTGTGCCAAAAATGGGCGGTATTGGAAAAGTGGGCGTGGCACCTCCCATACGAAGTTAAAACCTATTATTGAATATTGTCAGTTCTATGACACATAGAGTGCTGTAATTTTGTGTAAGTGCATCTAGCATCAATGTGCATAGTTGTGCCAAAAATGGGCGGTATTGGAAAAGTGGGCGTGGCACCTCCCATACGAAGTTAAAACCTATTATTGAATGACACCTATTGTGCTGCAATTTTGTGTAAGTGCATCTAGCATCAATGTGCATAGTTGTGCCAAAAATGGGCTGTATTGGAAAAGTGGGCGTGGCACCTCCCATATGAAGTTAAAACCTATTATTGAATGACACCTATTGTGCTGTAATTTTGTGTAAGTGCATCTAGCATCAATGTGCATAGTTGTGCCAAAATGGGCGGTATTGGAAAAGTGGGCGTGGTACCTCCAATACGAAGTTAAAACCTATTATTGAATATTGTCAGTTCTATGACACCTAGAGTGAAGTTAAAACCCATTTTCGAATATATGCCGTTCTATAGCAGATAAAAAACTGATATTTTGTGTAAGTGCATCTAGCATCAATGTGCGTAACTGTGTCCAAAAAATGGGAGATATTGGAAATAAGGGCGTGGTACCTTCCATACGAAGTTAAAACCTATTATCGAATATATTCAGCTACAATACTTATCGTTTGTGTGAGTGCATTTAGCATAAACCTGCGTAGTTGTGCCAAAAATGGACGGTATTGGGAAAGTGGGCGTGGTACCTCACATACGAAGTTAAAACATATTATCGAATATATTCAGCTACAATACTTATCGTTTGTGTGAGTGCATCTAGCATAAACCTGCGTAGTTGTGCCAAAAATGGACGGTATTGGGAAAGTGGGCGTGGTACCTCACATACGAAGTTAAAACATATTATCGAATATTGTCAGTAGGTGTCATAGATCTAGAGTGCTGAAATTTTGTGTGAGTTGATCCAGTGTAAATAGTTGTGCAAAGATGGGCGGAAAGTGGGCGTGACCCTTCCCATCTGAAATTAAAACCGGTTTTAGAGTATTTCGACACCGAGATGGGCGGAAAGTGGCCGTGACCCTTCCCATACGAAATTAAAACCAGTTTTTTGAGTATATTCTGCAACGATATTCCTATATTGTTGTGTGAGTTAATTTAGTTGTAACCTGCTTAGGCAATATACAAATGGGCGGGATTTGAAAAATGGCGCATTTTTGATTTGAATTTTGTAAAATTACACGTTTTCTGTGGATCAAAGCACATTCTGTGGATCAAAGCAATAGTAAAGAAAGGTTATAAAAAGAAAAATATTCATTCGCCAACAGCCGACTTAAGTCAAGAAAACGGATATTATATTAATTTTTTAGTTTTTGTGTTGTTTGATTAGTGAACAATTTGATTGATTTTCTATGTGTTTTGAATGTAATGCAATTTCTTCTTACGAATGAAGTTTTTTGTTTAGGTAATGGAAAGGAGGAGAATCACATTTAACAAAAAATCAATTTGATTTTGACATCTTTTCAATTATTCGCCGTAAACTAAAGTTCTCCATGGAACATATCCATTTCTTTATTATCTCAGGGAAGAACCTTGGTTATAATTGGTGCATATATTACCGATCAGAGCAAAAATTAATATGAAAGCAGATTTTAATTTTACCGTTTGTTTCTTTGCATGGCGAAGCGGGCGGGGGTTCTGAGTGTTTGTCAGTCCGTCGTCCGATGCACTTGTGTTTCTCTGTCGTCCGTGTTGTGTGCCGTTCAGTTTTGTGTTAAAATAAAAAAAAATTGAAACAAAATACTGAAATCATAAACAACAACAAAATAGATCAAATCAAAAAAATTAAAAACAACCAACAACAATAACCGCGTCGCGCCGCGCCGACCAAAACATTTAAACAACCAAACAACCCAACAACAACAATAACATCAACGTGAACAACAAAACATCGCAGCAGCATCCATAACAGCCGCACATCACTGACCACACATTATATGTCCGCTCCGTAGTGTGTGCGTTGTCTCCTTCCCTTCCCCCCTTCCCATTCGTGCAGTGCAGTTGACACTCTTTTCTTTCTGTCGTTGTTCGCCCAATGCTCAAGGCATAACACTGAGCATTGGGGGAATACAGCAACGGCAGGGAGAGGAGTTTGGAAACTGTAGCTGCATACTGACTCTGTTTTGTTTTTTTCTTGTTTGTCTGTTCTAATGGTGGGTAAGTTTAAAGTACAATTTGCCAATGTACGAGGGCTGAGAGCGAATTTTTTTGCCGTGTACGCTCATGTACAATTCCATCGGCCTGATGTTTTTGCTCTTTGTGAGACCCAGGTGTGTGAGGATTCTGATCCACAGGATTTTCACGTTCCTGGGTATCACACCCTATCCCTCTTTATCCCCCACAGAGGTCTTTTGGTATACGTACGTAATGATATAGTGTTCCAGAACCGGCATAACTTAAACTCTGAAAATCCAGAATTTAACTCCCTTTGGGTTAAATTCAAGATTGGAACACACGTACTACATTTCGGATTTGTGTATAGAAGTCCAAACGCGGAAAGGGAGGTATCCCTAAATGGCTTTGACGCCCTTTCCGATTCAATTACAAAAATTTTAGAGGACTATCCTGACAGTGAAATTGTGGTTGCTGGCGATTTCAATGTCCATAATTCCTCTTGGCTTGCCCATTCGAGTCACTCAACACCGGAGGGTCAATACGCCGAGCTTTTTGCCGCGCATAATGATTTGACGCAACTAGTGAATGAACCGACACACATTCCGTGTGTCCAAGGGCAACACTCTAATATTCTTGATCTATTCTTAACATCACACCCCGAAAAGTATGAAGTTAACGTTCTAGCACCTCTTGGTAATTCGGATCACTGCATTTTTTCAGCATCCTTTTCGTATTCCGCTCTTCGTGTCGCTTCGACCGCAGCCCCAAAGCGGACAATATATTTATACGAAAAGGCACGTTGGGCCGAGCTCAACAACTTTTTCCAGCATTTCAATTGGAAACTTTGTTTTCTAAATGGCGATATAGATGCTGCGGCTGAAATGATTGAAAATATTATCTTAATTGGAATGAAGTCATTTATTCCAATTAAAGTTATTTCGGATAAACCATCTAATAAAAGTTGGTTTAACCAGACATGGAAGGCTGCTGTCAGATCCAAAGAGGAAGCATTCAGGAAATGGCGTTTAAATAAAAATGCCACAACTGATCTGCTACGCAAGCAGACAAGAACCATGTGTGCCAGGGTACTTAGACGTGAAAAGCTTCTGTACGAACAACGTCTTCGTGCCAAAGTTCTTGCTTCTCCCAGGGGAAGTAAGAGCTTTTGGTCATTTGTGAGAAGAGTAAAGGATAACTCCTCATCTATCCCAACTGTTGTTAAAGATGACCAGATATTCACTAACCCGGTTGACAAAGCTAACCTATTGGCTGAAATGTTTGCAAGGAATTCATCCTTGCCGGAAAGCAATCAACCACTCCCCGTGATCGAAAATGTATCTAGTTCCATGCCTCAGATATTTTTTCGAACACGTGGAGTTAAAAGGGTTCCCGCAAATCTCAACGTAAATAAATCTCCAGGCCCGGATGGCATTTCAGCACTTGTCCTATGTAAGTGCTCTTCGACGCTTGCCCGTCCCCTTCGTAATCTTTTCAACCTTGCATACCGTGTAGGGGTTTTCCCAGCGTGTTGGAAGATTGCGAACATCCAGCCCATCCCTAAAAAAGGTGAGGCTAACAATCCTGCTAACTATCGACCGATCGCGATTTGCTCAACGCTTTCGAAGGTTATGGAGAGTATGGTTAACCACCATCTTGTGAGGTATTTAGAAACTAATGACTTACTTAATGATCGACAGTATGACTTCCGTAGGAATCGATCTACGGGAGACCTGATGACACTGCTATCCGAAAAATGGAATCGATCTATTCACAAGCTTGGTGAGAGTAAGGTCGTTGCTCTAGATATCTCCAAGGCCTTTGATAGAGTTTGGCACGGCGCACTCATATCAAAGCTTATCGCTTTTGGTGTTGGTAGTGACTTCTCTCGATTTATATCGAGCTTCCTCAGAGATCGCACTATACGTGTTGTTGTAGATGGGTTCTCATCCGACGAGCATAGGTTAACCGCAGGAGTACCACAGGGCTCTGTCCTCTCCCCTCCCTTTTTCTTATTTTCATCGACGACCTCTTGGAAATTGAGGATAAAAGGCGATTGATGGATGAGTCACTTAGCCAGGATTTGATAGCCATTTCTGAATGGGGTCGAGAAAATAGAGTAGATTTTAATGCACGTAAGACCCAGCTCCTTGTTATCTCACAAGCGATTCACTGATCCAACGGTGTCGTCGATTTTAATGAACGGTGTAGATATTGAGCAATCAGATGATCTAGTTGTTCTTGGCATAAAAATACAATGTGATGTTCGTTGGACAAAACATGTATTTGATGTGTCGAAAGATGCCTTCAAATGTTTAGGCTTTTTAAAAAGATGTAAGAAATATTTTACACCCTCTGATCTTCTCAATATCTACACTACCTACATCAGACCAAAGATGGAATACAACTCCCATATATGGTCGGGTGCTCCAGCTTCATCACTGGAGCTACTTGACCGTGTCCAGAGGAGGGCGATGGTGTTGATAGGTGACGGTAGGATATCCAATTCTATTGTCTCCCTTGAACACCGTCGTAATGTTGGTTGTGTGTCATTGTTCTATCGATACTTTCATGGTGTTTGTTCTTCGGAAATTCGTGATCTTATACCGCCCGTGAGAACGTTCGGTAGAGATACGCGACTCTTCAGGAACGCTCACCCATTTGTTGTCGATTGGACAACCGACCGCACTACACATTACAGAATAAATTCGTTCTTCGCCCGTACTATCCGTATGTGGAATCGACTTCCGGCAAATATCTTTCCCTCCAATTACGACATTCAGAGATTCAAAACAGATGTCAACAGACACTACTCCCTCTTTCCTCCTTCCAATACCTTATCTTCCTTCTACCAACGCAATGCACTGCATTTATAGGGGACATCCCTGAGTGTTGGTTCAGTGAAAAAAAAAAAGTATTGCAGCTACATTCGTGAAAGTCGGTAACTATATTTCTCTGACAACTTAGACTTGCAATATAGATGGATTTTTTGAAATGTGTACTTATAAGGGGTAATCGGGACAAAAATGGATACAAAATGGTGCCAACGTAAATTTGATATGTAAATTCCTCTGACCATGTAGAAGCGCAGTCAAATTGGATTTGTCGAATTTTGTACTTTTTAAGTGCGCTCGGGACAAAAAGGGATAAAAATTGTGTACAACCCATTAATTACGTAAACTCGGAACATAAATGGATATAAAATTTCTACTTATAAGGAGAATGCGGGACGACAAGGAATAAACATGTTATCAAATAAAGTACATGCTTTTAGGGGAAGCAAAAACACATGTTACCTTTAATGTTTTTTCAAAGTGTGTACTTTTTGGGAAAGAGGTGCAAAAAGTTATGAATTGGCCGGCTGCATCTAGAAACATGAGATCGAGGTTATAAAAGGCTCTGCGGTTGTAATTTTTGGTTTTCTACCCAATTGAAACGGCAAGTACATTCCTTTGACTCTGTATGAGAGCTATCTAATAAGAGGTTTCCAAATTACTATTATAGATTTATCTATATCCACCAAAAGGAAATTAATTAAATACTATCCATATGGATAAAACTAATAACAAAGAACTGGTTTTTTCGATGCGAAGCAGCGGGTACTGCTAGTGTCCAATATTATTAATTTTCCATTCCTTTTTAAGTAAAATATTTTTACAATGGAAAATAATTTCGAAAATGTTTTAACAAAAAAGTTCGTTTTTAATTTGTAATATGTCAGCATTTTAACCCTAAATTTTAAATTTATTTTCATTTATTAATTTTTTTTTCAATTGTTTTCGTAATAACTACAACAATAAAAAATATTTATTTTTAGATTATTATACTTTTGTTGTGTTCTTCCCGATTCCTTGTGCCATATGGTTTTATTAAGAATTGCATTCCTATTGAAAATTATCAAAAATGTACGAAAACCTTTAAACAGTGTACACGGACGTGCACGGTGTACTTTAACCCATTAAGCACACTAATGTTGATATTTTAAACCATATTGGACGTACTTAAAATAAATTATGTTTTCTCGGGAATGAAACTTTTCATTCCCGTTTTCCCGGGAAATGAAAAAAGTCCGGGAAAACCCAAACACTAGTCCGGTCTTAACAAAAATTGGCACAAATAAGTCTTGTGTATCAAAGACGAACGCTATTTAATTTGAGGCAAATTGGTTCAGTTTTAGATATAGCCCCCATACAAATGTCGCTCCCGATTTGACATTTTCCGCTCTAGAAACTACATATTGTATCCGATTTTCTTTAAATTTCACACAACATCTTATAATCCAACTAGAAACATCTATACAGAAATTGGGTAAGATCGGTTCAGATTCAGATATAGCCCTCATACAAATATCGCTCCCGATTTGACATTTTCCGCTCTAGAAACCACATATTGTACCCGATTTTTCGTTAAATTATACACAACATCTTATAATCCAAATAGAAATACATATGCAGAAATTGGGTAAGACCGGTTCAGATTTAGATATAGCCCCCATACAAATGTCGCTCCCGATTTGACATTTTCCGCTCTAGAAACTACATATTGTAGCCGATTTTCTTTAAATTTCACACAACATCTTATAATCCAACTAGAAACATCTATACAGAAATTGGGTAAGATCGGTTCAGATTCAGATATAGCCCCCATACAAATATCGCTCCCGATTTGACATTTTCCGCTCTAGAAACCACATATTGTACCCGATTTTTCGTTAAATTATACACAACATCTTATAATCCAAATAGAAATACATATGCAGAAATTGGGTAAGACCGGTTCAGATTTAGATATAGCCCCCATACAAATGTCGCTCCCGATTTGACATTTTCCGCTCTAGAAACTACATATTGTAGCCGATTTTCTTTAAATTTCACACAACATATTATAATCCAACTAGAAACATCTATACAGAAATTGGGTAAGATCGGTTCAGATTCAGATATAGCCCCCATACAAATATCGCTCCCGATATGACATTTTCCGCTCTAGAAACCACATATTGTACCCGATTTTTCGTTAAATTATACACAACATCTTATAATCCAAATAGAAATACATATGCAGAAATTGGGTAAGACCGGTTCAGATTTAGATATAGCCCCCATACAAATCTCATATTGTACTCCATTTTCTTTAAATTTGGCACAACATCTTATAATCCAACTAGAAACACATATGAAGAAATTGGGTAAGATCGGTTCAGATTTAGATATAGCCCCATACAAATGTCGCTCCCGATTTGACTTTTGCCGCTTTAGAAACCACATATTGTACCACATATTGTACATACATTTACAGGATACAAAAATTCTTCCCGTTTTCACTTTTTCACCGAATTAAATTGTATTCGGATAGAAAGTGGAGTGAATCATAGAGTCGGCTCCGCCCGACTTTAGCCTTTCCTTAATTGTTTCTTCATTCATTTTTGGTTTGTTCTTTTTTACATTCGTCTTTCCGTCCCACTGCATATGGAAAATAGTAAAAGTGTATGCTTAACAGCGGATACGCATTACAATAAGCTGATCGACCATCGTCTTCACCAGTTTTTAATGACATAATGATATCCCGTAATGCCAGCATGTACTTCGTATCAGTCAGCAGATGACAGGGAACTGCATTAGGTCGACATTCATTGGGATCCCAATCGGATCCCAAATGTTTCAGGTTTCGATGAATGTGCATGTTTACGAAACGCAAACGAGCAATATTTCAAAGATCTGATATGGTCATAGTTATGATAGGTTCGGAGTATGGCGCACAATAAGACTTTGGTGGTTGTGTAATTATTACTTTCGAAGGTTATTTCCGCTTTACACAGCCGACGAACTAAAGTATATTTTGTGAGAACACGCCAAGACACTGAAATTAGGTCCGATTTGCAGAAAGACCAAACTGAAATGTTATAAATTATAATATTTGAGACGTTTTTGAGACATTTAGATTTTAGTCAATTCACCGATCGTTAATAGATTCATTACCAAACTTAGATAATTCAAAATATAACATACAAATAATTAAACATGCACGGATGTCATCATTCGCTTTTACTGCATATGTTTCTATGTGAAATATAACTCTATGACCAAAATTGGTTCAAAAATAAAATTTTTACAGAGAGAAAGCAAGCCGGGAATGACGAGTGACATACATTATTCATGCTGTGAATTTTAATACCTTTATTTTGAAAGATATTAAAAAGTAAAGGCTAATACAAATATAAACAGGCAAAATCCTAGAGCTCCTTACGCTATATGCTACAATACGTTTGGGCAACCTTTTCTATCCAATAAAGTTATCGTCAATTATCAATTCTCTAAAATAGTCAAAATGACTTCTGGCAACACACAATCATTAGTTGAAATCTGATCATTTGCAATGACACATACTTCCTTGATCGCATAGATTTTGATTTTGACAACGACTCTCTCACAGAGTTAAAACACTTGCACTTCATTCATCGGGATTGCAGCTAAGTTGTTGAAAGAGAGAGCAGTTCATTTAGCATCTAATTTGCCCTTGAATATGTAAATTAACGAAGTTTCAACGTGCAACCTTTCGAAGAAATTTGCGAAGGCTAAGGTTCTGCAGCAGTGAAAATTCATCTATAGATTGCTCACGAAAAGTCGTTGAATGCATTAAACCAAACGTTGTAACAAATCAAATCGATTTTTTTTTGGCGATTTTTACCAAACGCTGCCACTCCATCCGGTAAACTAAAGACTTGATTGAAGTTGTCTTATTTGTGGAAACACGTCACAAGTTGCAGATCGAACAATCTGCACTATTATTTTAAAAAAATTGCCGGAAATTGTCCATGGAAAATCACTGTTTACGTTTCTGCATTATATTCCCCGTCGATCTTTCCAGCTCACTGCATTAAAAACGAACACATCCGAAATGTTGTACTAAACATTGTTCAAGACCCAGGTGAGCGAACGTGCACACATTTCTAGCAGTATACTGAATTCATCACGCATGGTAATTTTTCCAGTGGCGTAATCCGATTTGAATGTCATGGCCATATCCATAAAATGAATATATATGACATCAACTCTTGGTGCATGCAATTATCACATAGTAATAATTTTTCTCATTTCAATTTTCTTTAAACATTTGAAATAGCTTATCAAGACTTCAGACTAAAATCACAATTCAAGTTTTTAAAATATAGACAGGAAAGTTTCTGTCGGGTCACCTAGTATTTCAATAAAAAATACCTCCTTTGAAAGTTTTTCAAAAAAAAACACATAAAATTCAGAAAAATGCATGAAATCTTTATTTAAATCGATAGTACGGTCCATATAATTTAATGTTTGAAGATTATTTAATGCAAATGTTGACCTTGACTGCGCCTCAAATGGTCCCACCGCTTAGATCAATTTTGGCATTTCCACGGTTTTGAGTAACAGAGGCCCAATTGCTGCGAACGGCGATGAATCGATAATTGATGGTCATCATTAACACGAGCCGATACAGCTGCGATATTTTACGTATTTTCTTCTCTACGTAAGCGTGTTGGTGGTTTAATGTCCAAAAATGTAAATTTGGTGCGAAATTCAGTCATAATAGCCCGAATAGCCGCTTCAGTGGGTCGATTAAACTGACCATAAAATGGAAGCGCGCGATGAACTTTCTTAACAGAGCACGCATTTTTATAATAAAATTTAATAATTTGCAAGCGTTGTTTGTTTGTAAACGATTCATGGTTAAATTATAGACTAAACTGATAAAGATAATAGCTAAAAAATCACCCTTTATAACAGCCCACAATTTAATGTAGCGCCCTTACAAATGGGCCCATTTTATTAATTACCTCGTTAAGACCCACATTATACCTCGGAAGTTTTTCAAATTTTGCAGATTATATTATATTTCAACTAAGAATACATACTATGAAAGTCCAATATATGTGCCCATACTTTAGTATAACCCAAATGCTATTACAGCTCTAGAAACTACGTCTTACATCGGATCATGATATATTTCAACTAGGAAAACCTACCGTAAATGATAAATATATAAGCAAATGTTTTGGACCAGGCCCCAAGTGTTGTTATAGGCCCCCTTTCAAATGACGGTCCGATTCATCCTATTACTACTTTATAATTTGTCTGCCGGAAAATTATAATTGATAATATTATTTACCATATTCGTTAAATATGACTAAAGATGAATGTATAGTAATTATAATATAATTTAATTTAATTTAATGTATAATTTATTTGAACTACATAGAATTGCTCCCATGAAACACCTGGGTTTAGTAATAAAAGCGAGGTATATACGCAGGTAGTGGTGTAGGGTATTATATAGTCGGCACGCCCGACTTTAGCCTTTCCTTACTTTTTTAATTAGCATATTCGGAGTACTGTTGCAGCGAGAGTCTTACATTTTTGTGAAAGTTCACTAATTCTTATTCCGCACAGTTGTGACAAAAATGGGCGGTATTGGAAAAGTGGGCTTGGTACCTCCCATACGAAGTTAATACCTATTATCGAATATTGTTAGTTCTATGACACCTAGGATGCCGAAATTTTGTGTGGGAGCATCCAGCATCAATGTGCGTAGTTGTGACAAAAATTTTTAGAATATATTCGACACCCAGACTCCTAGATTCTTGTGTGAGTTTATTTAGATGTAACCTGCTTAGACAATATACAAATGGGCGGGATTTGAAAGATGGGGGAATTTTGATTTGAATTTTGTAAAATTACTTGTTTTCTTTGGAATTTCATAGTACAATAGCAAAGACAGATTACAAAAAAGAAATATCTATTCGTCAAATGCCGACTTAAGTCAAGAAACGCAAATTATATTTTTTTTAGTTCTTGTGTTGTTTGATTAGTGAACGATTTGATTGATTTTCTATATGTTTATCAATTTCTCTAGTATCTCAAGGATGTAGCTTGATTATAATTGGTCCATATATTACTGATCACGAGAAAAATAAATATGAGAGCTGATTTTAATGTTACCGTTTGTTTTTTGCCTGGCGAAGCGGGCAGATTCATTTAGCTTAATAAACTTTTAAAATTGAACTAGTTTTGTATTTCTTGCTTTTAGTCCAGAAATAATGCAAGTGCCTCTTCTGGTGTGAATTTCATTTCCTCTGTTGGTGTAGGCACGCTATTCAGAATCCTCGTTGTTCTGGATGGAGAGGCTGTAGTCACTTCTTCTATGATTTGTGCCTTTTTATATTTCCTTTCCGATTTGAATTGGTGTATTGGTGTATAAACGATGTTATTTTTCCAAGTTCTTCATTAATCTCCTTTAGTTTTCGTCGCTTGCATCGTTCCCTCATTTCATCAAAGAATGTTGATGGTCTTGCAACATTTGCGTTGCATTTATTCACACTTTCCACTTTAAATTCAATCATTGCTTTGCGTTCTAGCCACTGTTTGGAACATTCATAAAACCTTAATTTAGTACGATTACACGACATGTGTCTAGATTTTAAATTATTTAGTTGATGCAGTTGTTAACAAATCATACGGTATTTTGTTTTTAATTATATTTAAAATATTTTCTATTTCCTGGTTCTTCGTATATACTTCCGCCAAATCTTTATAACCGAACTATTCCACGTTTAGATAAATAATGAAAATAAAAAGGAACTTGCATTCATTTATACTATGAGAGAAACTCCCACTTTTTACGAAAATTGATTTAGCATGTTATTTTAAAATGTAACAAGTAAAAAAACATATAATAAAAAATACAACAAACATGCTCGAATTTGAGGGACATTGATCTGAATTTAATATATATTTAGGTATATGATCAATAAAACAATGTCAATGTTTATTCCTGAATGAATTGCTGTACTACATGTGTGCATTTTCATGCACTAATTTGATTTGTCTGTTAAAACAGGTATTTTTTGGAAATTTTGAAAGAGGATAAAGGCAATGTATCTTTTATCTGTGTACCTACTTTTGAGAAAATTGCATTTTGGAACTGAAAATTTGACTTTTTGCACTAAATGTATCCTATCATCCAAGGGGACAATTTCATGCAGGCAAAAGTTACATTGAAAAAACGGGAATTCTTCATCCTTTCCAAGTATGTATATATTTCATTAAGGAAAAAAGATGTGTTGTTCCAAAGTCAGACATTTGTTCAAAAAAGATATTTTTAAAACTATATTTGGCACAAACATAATATTGGCGTCATAATAAAGCTAAGAATCCAGAAGAAATTACGTTATTTCGATTTTCAAAATCTAAAAAGGTGAAAATCTGTAATACAAAATAAAAATAAAATTTTTTCCTAGCATTATGAACAAATACATAAAACTATGTTAGAAAACATAAAAACAAAAGAATACAAATTTTAATTTTCTTTCAAATCGAGAAAAGTAGTCAACTTTGGGCCGATTTCTAAGATATATCCGATTGCCCGATTTCTAATAATAATATCTCAATATTATCATTGGTTATAGTCTAATTTTGTTTTTTTACAGAACTGAAAAATGTCTACTAGAACAAATGTTGGCCGATGGATTTTGATTATTAACCACAGTGCGACGGTGCATAATCTCTGCTTAAGTTTACTCAATGGGATAAATGGGTAATGATTAATTGACATTTTATGGGCCGAATTCAAGGTTAACAAAATGGGCTGACTCCTTTATTGAATTTCATTAAAAATTACCTCATGTTTTATTTCTTACTCAACGATGGCATGTTCACAATTTCAACGCAATATTCAATGGTTTGGATTCAGAGTTCGTGCGGAATGTCAAAAATGGCTTGTGGTCAAGCACTTCATCACTCCTTTCTCGGAATTCTCAAAAAAACTCTTCGCCATAGGCAACTTTCCAGAAATATGGCAAAATCATTTCCAAAAAACAAATGAAATCAACTCCCCTTTTAGAACTGAGCACACATTCAAATATAATTCACTTAATTTGAACCAAAGTACATACTTTCCATATTCCAAGGAAATCCTCACCCCATCGACCCCCATTTACAACTAACATATTCCAGAAATTTATTCATCAATCGACGACCACTGGACGTCCATTCATTTCTGTTTCATGTACGACGTTGTTTAGACGTGGTCAAGACCTGACATTTAACGGTCGTTGCTTTTCTAGCATGGAACTTCGTGCGAACGTGTAACGCAAAGTGAAAAGTAAAAAAATTTACATGCATACATATATAAGGATGTATGTAGATGTAAATGGGTATATACTATACACCTGCATATGCAAACAATCGAAGTGAAGTGAATTCTGACACGAAAAATATTCAAATCAAACACATTAAGTATACCAAACAGTTACAGTTCCCTTCTAGTGTAATTAAAACAAAAACTACAAACAATTATAAGTGCTTCTATTCTCTTTACCTGTCGCTCCACGGAGTTTTCAACAAACTATTTTCCATTTTTAGAACTATTTTCCAACACATCTCGTAACCACCACCTATTATCATCACAGTGTCATTATTCAAATAAATGGAGACGAACTGAAAACACATAATGTTTTCAGTATCGTTGTTACGAAAGTAAGTTATAAAGTACTCTGGTTAAGGGTGACCGAAATATACAAACTGTCTATCGAATGAGTAATAATTTTTATTTATGTGTGTATTGTGAGAGTATGACCAGATATTTTCCAATGACTTCTTTACTCTGGATTCATAGGGGATATTCCATACAAATAAAAGAGGAAAGCTGGGAAGGTGATCATCACGTGTCATTTGCCCACTATAAGATATAAAATTATGATTGATGAGAACTACTGAAAACATACACAATTGTTGTGGTTGTTACTATGGGTCGAAATTGTGTGAAATATGTCTTTTTAATAATATCCCTTTTGTAACTTTACTTTTAATATAATTCAAACACTGTTCTGATCCAGAATTATATGTACGTGCCTGTACTTTCAACTTTGAAAGACTAATAGTGTTTCCACCTATTTTCCCCACTATATTTACTTAATTACTCCGAGCAATTAAGAAAATATATAAACATTTTTCACTATCAGTTTTATAGTTTCAGCCAGAAAAAGTAGTGCACTGTAGTCGTAAGTTGGATAGTTTAATTCTTTTTTGTTCTTTGCGATTAATAGTGATCCTATGGAATCAAAATGTAATATAAGTTGATCCCTAATTATGGTTAAAAAAAATAATTTTATAAAAATTTGTTCAGAATTATCATTGAATACTCAAATAATTTTGATACCGTCTGATACAGAAAATTATTTTACAGAAACACGATTTTTAGTGGTTATATAAAATGGCTCGTGTTGGCTAAGATATAACCGAAATAAATTGGCGATATTCATAAAGGTATCCAAGTTTCATTTTAGGTGCTGACAACCATTTCGAATAATTTGCGTATTCGAATTGCATCGTTTAAACAAACGATTCTTCTTAGACTAGGATTGAATTTAACCCAATCTATCCATACTCAAACTCTTTTTCTAACAATAATGTTTATTTTTTTAATGTAGTATTCACTAAGTGTGAGTGATTCAAAAATAGAAAAAGAACGAAAAACCTTACCGTATACTAACTCCAAAATTCTGTAATCCGCATTAAAGCCTAAAAGGCAAAATTAATTTTATCTGCGTTTCCCTTAAGGTTCCTATATGGAGGACTTACTATGGCTATGAACCATTTTCCCGAAAATGAGTTCTTGATGCCAAACTATTCTCAGATTTTAATGTCATCTGTCATATAAATTTGGAGAAGAAATTTTTTTCTAAAGCCATTTTTTCAAATTTTTCTGATTTGGCTATCAACTCACACGTTAGTTTGTGACTGCATAAATAGTTCAAAAATGGAGCAGCATAACACCGAAGGTTATAATTCTCTACAACGATCTTGATTAAAACATTTTTCTAGACTTAGGGTATATCGTACTATCAATTTCCATCATTACGCGGTTAATTGCATTTTGGTTCCCAAGTTATCAGGCTAAAATAGTAAAATTATCTTTGGAAAACCCCGCGTAACTTTTTATCATATTGAGAATATCAAAATATTTGTATAGCATATGATTGCTGTCTTCATTCGGATATTTGTGTCAGAGAAGTTTCAGAATCCTGAACAGAGAAAGTTTAAATATAAGCAATTGCAACCGAGAATTTTGGATTCTTCAACAATTGCAGCGATTTTCGCGACTGGTTACGTATATGTAACAAGCGACATTGGTTCTTAATATACAAACGAAAATTCAGTCGGATCCGTTGGCTAGATCGCGAGAAAATCGTAAATTAAAAATGTCATGTGAGAAAATCATTTTAGCCATATTTGCTGCGAAAATGTAAATTTTCCAAAAATATCCAATTTGTATTTATTGTTTACCATGCCCTACCGCAATATCCACTTTTTGTAAAAAAATGGAAATGGGATAAAAATGGTACCAATCTGACGGACGAAGCTGGAATCTTTAAATTCGCTGTGTACATCCCAGAAAATGCGTTTTCTACACAACATTGCCAATATTTCATAAAAAACGTTATCGAGAATAAGTCTTATTTATATATTTGCCAATATTTCATTAATGGATATGTGCTTGTTTCAAAATACATAGTGCTCAATTTTAAACGTGCAAAAGTGGCTATGAACCATAAAAAGTGAATAATAGGAAATTTCGAAAACTTTTTAATCGTAGCAATTAGTAATCCTCTTTAGATTAAACTGTAGAAGAATGATTCATAATTACTCTTAAAATTAAGGAGTAAATCAGTTTTTTTCAGTTTCCACGTCTACCTATCAGCAAACCGACCGCACCGTCCCTTCTGCCCTTGTTAGATTAGAAATTATTTTTCTTCATCTTTATACCCTACACCACTTCGAGGACTATGGTATTATTTTGTAATGCATTAGCATGTACTATGTCAAAAAATCGCCTAGTTCTACGACAAAAGATTTTAAAACGTATGCTATCTTCTTACATTTTTTTGATACATTTCCACATTTTGATTATTTTCAAGTTTTTCTACACATCGAAAAACATAACTCGTTGGAATCTGAGCTTTCTGCCAAAAATGAAACAGTGGGCGAATGACTGAAGAAAAATTTGCCCACTACTAGATAACTTAAAAATCAAGTAGTTAATCCACTATACAAAAAATTTTAATTTAATAAAACATCTTAAGTTTAGTGAGAGCTAAAAATAAAAAAATATACATACAGAAATGGACAACAGACACCGTATTTGGCCCCAGGTTTAACAATAATTAAAGAAGGAACTGCATATTTATGAGTATGTGAAAATATACATATTAACCTTTGTTTGTATGAGAGTTAAACGTTTCAAAAAATTAAATTTTCCGAATAAAATACTACAAAATTTGGAGCACACAGCAAAAAAATCTATTTTTTAAGTTTTACATACTGTGAGTGTCAGTTTATTTGATGCAAGCAATAATGAAAGATAAAATTCCACTTTCTTTAAAATCAAATGCATTTTTGAAAAAATAAAAATGAGATTTTGGAGAAGATATATTTTGCTTTAAAATAGCGGTCTCATTAGTTTTATACGTTGTGTATTTTTGAGATAAGAACAACAAAAAAACTCCACATATATAATTGAGCAGCTTATTGATGTACTCAAGTTGTAACGGTATTAATGCTGTTATGACTCGAAATTGATCATATGCGTTTTTTTAGTTTTAGTGTGAACACGTACATGAAAGGGTAATGACATACATTTTTTAAGAATGGCCCGATGCACAACTATCATTCTACCACTATCATTTACCACTTCAAAAAGAGGAAACTCAGCGCAAAATAGCTGAAATATTTAATTTACCGTTATCTACAATCCAGCACATTATTTTTGCAAGAAAATAGAGTAAAGGACAAGGACAGAAAAGCTCATAATAAAATTTTAACATTGAACGATGGATTATAAGAAATATCAACAAAAACATAAATTATATGCACAAAAAATGGCAGACGATGTTCAAAATTCTCTTGGCAAAAACTGTAGTGTTCAACAATTCGAATTTTTCAATTTTTTTTTCAATTTATAAATTCATCTTTATTAACATTTTGTTTATATATACATATTTACATGGTTTGAGATTTTATACTAAGATATTACAACAATTGAGATCAGTTTTTATATTATAGTTTTGTAGAATTTACTTAAATAGGGTTTGAAGGAAAAATAGGGAAAACCTTCATTTGAATATAAAAATTTCAAATATTATTAGAAAACAGTAATGTATAACAAAAGATTACAAGGAGGTAAACAATTTTATACATATAGTTATCTATTTGGTGATTTCTGTTCTATAGGATGTCCAAAATTATAGTGAGAGTTCTCTACAAGCCCTTATCAGTGGATAAGTATACTGTGCGTTAGCGTTATAATATATTTGGCTAAGCCTGTATATAAAGTCAGGAATTTTCTCGTAACCGCTTCTACTGTGTAGCAGGTCTGTAGAATATCTCCAACGTAGGTTATGAATTATTTTAAGGCACTTGTTCTGGCGGCCTTATACCATAAGGGGCAAGCAAATGATAACATTGGTCTTAAAACTGCTTTAAAGATGAGATTTTTGTTTTTCAAGTTAAGCGAAGAGCGGCAACTGATTAATGGCCAGAGTGATTTCATAACTTTTGAACATTTCTTAGCAGTTTCGTTGATATGTTTACTAAAATTTAGCTTATTGTCCAGAAAAACTCCAAGGTATTTGACATCGTTGACTATTTGTATTTCCTCGTTGACGAACTTAAGGTTACGATTCGGATTTCTCTTCGGTGATTTATTAAAGGGGAATATGATTGCTTGTGTCTTTGTAGGGTTTATTTTAATTTTCCATTTATGAAAGTATTTATTGCAACTTGCCAATCCATTTTCCATTTTCTTAAGCAGAGCTGATGTCAATTTACTTGATGTTATCAGGGCTGTGTCGTCCGCATAGTATGCCGTACCAACATAGGTAGGCGGTGAAAAATCTGACGTATAAAGAGAGTACAGTAAAGGCGAAAGTACCGATCCTTGAGGTAAACCTGCATTTGTTGTTTTCGGCGAAGAGTGAATCCCATTTACACATACGAGGTATTTTCTTTCGTCCAGAAATTCTAACATTAATTTGCAAAGATATTTTGGAATATTGGATTGTAGCATTTTGTAAATCAAACCGTTATGCCAAACAGTATCGAACGCTTTTTCCACATCTAACAATATGAGACCGGTTGATAGTTTTTTCTTTTATTTAGCAAAATAGTGTTTATGATTCTGTTCAACTGTTGGATACAGCTGTGTCCCTTTTTGAACCCGAATTGCTCTTTTGCTATTAAGTTATTGTCAGTTGCAAACTCATTGATTCTGTTATGAATAATTTTTTCAAACAATTTTCCAATATTGCTCAGGAGACTTATCGGTCTATAACTGTTAGGATCCGTCTTAGCTTTGTTTGGTTTTGCTATAACAATAATTTTAGCTGTTTTAAAATGTTTTGGAAAATAGTTATTTTGAATACAACTATTAAATAAGAGTACTAATAGATGCAACGCTCTTGTTGGCAACTTTTTAATTAATAAGTTGGAAATATTATCTAAACCAGGCGATTTAGAATTCTTTAGACATTTGATAATTGATGTTAGTTCATTCAGTGAGGTGTAAATAATACCATCAGTGTTGTTTCCTTCTCTCTTAAGACGATTTACTTTGCTGTTTTATCTATAGAATGTTTGCAACTAGACATTAAATTATTAGCTTTTAAAAATGCATCAGCTAGCAATTCCGCCTTTTCGTTATCTATTCTTACTTTTTGGTTGTCTTTTTGTAAGTACGGGATTTGATTGTTGTTTTTACCTCTAAGACTTCTGCTTATTTTCCAAAACCGTTTATCTCCAGGATGTAAATTTGATAAGAACTTCGACCATTTGTCATTTCTCTCCGTGGATATTTTATTGTCTATAATTATACTAATGAGTTTTATACTTTGTTTATAGAAATTTGACTCGGTTTGAGAAATTGACCTTTTCATTTTTCGATTCAAATGTCGTCTGATCTTTATGAGTTTTATTGTAGGCTTTGAGAGGATATAATTATTATTGGGACAAACCTTGGGAGTAGATATGTTTCGAGCTTCTACAATAATATTTATAAATTTGTTGATATCCTGATCAATCAATTCCTTATTATTGTAAATAGCGTTTTGACTACTTATACGACGTTCAATGAAGTTTTGGTAAATAGTCCAGTTAGTTGACTTGAAATCATAGTGGCTGGAGTCCACTGAATTCACAGTCGAACCATGTAGTGTGCAAATCAGTGGGCGGTGGTCGGAAGGTACGTCGTATCCAAGAACTTCTAAGGTCATATCTAATGTAGAGTTGCTCAATATAATATCTATGATCGACGGATTACGATTTTGTTGATATGGGAAATATGTTGGGTCAATTGTGTGATATATAAAGAAATCATGCGTTTGTTGTAAATTGAAGAGGTCTCTTCCAGCTGTATTAGACGAGCTGCAATTCCATGATGAATGTTTGGCATTTAAATCACCAAGAATGATGAATTCCTTGTCCCAGGAAGTGAGTTTCCGAACATTCGAATATCCGAAATTTGAGAATTCTGAGCTGTACTTTGGTGAATATGCTGAAGTTAATATTACCGCCCTGTTATTAACATAAAAGCAGCTACAACGCGATGCCCCCCGGGGCAAAACCTCCCTCGATGGCCGTAAAAAGGCCATCAAATTTCAAAAGAAAAAAGACTATGCAACCTATTAGAATTGGGGTTTTCAATAACATGCCTTCAGTGTCGGGAAACCGATTTAGTGCGCTGGCCAATAATTTAGACATGGATACGGTAGAAGCCGAATCAAACATTACTGAACCAAAAATAGTAAAACCCCCTCCAGTGGTAGTGGATTCCAAAACAACTCTTACTGAACTGAAGACAATGTTCGGTAAAGACTATATTTATAAAAGTACTTCTATTGGTACAAAGATTTTTTTCACCAAGCAATGATAAGCTTGAAAATTGCAAAAAAGTATTGCTGGACAAAAATATTCAATTCCATTCCTTCAGCTCCAAGGAAAATAAATTATTTACCATATTTCTTTATGGTCTGCCCAAAATCAGTACTAGTGACATTGTAAATGATCTAAAAGAATATAATCTAATACCAGCTTCTGTGTCAGAAATTGAAACGCGATACAGTTCACCATACAACGCGGTATACAAAGTGCAGTTTATTAGAAAATCGTTCAACCCAAAGTCTCTGCAAAACGTCAAAAGTATTTGCAATGTAATTATCACATGGAGAAAATATAAACAAAGAAAACATGAAAACCCAACACAATGTTGGAACTGTCTCATGTATGGCCATGGTGGTGAACATTGTCATCGCCAACCTGCATGCATGATATGTGCAAATACTCACCACACTAGCGATTGCCCTCTAAACAAAAGTGAGCGTATACCAGCTGTTTTCTCTTGCTTCAATTGCAAGAAAAATGGAAAAGAACGCACCGATCACTCTGATAATGACGTTAACTGTCCCTCAAGAGCTACATACTTAGAGAACAGAGCAAATGCAACATCAAACTCTGCTCGCACAACAGCCATAACACACAGAGTTACATAAATGGTAACTCTTACGCATCGTGCTTAAGAGAAAACAGCGATCTCTTTAGCATCGACGAACTGTTTGAAATATTCATGTCTGCTTTGAATGACCGGATTACCATAATTCAAATTTAATTAAGCTGCTTCACTGGAATGCTCACGGCATTTCAAATTATTCTCATCTAAAACAATTTGAATATCTTTTAGAGAGAGAAAAAGTACACGTCGCTTCCTTAAACGAAACGCATTTAAAAGAATGTCAACAATTCGACGTCTTTTGCGGTCCCATTTATAAACCAAAAAATTATATATCGAAGGACATGGATTTCTGGAAAAGTTTAATTTACTCCGATGAGTCGAAATTTAATATATTTGGTTCAGACGGCAGGTCTTTCGTGTGGCGGAGCCTAATATGGAGCTGCTTAAAGAATTTGCGTGCAACTGTAAAACACGGTGGTGAGAGTGTTATGGTCTGTGTTTGTGTGGTATGGCATCGTCGGGAGTTGGAAATTTAGTTTTTATAGAAGGAAACATGGACAAAACAATGTATTTAAACATCCTTAAAGAAAATTTGTTGCAAAGTGCAGAAAAACTGGGGCTGCGGCGTAACTTCCGGTTTTATCAGGACAATGATCCCAAACACATGTCTGGTGTGGTGCAGACCTGGCTAATATGGAACTGTCCCCATCTAATGGAACCACCTGCACAGTTACCAGACTAAAAAATATTGGCTGAAACAACACATAAACTGGTATAATCAATGGCAAAACTATTGAAGGACGTTATGGTTCAAAATGGATACCATACAAAATATTAATATATAATCAAAACGCGTTTATTTTACTAGTATATTGTTACATTTATGTTGCATCAAATAAGCTGTCCAATCTGAAAATACTGTGTTTTTGTTTCTGTAATATTTTCGTACAACAACACTAAATAATAAATAAATGAATATCATATTTTAAAGAAAATATCGCGAATTTAAAAATGTTTGTGTAAATTTTGTTTATCTCAATTATTATTTTTTTTTTGACTTTTATCTTTTATTTTCGCTTGCATCAAATAAGCTGTAGGTTTAATCTTTGTAGGATTCGCAATAAAGGTCAAAAGTTTAATTTTGACATTGTGCACCTTGAAATAAAAAATCCACCAATTAATTAATTAATTAAAATATACGTTTTTGATTTCCATAAAATACGAAGGTCATATTAGTAGACATTTTTCGAGAGGTTAGTAAAACGCTGTCGGGCTAATATTCCATACTCGAGAACTTTGTATTTTTTAAAATAGAATAGAGAAAATAGTTTAAATTTTCCCAATTTCGGTTTTTTGATAATTTTTATTTTTTACAAAACGAGTAATTTTAACACCGAATAATTATCGCGACGAAACAAATATTTCTTTCTATTAGTCATAGATTGTGATTTTTTAAGATCGGTGTTATTTGTTAAACTAATATTGGCACGCACGGGTCGTAAGTTTAATGATTTTATCTCAAAAAAGTGAACATGGACAAAATTAGTAAAGAAGTTAAAAATAGTGTGGTGTTGATTACAGAAGAAATTGCGAAACGGATTAATATCAGCCACAACACGGTCCAAAATGCTCAAAAAGACGAAATATTAAACCCAGTTCAGTCGCTAGAGGTCGTCTAAGGTTGCTGACTGACGCACGCCATAAAAAACAAACAAAGATGTAAGCGAATGGACAGCCCGAAGAACAATCGGTTTGGTGGTCGCTGTCAAACAAGACATGTAAGGAAAGGCTAAAGTCGGACAGGGCCGACTATATGATACACGCCACTTTCTATCCAAATACAATTCAACTCGTTAAAAAAGTGAAAACGGGAAAAATTTTTGTATGTTTCCTAATCATAGGCTAATATTACCTGGTCCATTTTGTCAAATCGAAAAGAATATTTGTGTCGGGGCTATATCCAAACATGGAATAAACTGATTAACTTTCACAAAAAGGTCTTCCAGTTCAAATATAACGTGTTACTCACTTTGAAGAAATTCGGTGAAAATTCGTGGTTTCTGGGGCGGAAAAAGTCTATCCGGGTGCGAAATTTGTATGGGAGCTATATGTAAATCTGAACCGATCTGACCCATTTTCACCACGGGTGTTACTAGTTGAAATATAAGATATTTTGAAAGATTTGTTAAAATATGTGGTTTATAGAGTGGAAAAAGTGAAATCGGCAGTGAAATTCGTATGTGGGCTATATCTAAATCTGAACCGATCTTCTTCAAGTTAAAGAGCGTTCGTCCTTGTCCCAAAAAACTTTGTTGTGCAAAGTTTCATTTGGTTCTGGCTACAATTGCGACCTGTGTCGTGATTACAAGAATAGATGGACAGAAAGACGGACATTGCTAAATCGATTCAAAATGTGATTCTAAATCGATCGGTATAATTAACAATGGGTCTATCTCCCTTCCTTTTGGGTGTTACAAACAAATACAAAAAGACATAATACTCTCGTGGAGTGTATAAAAATATTAAAGCACACTTAAAATTATGCGAGGAACATAAAAATTGGAGTACAGATGATTGGAAGATATGGTCCATTGAAACCAAAATAAACCGTTTTCAATCAGAGGGAAAGGAGTATTATTGGCATCGGCCTCATGAGAAATTACCAAAGTACAAATTAAAACAAACTGTTTAACATGGCGGAGGCAGTTTAATGGTTTGGGGATGCTTTACCTTTAAACGTTGGACCATTGATTAAAAATGATGGAATTATGAAAGAAACTTATCTCAACATTTTTCAGACAAATTTACCCGATTTTGTTGAAAAATTCAACTATCCCACTGGCGAATTATTCTTCCAACAAGATGGCGGTTCCAAACAAAGGCTATCGAATCAACAATTTTCAACAATCAAATGGCCAGCGCAAAGCCAAGATCTCAATCCAATTGATAATACGTGGGTTATTCTTAAAATACGTCTATCAAAACACGACAGAGCTACCAAAAACATGTCGGAGCTTTGGGAGAGAGTTTCGGAAGAATTCTAATAGGTACTTTTACTTTCCTTTTTTCAGTACACTCAACATTTTTATCATGGTAAAGTACACAAACGAACAACGTATGCAAATAAAAAAGAGAAGATGCGCCGAGATGATGAATTTCATCGCAAAATCATCTTCAGTGACGAAGCTCATTTTTGGTTCAATGGGTTCGTCAATAAGCAAAATATGAGTTATGGTGAAAATCCACGTGTGCTTCATGAATCACAACTTCATCCACAACAAGTAAGGAAAGGCTAAAGTCGGACGGAGCCGACTATATGATACACTCCACTTTTCTATCCAATTACAATTCAATTCTGTAAAAAAAGCGAAACCGGGGAGGATTTTTGTATCCTGTAAATGTATGTGTTTAACAAAAAAATTTTAATCGGAAAGGACATCGTTATGGGGATATATTGAAACGCGGAACGGTGTCACCCGCATTCACCATGTATGTTTATAGGCGAAATATAATATGTAAAGTTTGGCCAAAATCGGTTAAACACCTGTATGGGGGCTATATCTAAATCTAAACCGATATAACCGATATTCACCATAGATATTTCCAGTTCAATTATAGGATAATGTGCCAAATTTGAAGCAAATCGAGTGAAATATGTGGTTTCTAGAACGGAAAAGGTCAAATCGGGAGCGACATTTGTGTGGGGGCTATATCTAAATCTGAACCGATTTTCACCATAGCTGTTTCTTGTTCAATTATAGGATACTGTGCCAAAATTGAAGCACATCTAGTAAAATATGTGGTTTCTAGAGCGGAAAAGGTCAAATCGGGAGCGACATTTGTATGGGGGCTATTACTAAATCTGAACCGATCTGACCGATTTTCACCATAGCTGTTTCCAGTTAAATTATAGGGTACTGTGCCAAATTTGAAGCAAATCTAGTGAAACATGTTGTTTCTTGAGCGGAGAAAGTCAAATCGGGAGCAACATTTGTAAATCTGAACCGATCTGACCGATTTTCATCATAGCTGTTTCCACTGCAATTATAGGGTACTGTGCCAAAATTTAAGCAAATTGAGTGAAATATGTGGTTTCTAGAACGGAAAAGGTCAAATCGGGAGCAACATTTGTATGGGGGCTATATCTAAATCTGAACCGATCTGACCGATTTACACCATAGCTGTTTCTTGTTCAATTATAGGATACTGTGCCAAAGTTGAAGCAAATCGAGTGAAACATGTGGTTTCTAGAGCGGAAAAAGTCAAATCAGGAGCGACATCTGTATGGGGGCTACATCTAAATCTGAACCGATCTGACCGATTTTCACCATAGCTGTTTCTTGTTCAATTATAAGATACTGTGCCAAATTTGAAGCAAAACGAATGAAACATGTTGTTTCTTGAGCGGAAAAAGTGAAATCGGGAGCGACATTTGTATGGGGGCTATATCTAAATCTGAACCGATCTGACCGATTTTCAACATTGCTGTTTCCACATCAATTATAGGGTACTGCGCCAAATTTGAAACAAATCGAGTGAAATATGTGGTTTCTAGAGCTCAAAAATTCAAATCGGGAGCGACATTTGTATAGGGGCTATATCTAAATCTGCACCGATTTGCTTCAAATTAAATAGCGTTCGTCCTTGGTCCACAAAACTTACTTGTGCCAATTTTTGTAAGGATCGGACTATAATTGCGACCTGTAATTTGATTACAACAATAGATGGACAGACAGACAGACGGACATTGCTAAATCGACTCAGAAAGTGATTCTAAGCCGATCTGTATAATAAACGATGGGTCTAACTAGCTTCCTTTTGGGTGTTACAAACAAATGCACAAAGACATAATACTCTCCTGGAGTGTATAAAAAAACTTTTTGGTGCGGTTGATGCCGGCGGCGTCATTGTGCCTTATTTTTTCGTCGTTATTGCGCATGATTTCCGATTATTTTTGGCCCGAATTGGAAAACGTGGACTTGGACGACATGTGGCTTCAACAGGGCGGTGCCAAAAGCCACGTTTTATTTAAAAAAAGTTGTCAAGCCCTTATTGGAAAACCCTATATTAAAAATACATATAATATTGATTTTTGTTAACACGGGCAAAAGTGGAAGAATGCTTATTCCTTATATTTGATGAGTTACTTGAGCTTTTACTTACTTTTAAGCATATCAAATAAGTTATAAAATGTGAAAACTTCAAAACTTTTGGTTTATTAATATAAAATTTAGGGCAATGTTCGGGTCCAGAAGTGACAATCATACTTCCATTTCTGCTCGCCACTACATATACATCCGAACATGGTTACAACGAACTACGAATATAACGAACGATATAAATATATAGGCAGTCGAACCTGGATACGTGGAACCTGCAAAATAGGGAATCTATGTGGGACATTTTTGATAGTCCCAGCACGCTTCACACAAAAAGCCTATTTAAGCGGAAATTTGAACCTCTTGATTTTTTCGGGATTTACCTCTCTAAGTTGAATGTTTTACTCTAAGACTGGGATTCCGCTTTCAAAATGATCTTTTATTAGTAGGATTTCATAGTAGTAGAGATATTTATTTGCCATTGAGACCGATTTCCCAGAAGTTGAAGTTCGTTTTGTGACATGGATAAACGTTTATCAAGTAAAAATATTCCAATAGGCAGAAACACTATTAAAGACAGGATTGCTACTTTATATTTAGGCATTTTTCAAGTTTTACCTCTTTAAGTGGGACAACAGACAAATTACCAGGATAAATGGGAAATTATGTTAGTGAGAAACTTCTATAAGTGGGAGCTCCCATTTATCCACGTTGGGCTATATATAATTTTAAGTTATGACCAATTGAAATCAAGAAAAAAGTGATTTAATGGGAAAACGTTGAGGCACAATCAAATCAATTTAAAAGGTAATTTTCGATGCTTACCGCTACTGGCCAAATATTGCATTTTATGGTATTTCATATTCCTTTGAGTTATGTTTAGAAAAATATAGGCGTATTCCACATCTATTCTAAAGAAACACTTTAAATTTTAGAGGGGAGGCATAAAGGTTATATTTAATAAAATATATTTACTAAACGTAGTCTACCGAAAGCGTTATCATTATGGTTGTTTTTGGTTAAGCTATAATAACATAAACTATTTATGTAAATAACAAGTAAAAACGGCTTTAAGTTCGGACGGGCCGAACTTTATATATGTAGCCTCCACCATGGATTGCATACCACAGAGGCTGTCGATTTTCGTAGAAGTACAGTAACATTACAGGAAAATTATAATTTTTTCATATATCCAAACCAAAACAAATAAAAATATTGCAAAATAATTTTATAAATAAATATGTCATTTTTATTATTTCAAACCGCGCATATAAGGCAAGGCGTTTATACTATACATATCGAAATAATACTTCAAATCAATTCAAAAAGTTAATATATGGCAGCAATCTTCAAAAAACGTAAGTACCATAAATACTGGTAGATAGTGGGTGCTACAATTGGTTGTATTTCCATCCTATTTTAATTCCCAAAGTACAAATTTTGAAAATCCATTATCGCTCACGTACACAGTGCAAGATAACCTAACTTCACAATTCAATTTACCCCTCCATTCCCATTTTACCCCTTAAAAGTACGAATTTATATTGTATATCTACTCAATTAGAGGAATGGACACTCCGAATTTCGATGTTGTCGTTTGATAGGTACCAGTAGATGTTTAGAATAATACTTGAAGTATTTAAGAAATAAGTCTCTGCAAACGAAGGAGAATTACGTCCTAGATTAATATTCAAAAATTTTCTAAACAATTTGAAGTGATTTTTTATGAGTTCATTTCTACTTAAATGTAGAACTTGGCATAAATTTCAGTATATACAATAACTTAATTTTAAAATTTCCTAATTGGAATTTTTCCATACAAAATATTTCCCAGTATGTATTTACTCAATTGTAAGATCCAAAGAAAAGTTTTCAAGTAATTACTATGACTTTGAAATAGGGAAACTTTACTCTATAAACTGGAGTAAAATTGTTGAATTAAAATGGAGTATGGATTTTACTACGTAATCCCTTTTGATGCGTAATATATGTGAAAGAAGACGAATTTTTAAAGTAGTAGTATATAGTCATCTGAAATGCACAATGAATTTACTACAAAACTCGATTTACGATTTTTGTTGTTACGTTTGTTTTAATTTTAGATGACAATATCAATTCGGTTGAACAATTGTATCTTATCTTGAAGAAAGGTAACGGTTTTATACCCTTCACTAGGGTATTATGTCTTTGTGCATTTGTTTGTAACACCCCAAAGGAAACAAGTAAGGAACGGCTGAAGTCGGGCGGAGCCGACTATATGATACCCGAATACAATTCAATTCGGTAAAAAAGTTAAATCGGGGAGGATTTTGTATGTGTCCTACTCATAGACCGATGTGACCTGACCCACTTTGTCAACTCGAGAAGAATACTTGTATCGGGACTATATCCACATATGGAACGAAGTGACCCACTTTTAACAATAGTGCTTCTAGGTAGAGTATAACGTGTTATGGAAAAATTTAAGAAAATATTTGGTGAGCGGAAAAAGTCAAGGCGGGAGCGAAATTTAGTATGGGATTTATATATAAATCTGAACCGATTTGACCCATTTTCACCACAGGTCTTTCTAGTTGAAATATAAGATATTTTGCCAAAGAAAGAAAGAGAGAGAAAAGTTCATACTGTGCGGACGTGATTTATATTATCGTATTATTACAATCATTTACTCTGATTTATTGTTGCAATTTGCCTGAAAACTGTATACAACTAATTTGCAAGTGTGTCGATACCGATATGTGTTTAAGCTGATTTGTGTTGCGACGGTGTGTTTCTGAATTTTGCAGAATAAAATATCATTTTGGTGTGTTAAGAGCTCAATACTTTGCTCATCCCTATGCTGCCTGGTTGTTGTCCCGGAAAATCATTAATCATTTTAATTACTCACCACACTTTTAACAACCTCTATTGGAAATGGTTTGCACGTTTATAACAATGATTTGCTCTAAATTAAATTGTCAAATCAACAAATGGTATCTTTTTGGCTATGCAACACAACATACCATGCTAAATGTGTTGAATTGGCTGCCCATGCTAACTTAATTGAGGATAAAGGTCTGCGTTGATGCTGCAAAAATACAAAGTGTTTGATGTGGAGTTTTACTTGTTTTCAAAAATACTCGTATGGTAATTGATCAAATTAATAGTGATCTTATATCCCTTAAATATAAGGAAGTCTTTGACAGTGCCTCTTGCGTTGAACAGTTTCTACAATCGCCATCTGATTCCCTACGCAAACGAAGGAAAATACCTGATCCTGTCTCATCAATCCAAATCTTGGATAACCAAATGATTGAACCAGCTCAACGTATGACTATTAATATAAGTGAATTTCCCGGAAATGTTGCTACTCACTTATAAGTTAAAAAAACTATTCCGCAAAGTACTTCAATTGCTTCGTTGGACGTAACACCTTCTGGATCTACTAAATTCTACTCGCCCACACACGCACCTAATAAATCCAACCCTCCTAAACAATTAGTAGTGGTAGCATCTTAAAAAACTATATTCGCTGCTCGATTTGCTGCTGATACTTCAATAGAAGATGTTGCTTCTTATATTAAATCAAAATTGGATGAAGATATTGATATAAACGTTTTTAAATTTAAGTATACGGAAAAACGTAGCAAGGCATCTTTTAAAAACATCGTTCCAAAAGACGTATTCTATGCTGTTATGTTAATCCTGATTTCTGCAGCCAAAAGCCATAATTCACGAATATATGTACAGAGATATTGGTCGATCTGATATAACATATTTACCGTTGCGGTCAAGTGAGGTATCAAGAAACTAATATATCTACCTTTCGATAATTATGTACATTTAGTTTATCAAAACGTTAGAGGCTTAAATTCTAAATTAGCTAATTTATACATTGACTGCCTGGCCCACGATGTCGAACGTTAACGTTCGTTTGCCTCTCATGCGACAAACAGCTAATTTGGGACCCACTAACAGGCACCAGAACGACAAAGCGAACGAAAATCTATGCGAAAGAAAACGTAGCATTTCAATGTAAAATCGGGGCCCACTAAGTTTTTCTTCTGTCATCTAAGCGAATGAAAATGTCAAAATCACTCACTTCTGTTTTGTCTGTCGCAAGCATAAGTAAATAAAACACAAAACAAAGTTATTTTATATTATTATTGCTCTCCTCTCTACTTCATACTTCTTCCTCGGCGTGCGAGATATATGGCTGTTTTTAGTTAAGACTGGATAACTAAACTGCGATAACAAAAATCTAAATAAAATATTAAAATTTCACTCAAAATAAAAAAAATATTTTATAAAATTGTCTCCAAAAGCAATATCAATGTGTGTATGAAAACAAATTTTGAAAAAATAATTTTGTGTTAAAAATTTTTGACTTAGTCTGGATAATTATCCAGTGTAAGTCAAAATGATGGATATCGATGCTAAGTCCAATAAAGTCGACACAAAATATTTTTTTAAAAATTTCTTTTGATACATATATTTATATTGTAGTTGGCGACAATGTGAAAAAATAATTTTTAATTTTCAACGAAAAATTAAATTTTTATTAAAGTTTTTGTTATCGCAGCTTGCTATCCCGGCTTAAAGACCTAATATCGCCACGAACTTCATAGACATCAATTGAGTTGTTGTACATATTGTGCAGAACGAAGCTCGCATTTAATTTTCCGTTGCTCCTTGTTTATGTTGTAGGGTCTTTCAATTGCGTTCCTTGTATTCCTTAAGAATGATCTTGAGGAATGGCTTTACCTCTAAAACCCTACCTCCTAAAACCCAAGCGTTTCGTTTTTCCCGGTCGAAGTCTTTTTGAAAACGTCGGTGTCCCACAACTCGTCCATCAACATGGAAATTTCCTATAAATCTGTAATAGAACTTACATATGCATTTACATGTAAAATAAGTATATTCTGGTCATCTCAACAACATTAGAGATGACCAGCATTCCTCCAAAAAATGCGCGCGTTGGAAAAATTTATATTTTTCGACAACACACAAAAATAACCCCAAATATTGATTGTTTACATTATTTTTATACCCTCCACCTCCAGGATGGGGGTATATTCATTCATTTGTCATTCCGTTTGTAACACCTTGAAATATTCATCGGAGACCCCATAAAGTATATATATTCTGGGTCGTGGTAAAATTCTAAGACGATATAGCCATGTCCGTCTGTCTGTCTGTCTGTTGAAAGCACGATAGCGGCCGAATGAAATGAGCTAGGAGGTTCAAAATTTTCCTAAATGTGTCTTATGGTTGTAGATCGGTTGGGATTGAAAGTGGACGAAATCGGCCCAGAGGGAAAAAATTTTCCCTCACAAGGACTGAAAATACCCCTAATATTTAGAGTATTTCAGCATGTTTTTTGAACATATTAGCTTGTATTTACTTGATATTTGCAATGCGCAGTCCCTTTATAGCATAAAAGGGCACCATAGAGTGATTTTTATTTGTAGGGGGCGAAATGGGACAAAAAGGGATAAAAATGGTACCTATCAAACGACAACAGATAGAAACACGAAATTTGGCGTTTACATTCCTCTAATAGAGTAGATACATAATATAAAAGTATTTTTTCTAAATTCGTACTTTTAAGGGGTTAAATGGGGATAGAGGGATTAAAATAGTACCAACCTAACGGCTGCACCTAGAATAATGAAATTCGATATATACATTCCTCTGATTGCGTGTCTACGTAAAATAAAAGAACTTTCCAAAATTCGTACTTTTTGGGGTTCAAATGGATAAAAGGATGATTCAATTGAACTGCCGTCTAAGTGTAGTCGATAGAGGCGCATTTGTGAACAAGTTTTTTTTTCTTTTTTGTTCTTTCATTTGTTACAAGACAAATCATTGTCCAAAATAACGGGCCGTCCGCCGCTTCCCCACGTTCAGCAGCATCAATGCACAATGACTAACTTGAGTGACACCAGCGACGAGAGCGAAGTGGAATGGCAGAAGTGCAGCTCAAGCAAAAACAAACGCTCTCTACCTTTATCACCAAGTCAGACTGACAACAACAAACGGAGAGCCTTAGCAAGTGGTATCTCACATCAAATCTCTTCGAATCGATTCGAACTTCTAAAAAATGTCAACGAAGAAGGAGCAACAGTGAGCAATAAAAGCAAAAACAATGAACATGATGTTAACAGCAGCAATCAGCTTGACGTCTCCAAGCCACCCCCAATATTTATACCAGATGTTAATAACATCTCTGCAATGATCGGTGACTTAAAACAAAACCCTGTAGAAAATGAATTTACCTACAAAGCGTTGAGAGGAGCTCAAGTGAAAGTAATGCCAAAAAATGTCGATACATACAGAGCAATAGTTAATTTTTGTAAGGCTAAAAAAATTAATTACCACACCTATCAAATAAAATCTGACAAATAATTTAGAGTCGTCTTAAAGAAATTACATTTTTCAACGCCAGTGTCAGAAATCAAGGAAGGAATTGAACGTGAGGGTCATAAAGTACGTCAAATTGTTAACGTTAAACACCGTGTAACTAAAAACCCTTTGAATTTATTCTATGTGGACCTCGAACCCAATCCTAATAATAAAGACATTTATGAATTGAAACATATAAATCAGGCCATGATAGAGGTAGAAGCACCAATCAAAACTAAAGATGTCGTTCAATGTCACAGATGCCAAGAATATGGGCACACAAAAGCTTATTGTAATAAACCATACAACTGTGTCAAATGTGGACAGGGTCATCCTACTGCAGATTGCAGAAAGTCTAGCACTACACCTGCCTGCTGTGTTCATTGCAACCAGAACCATCCAGCTAATTATCGAGGCTGCGAAGTGTACAAGAAAATATTGGGATATAGGCGAAATCTGACCAGACAAGCAATACATACAAAATCCACACCTCATATCTACACTAATAGTAATAACCCACATGTCAGAACTAGCCATGACAATAGTAATAGTTATTCGGAAGTTCTTAAAGGAACCAATACAAATTCTTCTTTTGAGAAACTAGAAGCCCTAATTAATAAACAAATCGAGCTTACCAACACACTACTAAATATGATCGGTCTCTTGGTACAAAAATTATGCAAGTAGATATGAAAATTGCTATTTGGAACGCCAACGGCTTGTCTAAACATAGGCAAGAAATTGAATTATTTTTAAACGTTCATAAAATTGACATGCTATTGCTGTCTGAGACACATTTTACTAGTAACACAGTTTTCTGTATAAATGGATACAATATAATTTGTTCCAATCATCCTGCTAACAAAGCACGAGGTGGATCAGCTATATTAATAAAATCAACAATACAATTTGAATTTGTCAATAAAATTGAAACATATTATTTGCAATCTATCTACATTAAAGTTTTGTGCAACAATTCGCCTATTGTTTTTGGCTCAGTCTATTTTCCTCCACGATATAATTTAAAACACCAGGATTTCAACGACTTTTTTAAGAAATTAGGTTCAAAATTTCTTATAGGAGGTGATTTTAACTCAAAACACTCCTGGTGGGGATCAAGAAGAGCGAATACCAAAGGTAAAGAATTGTTCAAATGTATTTCGGATAACCATTTTTCAGTACTGAGTACAGGAAGGCCAACATACTGGCCCACAGCCACAAGCAAACGGCCCGATATAGTTGATTTTGCTGTTTATAATGGAATACCTCCTCATCTTTTGGATATACACGAATGTTTTGATTTAAGCTCCGATCACTCTCCATATTAATAACTTACAGCACACATATTCGTGACACACTGAATCATCAAATATTTACCAATAAAACTGATATAGATTCATATGTATATTGGCTCGAGAAAAATACAAATTTAAAGGTTTGTTTAAAGTCTGGTGAAGAAATTGAAGATGCAGTAGTTCATTTCTCAAACCTTATTATAGAAGCAGCTTATCTATCAACTCCTACTTCGACAAAGGTTAATGTGAATCAAATGGTGATACCAACTGAAATAAGAGATCAATTAAGAAGAAAACGACAGCTTAAAAAAATATGGCAAAGAACCCGTATTCCACAAGATAAAAGACATCTCAATAGAGTCAATAAGGAACTTCACCTTGCTCTAAAGGAATACAGAAACAAATCTTTGGGCGAATTTTTGAAAAGTCTAAGTCCATCGCACAATGATGATTATTCACTTTGGAAAGCGACTAAATTCCTCAAACGACCTCAAAAAAGATTCCCTTTACTTAAAAATTCCAAAGGAGAATGGTGCAAATCCGATAACCAAAAGAGCACAGCTTTTGCGGATCATTTAAAAAACACTTTTAAACCTTTCGACTTCAATTCGTCCTCAATACACACAGAAAAAATTTACGAGTTCTTAGAAGCGACGTGCCCCATGGATCTACCGATACGATACACGACACCATCAGAAATTCTTTATGAAATCAAAGAACTTTCATTATCAAAATCGCCAGGTTTCGACAGGATAAATGCAAAAATGGTAAAATATCTTCCCAAAAAATGTCTAGTGTATCTTACATATATTTTTAACTCAATTCTGAGATTAAGCCATTTTCCGTCGCAATGGAAATGTGCCGAAATCGTGATGATACCGAAACCTAAAAAACCCGAGGATGAAGTTACGTCATACAGACCTATAAGCCTACTGGCAACATTCTCTAAATTATTCGAGAGAATTCTGATAAGAAGAATGCTTCCATTAATCGAAGAATACAATATTATTCCGGAATTCCAGTTCGGATTCCGTCATAAACACGGAACAACCGAGCAATGCCACCGGATTGTGAACTATATCACAGATGCCTTGGAAAACAAAAAATACTGCTCCGCGGTGTTTTTAGACATTCAACAGGCCTTTGATAGGGTATGGCACCCCGGCCTACTTTACAAAATAAAATGTCTGTTACCAACTCCGTACTTCTTGTTACTTAAGTCATATCTCAACCATAGATCATTTTACGTTAAACAAAATAATTCATTCTCGAACATATCTGAAATTTGTTGTGGTGTACCCCAAGGAAGTGTTTTGGGACCTATACTTTATACAATATTCACCGCAGACATGCCAGTACTGAATGATGTATTTGTAGCCACATACGCTGATGATACAGCCATTTTATCGTCAAGTGTCTCTGCAAGCAATGCCTCTGCAAATGTACAAAATCAGCTTTTAAGCCTTGAAAATTGTTTCAAAAAATGGAACATAAAGGTGAATTCGACCAAATCTAAGCACATGACATTCACAATGAATAAAAATAACTGTCCACCCGTTACAATAGATGGTGACACAATTCCAAATAGCAATTCCGTTAAGTATCTTGGAATATATATGGATCGTCGTCTTACTTGGGAAAATCATATAAAAGCTAAAAGACAACAATTAGATTTAAAAATACGTAGAGTACACTGGATGCTTAAGAGCAAATCTCAGTTAAATATTCAAAACAAACTAAGAATTTACAAAGCGATTATTAAACCAATTTGGACTTACGGTATACATTTATGGGGATGTGCTAGTAACTCCAACATAGAAATTTTAGAACGATTTCAGTCAAAAACCCTACGAACAATTTTAAATGCTCCGTGGTATGTTAAAAATCACACAATTCACAACGATTTAAAGATTCCAACCATTAAAGATGAAATTAGTCACTACACACAACGATATTTGGAAAGATTAAACCATCATCCAAATACACTTGCGATATGTCTACTCGATGAAACCAATGACAGAAGAAGACTAAAAAGGTTACATGTTTTGGACCTTCCATTTAGAAATTAAAAATATATTTATATTTAAAACCAATAATTATATGGAGTACATATGTATATACTATAATCATATTTAGATAATATAGTTTTAAGTGGTTTTACTTAATGAAGTAAATCACACCTGTTATTTTATTGTTTAATGAATATCAAATTTGTTTAATATCTTGTAAGTACTTAAGATAGATTGCAAATAAAAAAATATATATATAAAAATGGATAAAGGGGATAAAAATAGTACCTACCAAATGACAGCAGCTAGAATCATGAAATTCGGAGTATACATTACTCCGACTGCTTAGACACGAAAAATAAAACGTTTTTTTTCCAAATTTGTACTTTCAAGGGATACAATGGCTACAGGGGATAAAAATAGTACCAACTAAACGAATGCAGCTAGAATGATGAAATTCAGTGTGTACATCCTCTAATTGTGTAGATACGTAAAATAAAGAGATTTTAGATAGTCGTTATACGTTTAAGGGGCGAAATTGGAAAAAGGGGATAAAATGGTACCAACAAAATGGCCGCTGATAGAATCATCTAATTCGGTGTATACATTCCTCTGACTACATAGCCACGTCAAATATTTTTTTTTTCAAATTCGTACTTTTTTTAGTTGCTTTTACGATAAAAAATGGTAGAATCATGAAGTTGTCTTATACTGCGTACGTGAGAGATAAGGTATTTTCAAAATGTATACATTTGAAATTAAAATAGGATGGAAATACAACCAACCAAACGACTGTAGCTGAAAATACATTCTCTATCCCCCAATATTTAGTGTATTTATGATTGCTCCCTTATATTTACTTTATGAATTGAAGTATTATATCCATTATATATATATAGTATACAAATATTGGTAGCCTTGGCTTATTAATTAAATTTCTTATTTTCATACAGTTAAAATTTGTTGCGGACATTCCTCTTGTAGCTTTGAAGCACCACAAATAAAATAAAAGTTGTAGCGGGCGAAATGGGACAAAACGGGATAAAATATGGTACCAATGATACGACAACAGCTAGAATCATGAAATTCGGTGTGTGCATCCCTCTAATTGCATAGACACGTAAAAAAGAGGGATTTTTCGAAATTCGTACTTTTAAGGGATATAATTAAAAAGAGGGATAAAAAAGTGATCTACCAATCCGCTGAAGTTGAAATCATGAAATTCGGTGTATACATTCTGACTATGAAGTCTCGAAAAAGGGGTTTTTCTAAATTTATACTTTTCTTTAAAATTTATACTTTTCTTATCACTTTGTCTGTATCTGAAAATGCTTCTTCCTAATGGCGACTGACAATCGCCTAATATTTAGGCACACTTTCACTTTCACAATTACAGCATTTTATTTATATATAGTAGTCGATTTTAAACAGTGCGCATAAGTATACATTATAGTTTGAAATAGTAAACAATTATAGTAAATGTGCATAAAAATATCACAATTTTCGTAATATAGTACTGTACTTCTATGTAAAGTCGACATCCTTTAATCTCCTGGTAATACTGTGGAATGCACTCCGTGGTGGAGGGTATATAAGATTCGTCCCGGCCGAACTTAACGCCTTCTTACTTGTTTTTTTTTTTTTTTTTGAATTTTGTTTTCAGTTATTTCAGCTGAGAAAAAGTTGTGTCAACTTTTTTATTATATGTTAGAATTTGGATACCACTAGTCAACAGTCAAAATGTACTCGGGATGCGATAATTTTTTCTGTGTAGATAACCTTGGCATGAGCTCGAAAAACGCAATAAAAAATTTTTTTTTCGTTTGGTTTTTTTTTTATTTTTTTTTTTAATTTAAAAAAATTTTTTTTGGTTAATTTGTTTCGTCCGGCATAACTCGGGAACCACTAGCCCGATTTAATTGAATTAAATTTTAAAAAATTTAAAATTACAATTCCCTTAATCTGTTCATATATTGTTTTCCTATACAAGCAACAGTTTCCAAGTTAAAAATGAATATATAAAGGAAAAAACTTATTTTTTGCCTAAAGATTTAAATTTTTTTTTTTTTAAATCCATAAAAAATCCAAAATGAAAAAAAAATGTCAAATCTTATTACTTTTACGTAAAGTCACATAACCTATGAGCAAAATGAGACAAAGATCATGAAAATCGATGCACGCGTTTCGCTTTTATTCGCAATTGAGTAAAGGTATGAATTTCAAAAATTTGCTCGACATATGCACAACTTTGTCTATGGTAAGGTTTTTTCTTTTTTTTTTTTTTGATTCTCAGAATTAACAAAACGGAATAAACAAAGGGTTATTTAATTTTTATGATTGCGTAAGCAAAGTAATAAACGCTAATAAATGTGCGTGAACAAATAAAAGGAAAGGGGACTTTTTTAATTATTTGGGTTTTCCGTTGGCTACCTGTATTATTTTTTTACAGAAATGCAACCCACATTTAAGGGTGGTCATTATTCGGAAAATTTAAGGCTCACACATGGTGAAACAGGTATGTAGCCACCGTAAAAAAATATACACCCATTTATAAGTACCTGTCAGTAAAATACTAAACAATACACAGTATAAATAGGTCTTCATTGATCGATTTTACTCATTCAACAAGTGTCGACGAACGCGATAGTTAAAATGAGCAAACGTTCGCGAGGATTTGAATGCAATACCAATCCAAGTAATTTTTGTTACATGTGCGCCATGCTCGTCACTCACATCGCCCAGGTTGTCCGGAAAGAAGTCCAAGTGCGAGTGTAGAAAATGTATCTTAAGCGACATATTTGCTCTAATTTTTTTATAATTTTGGAGTAGTTGTTCGACGATCTCTCTGTAATTTGAGCTTTTGTTGTTTCCAAGAAATCCGGAAACAATTTGCCGAAATGAGTTCCAAGCTGCAGCTTCATTTGGTGATAAAATGTGCTCAAACTGTTGGTCTTGCAACAACTTTTTAATTTGCGGACCGTCGAAAACGCCTTCCTTAATCTTTGCCGATGAAAGGTGAAGAAAAATGGTTTTTAAATAGGCGAACGCTTCGCCATCTTTGTTGATAGCTTTCACGAAGTTTTTTATGAGTCCGAGCTTTATGTGAAGAGGTGGGAGAAAAACATTTTCCTTTTTTATGAGTGGTGTATATTTCACGTTGTCGCTGCCGGGGATGAAGTTAACTCTTTCTGTCCAACTCCTCCTGGTGTAATGATGTTGACGATCGCGGCTGTCCCAAAGGCAGAGAAAACAACAGTACTTTGTGAATCCACCTTGTAATCCACAAAGGATACCGATAACCTTAAGGTCGGCACAAACTTTCCAATCGTGCCTCTCATAGTTAAGGCACTTTAGTAGATTGTCCATGACTTCGTATGTTTCCTTGGTGTCAACGGCATGAGCAATTGGAATCGAAGGTTTCTCGTTGCCGTTGTGCAGTAAAATTGCTTTAAGGCTCTGCTTGTTGCTGTCGATGAAAAGACGCCACTCTCCTGGATCGTAAGAGTACCCGAGTTCACCAAATAATCCGGGAATGTCCTTACAAAAACAGATGTTGTCTTTTTTTGTGTAGTACCTTGCGTATGGTTCATGACGCTTCCTGTAGATTGTTGTCACCACACCAGGAGCCAAGAAACCGAACTGTTGCATGCGCGATGCATGCAACTCTGCATCTTCCTTGGAGAGTTTCAATTCTCTAACCCAATCGTTCAGTTCTGCTTGGGAACATAAGCGTTGACCTCCATGCAATGTATATGTTGACTCGCATTCTGATGTGGTTTCTATTGTCTCCGGATCTGATGTTGGATGTATCGCCTCATTATTAGATGCCCATCTTGAAACGGACGGTTGCGGGTCCACTGGTTCTTCGGAAAATGGCACTGGAAAATTCACTGTTGAAACAGCAGCGTAAGTCCATCGTATATTTTTTCCCACGCCTGTTTTTTTGCTAAGACAGAAGTAGCAATCTGTTACATGGCAAAGCGGAGCTCTCCAAAGCATTGGCATGATGATTCTCGGCTGTCGTCTGAAAGAATTTCAATAATAAGTTATATATGTTCTTGAATTTCGTAATCTACACTTACCTTGAGTCAGCTAGCTGTACGTAGCACCTTGGACATAGAGCACTTGGTGTCCACCGCTCATCTATGTTTGAGACCTTTAAATTGAAGCTCTCTTCAAATGAATCTCTCAATTTAGGTGAAAAACAACGCTTGTTTTTTTCAGAAACGTATTCTCCGCACATGTAACAAAAATTACTTGGATTGGTATTGCATTCAAATCCTCGCGAACGTTTGCTCATTTTAACTATCGCGTTCGTCGACACTTGTTGAATGAGTAAAATCGATCAATGAAGACCTATTTATACTGTGTATTGTTTAGTATTTTACTGACAGGTACTTATAAATGGGTGTATATTTTTTTACGGTGGCTACATACCTGTTTCACCATGTGTGAGTCTTAAATTTTCCGAATAATGACCACCCTTAAATGTGGGTTGCATTTCTGTAAAAAAATCATACAGGTAGCCAACGGAAAACCCAAATAATTAAAAAAGTCCCCTTTCCTTTTTTCCTTTTAATTGTTCACGCACATTTATTAGCGTTTATTACTTTGCTTACGCAATCATAAAAATTAAATAACCCTTTGTATATTCCATTTTTTTAATTCTGAGAATCAAAAAAAAAGAAAAAACCTTACCATAGACAAAGTTGTGCATATGTCGAGCAAATTTTTGAAATTCATACCTTTACTCAATTGCGAATAAAAGCGAAACGCGTGCATCGATTTTCATGATCTTTGTCTCATTTTGCTCATAGGTTATGTGACTTTACGTAAAAGTAATAAGATTTGACATTTTTATTCATTTTGGATTTTTTATGGATTTTTTAAAAAAAAATTTAAATCTTTAGGCAAAAAATAAGTTTTTCCTTTATATATTCATTTTTAACTTGGAAACTGTTGCTTGTATAGGAAAACAATATATGAACAGATTAAGGGAATTGTAATTTGAAATTTTTTAAAATTTAATTCAATTAAATCGGGCTAGTGGTTCCCGAGTTATGCCGGACGAAACAAATTAACCAAAAAAAAATTTTTTAAATTTTTGAAATTCATACCTTTACTCAATTGCGAATAAAAGCGAAACGCGTGCATCGATTTTCATGATCTTTGTCCCATTTTGCTCATAGGTTATGTGACTTTACGTAAAAGTAATAATATTTGACATTTTTTTTCATTTTGGATTTTTTATGGATTTAAAAAAAAAAAATTAAATCTTTAGGCAAAAAATAAGTTTTTTCCTTTATATATTCATTTTTAACTTGGAAACTGTTGCTTGTATAGGAAAACAATATATGAACAGATTAAGGGAATTGTAATTTTAAATTTTTTAAAATTTAATTCAATTAAATCGGGCTAGTGGTTCCCGAGTTATGCCGGACGAAACAAATTAACCAAAAAAAAATTTTTAAAATTTAAAAAAAAAATAATAAAAAAAAACCAAACGAAAAAAAAATTTTTTATTGCGTTTTTCGAGCTCATGTCAAGGTTATCTACACAGAAAAAATTATCGCATCCGGAGTACATGAAATTTTTTTCAATTTGTTGAGTAGTGTACTTAACGCTTTTTCTTGGCATATTTGCGATTATTTGTTTATTTTTTGATCTGGCAACATTTTCATTCACTCACAACACGTAAGGCTATGCGAACGAAAAGTCAGAAGATGGTGGGTCGCTTTTTGATGCGAAAGTGAGTGACTGGCTTTCGTTCTCATAGATTTTCTTTCGACATCGTGGGTCAGGCAGTTATAGTTTCAATATTAATTATCATATTATTACCTTTACTGAAACCTGGCTTATAGACAACAATTTTTTTTCAGGTGTGATCGTGTGGATAAAAAAAAGTTGTGTCAACTTTTTTATTATATGTTAGAATTTGGATACTTAACGCTTTTTCTTGGCATATTTGCGATTATTTGTTTATTTTTTGATCTGGCAACATTTTCATTCACTCACAACACGTAAGGCTATGCGAACGAAAAGTCAGAAGATGGTGGGTCGCTTTTTGATGCGAAAGTGAGTGACTGGCTTTCGTTCTCATAGATTTTCTTTCGACATCGTGGGTCAGGCAGTTGTAGTTTCAATATTAATTATCATATTATTACCTTTACTGAAACCTGGCTTACAGACAATTTTTTTCAGGTGTGATCGTGTGGATAAATGTAAAAAACAGGCGGTAAAAATTCGATTTAGAACTTTGTCTTTATTCGTCTCATGTTCTTACATTCCTCCCGGTTCTGATGTTTCATTTTACACCAAACATGTTTCCGCAATTAAATTGGCTTTCCAATCTGCTACTTCACGTGATATTCTAATTGTTCTTGGTGATTTAAACCTACCTGTAATTACATGGAATCAGTTATTTGACTCGAATGTCCTGCTGTTACAAACAACTTTGTTACCGAATGCATTGAATCATTGTTATGGACTGTCTCAAGTAAATAATGTTGTCGCTGGCTGCGACGTGAGTTTTTCCTGGGAGGAACGCGAATTTAACAACACGGTTACGTTGTATGTGTGCACAAATAAGTGCGTGCGTGTGTGCGCGTTTATTTCTAAAGCGCCATGGCCACACATCAAACTCACTCTTCAAACTGTCATTTTTTTGATTGTGTTAGTAAAAAAAAACTCACACGGATAGGTTTGTGTGAGTTTGAAGAAAATCAAAACCATTTAGATATTTGCTTCGTCGCAGCAGAGATATGAAGCCTGTTTGAAGTCAGTTTGAGTGTGTGCACGAAAAAACGTCAATTGTCTTTATTTTTTAATTTTCGAAGCGATAAGTGTTTTGTTTTGGTGACGCGAGTTTTATAGAAATGGAAGAAAAAAATTTTATTTTGGAGTTTATCGAAGTTTATCGTAGTTTTTTCACAATAAACAAACTATTTTGCGTCCAAAAAACACCGTCCTTTCGTTTTTATGACAACTTTGAAATGAAGTTTGTTGCTATGAGTTTGATGTGTGGCTGTGATAAGGAAAACAAAATATTACCTATACATACAAGAGTTTGAACGAACAGTTTGACGTGTGGCCAGGGCGCTTAAAACATAAAATATTAATAACAAAAAAAAGTACAAATAATAAACACAACTTACCGCAGTCTTTGTCCCTCACAAACTGTCTTCATAAATCAGGCCAATGATTTATGAAGTCTTCATCTACTGCAGTTTCTAAACGGATTATTTCCATGAGAAAAAACCTGTTTTCTTAACGAAACTGCAGTAGAATTTGGGGACAAAAGGACTGCGGTAAATGTACAAAAATGACTGCTGCGGTCGTTGAACCAAGCAACAAAACAAATAGATCAGCAGATCGACATAGAATACACACGTACATACACGCACAATGTCATTGCATTTGATATTGTATGTATGTACGTGTGTATGTACAAACGTAGCAAACAAAGGGAAAGGAAAAAATAAAAAACAAAAACATATGCGCCATCAGCGACATCCCCGCCCCCGTGAATCAACCAGATTCACTATTCCAAATCTAGGACGGCAAGCTTTGAAACGGGACGCTTCAGAACACCAGTGCTTGTACGGACATCAGCTCGTCGGATTACTCCATCACTGCCTTTGAACACCTCCTCGACTCGGCCTCTCCTCCATTCTCGGCGGGCCACAGCAGGATTACAAATAAGCACCAGATCACCAGGAGACCCGGGCTTTGTATACTCACACCATTTGGAACGTCTGGTTAATGTGGGCAAGTATTCTACAGGCCACCTTTTCCAAAAGTGGTCACGCAGTTGTCGGGAAATACGCCACTGCTTCTTCAAAACAGCTGGTTTGTCGATAACAGTGCTGACTGGTGTTTGAGGAGTATTTGACGATCCCAGCAAAAAATGATTAGGCGTCAATGGTTCTTCGTCCTCATGACTTACAGGCAGATGAGTCAGTGGACGAGAATTCTCGATGTTTTTGGCTTCAATTAGTAGGCTATGGAACGTATGCTCTTTTGGGGCAACTTCTTTCAGTGTCACTCGTAGTACCTTTTTGACACACTGAACCATACGTTCCCAAACGCCACCCTCAGACGGATTATGTGGGTAATTGAACTGCCAGTCAATGCCCTTTGTAGATAAGTCATCTTGGATTCGAGCCACGTCAAACACTTCTTCAAACCGTTTCGCCTCCTGGTCAACGCCAACGAAATTCTTCCCATTATCACTCCGGATCTTCAATGGGGTACCACGCCGAGTTATAAAATTTCGTATGGCCAAAATACATGGATCTGTTGACAAATCGAATGCCACCTCCAGGTGAATAGCTCTAATGGTTAGGCACGTAAAGAGTGCCACCCAGCGTTTTTCATGACGACGACCAATTGTGATGGTGACTGGGCCAAAATAGTCCTAGCCGGTGTAGGAAAATGGCCGCACATTTGGAGTCAGTCTATCGCTTGGCAATGAGCCCATAAACGGAGGTACAGGAGAGGCACGACGAATTTTGCAAATATTGCAATTTGAGATGCAATTACTCAAGGATTTTTGAAGTCGTGGAATCCAAAGTTGTCTTCTTATTTCACCCATATTGGCTTCAAAATTTTGATGTTTCATGGCTGTGTATATGGGCAACAATAAGCTTCGTTAAACGATGATTGGGCGACAATATGATGGGACGTCTGACATCAAGTGGTAACCAACTGGCAGCATCAACACGACCATATACCCGAAGCAAATTATTTTCATCAACATAAGGCGAGAGGGTATACAAATCGTTGCTTTTGGGTATAGTACCGCCAGACCTTATGACGTCGATTTCGAAGGCGAAACACTCTTCTTGGGATAGGCGGCAAATAACGATTTCGGCATCCTTCAATTCAGCAACAGTCAGACAATATTCACCAGCATCGTTTTTCTTACGGCAACGATTAACAAATCTCAGGACCCATGCCATGGTTCTTTTGATCCTGAGAAATGAAGAAAAACGATTAAATTCAATTATAACATTTTTACAAACCAGCAATTCGGGCGAAGTTCTTCTTCACAGGAGTTATCATATTGGGACACAATTGTTTCTGGCCAATCATCTTGATGGTTATGTAGAAAATCGGGACCCTGGAACCAGCGGGAATTAAATGAAAAATCAACCTTGTTTTTCATTCTTGTAGTTTCGTCGGCAACATTGAGATTAGTTGGTAACCATCTCCAATCAGCTGGGAGAGTAGAATCCAAAATTTCGGTAATTCGGTGGGCAACGAATGGCTTATATCTTCTACTTTCACAACCAATCCAGCTGATGACAGTTGTAGAATCACTCCAAAAGATATGGCGGGCTACTTTTAGCGAGTGTTCTTTTAAAATCGTGCACATCAAACGAGTTCCCAATACGGCTGCTTGTAGTTCAAGTCTGGGTATGGTCATGGACTTCAATGGAGCGCATTTAGTTTTGGCGGCAATAAATGCAACTCCAATTTTACCATCTGATCCAATCGATCGCCAGTATGACACGGCACCGAAGGCGTCTTCACTGTCATCGACAAATACATGAAGTTCCAAAGAACAAGGAAATCCATTTTTAAAATAATATCGAGGCACCCGTACCTGGGCCACGTTTTTCAATTCTTGTAACCAATTATTCCACATATCGTGTAGTCCCGCAGGCAGTGTTTCATCCCAACGGATATCATGTCTCCATACTTCACGCAACAATAATTTGGCAGAAATCATAAAGTTGCTTAGGAAACCAAAGGGATCAAATATGGACATCACGACACTTAATAATTCACGTTTGGTGGGATAACTCGCACCTTCGATTATTTCCGATTTTACCCGGTGAAACGTCAGCTCGTATTTAAATGCATCGTCGCCTGGATGCCAATACATGCCCAGTATCTTTTCCGTCGAAAATTGCAGCTCATTCAAATCAGAAAATTTGACAGGCTTCTCCAAATTTCCTTCTAGGGCTACGACAACTTTCGACGAATTCGATGTAAAATGACGCAATTCGAAACCAGCTGATTTATGAATTTCACGAACTTGAGTGGCTATCTCGATGGCTTTCTCGTCGTTTTCATAACTGTCCACGAAATCATCCACATAATGATGCTCCAAAATAGACTTCACGGCTCTAGGGTAACAATCTTGAAATTTCAAAGCATTTGTTTCTTTGACATAATGGGCAATGCACGGCGAACAGGCAGCTCCAAATGTCATCACGATCATTTCGTAAATATCTGGTGAACCACTATCATTTTCACGCCAAAGAAATCTCTGGGAACATCTGTCTTCAGGAGCAACAATAATCTGGTGGAACATCTCTTTGATGTCTCCACACACGGCAACAGCACCAACTCGAAAATTAAACAATACTGCTGGCAATGGCTTGTATTGTTGTGGCCCCTTCAGCAACTTAGAATTAAGTGAGACTCCTTCAACAGTGGCGGCAGCATCGAACACCAAACGAATTTTCCCTGGCTTATTGGGATTAACAACTCCAAAATGTGGGAGGTACCACGTCCTCGGTAGACAATTAGTAAATTCAAATGGTGATAATTTACGTACGTACCTCTTATCCACGTAATCACTGATGATGGCTTTGTAGGCGGCACCAAATTCGGGATTCCTCTTCATCTTTCTTTCTATACCAATTAGTCGATTGAAGGCCATGGAGTAGCTATCCGGCAGGACCACATCATCATTTTTCCATAGTAGTCTGGATTGAAATCTTCTGGCAACCTTCACTGTGAAACCCTTGAGCAACCCTCGAGCACGTAAATCGTCATTTGACTCAATGACCGGAAGAGCCTTGCCACCGAAATTTTTCGTCTCGAAGTAACTCGCCACCATCTCGTATAAATTTTGCTCTGGCTGAGCTGTCAGCAAACAGGTGTGAGGTGTAGACAGTCCTCCACTCACCTGACCAAAAACGACCCATCCTAATGGCGTATTAGCGGCATATGGACCAGCTTCCTCCAAAGGCACTATTTCGTCTGGCAAACCCAAGTGGCAATGGTCCAATCCAATAAGCAACTTCGGAGCTACGCCACTATATGAACTGATTGGAACACCATAATTTTTTCTTGAATCCATATTGAAGCTTTGAATAGGTAATTTCAAATTTGTAACACCATATACATTTTTCAGGGCATATTTCCTCTTTCTATTGACACCACTCACGTGAAGATCGACGACCATGGCGACCTCTTGTGACGACTTTCCACCATACCAACTTAAATTCAAACTGCTTTGGCGACCCTGAAGTCCAAGTTGTCTCACCAAGGAACTATCCATCATAGTGACCGAAGAGCCTTCATCCAGCAAGGCATATGTTTCGATCGCACAATTTGGTCCATAAAGCATCACTGGCAGCACTCGAAACAACACTTGCTGCAGAATTCACATTTGAATTATTTTCACTAACAACATTTGGCTGGTTTTCATGCAATAATTTGTTATGATTTCGTTGGCAACCCTCTATGGGACATTCTTTACGACGGCGACAATTTCTGCTTGAATGCGCAATACAAAGACACGAAAAACATAACCTCATTCTTTTCACTTCGTTGCATCTATTAGGACAGTCAGGGAAACGATTTTTTTGCACTCAAGGATTTTATGTTGTCCACGGCAATAAGGACATTCTTCTTGTTTATGCTGGCCATCTGTTGCATGTAGAACCACTTTTCTCTTTGTTTCACTTGATTGCCGACTTGCACTGACACTTTGCACACTCCTTACCAAATTAGCCACCCCTTTAATCCAGTTGTTAAAATCTAAAACTGTGGGCCACTTTTCCAATTTCGATGCATATTGAGCCCATTCCAAACGTTTGCTCTAGGAACCTTTGCACCAATTCATCCATCAGTGTGGGATTTGATAAGTGGACATCAGGTCCATTTGCTGTTTGCAAAAAGGCGGTGAGATTTTGAATTTTAACCGCAAATGGAATCAGCTTATCCACGGCATTCTCACTGATGGGTGGAATTTCCCTCACCTGTTGCAACTGGCATCGTATGAGCAAATCTGAGCGGCCATATTGAAATTTTAATTGTTCTATTACCGTGCCAACGTTGTCGGGATGTATCAGCAGCGACTTCACACATTCACGAGCGTCGCCCTTCAATGCCTTCTGCAGCCGCAAACAATTTTCAAAATTCGTATACCCATACGCTGCTGTCGAATGGTTATACGAAGTTAAAAACATCGGCCAGTCTTCAGGAGTACCGCTGAAATCAGGCAAATCTAGAATTTTCTTCGGTAATGGCGGCATCACGATGTTTGTCTGATACGATGGATGCGGCTGTTGAGTATTCGGCTGCTCAGTTGACAAGGGCGACTGAGGTGCGAGCAGAGGCGCTGGCGCTGTATACAGTGGCGGCAGACATGTTTGGGAAGCGGCCAGAGATGAATATTCCAGACGGTCGCCATTGTTGTCTGACCCGACACTATTTGAACCACTGTAATTTTCGCTCACACTGTTACCTGTTACCATTGGCGCAGAATTTGATGACATCGGAGTTGCAGATGACACGGCTACATGCAGGGCACGTTGAGCGTTCAACAGTTGTGCCTGTAAAAAGTCGATGTGTTTCCGCAGGTTTTCCATTTCGATTTGGGCACAACCATTTGAACTGGGCATTGGGCGACATTTTGTTGAACGGCGGTGACGGGATTCGGTTGACTAAGAAAACTTGTTGTTGTTGTAGCGGCAGTGGAGGAACAACATAACGTTGGAACAAACGACGCTCCGGCAGTAGTTGGAGCAATTTCCAAATTATTTGCTGTTCCGGCTGGCATTGTACTGGGTACACTGGCACTTGTTGTCGGCTTTGTTGTTTTTAGTGGTGTCCGTGGGCTTTTTCTGACCGGAGAGCGACGCATCACGAACAAAATCACATACAAAAGAGCCACAAATATTAATAAAATTCACGGCAGGAATTTCCAAAATAAAATTTTGCAAAAATTATATCAAAAAATCGCCCAGTGTGCGAAATAAATTTGCAAAATTTTACCAAATCGCTTAAAATGTGCGAAATAAAATTTGTCGCTGGCTGCGACGTGAGTTTTTCCTGGGAGGAACGCGAATTTAACAACACGGTTACGTTGTATGTGTGCACAAATAAGTGCGTGCGTGTGTGCGCGTTTATTTCTAAAACATAAAATATTAATAACAAAAAAAGTACAAATAATAAACACAACTTACCGCAGTCTTTGTCCCTCACAAACTGACTTCATAAATCAGGCCAATGATTTATGAAGTCTTCATCCACTGCAGTTTCTAAACGGATTATTTCCATGAGAAAAAACCTGTTTTCTTAACGAATTTGGGGACAAAAGGACTGCGGTAAATGTACAAAAATGACTGCTGCGGTCGTTGAACCAAGCAACAAAACAGATAGATCAGCAGATCGACATAGAATACACACGTACATACACGCACAATGTCATTGCATATGATATTGTATGTATGCACGTGTATATGTACAAACGTAGCAAACAAAGGGAAAGGGAAAAAATAAAAAAAAAAACAAAAACATATGCGCCATCAGCGACAAATGTTTATAATTTATTTGGTAAATTTTTAGATCTAATTTTATTAGCCAGCCGTCGTCTAATTCGGTGACACACCCTACAATTGATTTAAAAATTATGATTCCTTCAAACTCTTTTAATAACATTTCAAAATGTATTAGAAGTAACAAGTAAAAACGGCGTTAAGTTCGGCCGGGCCGAACTTTATTTACCCTCCACCATGGATTGCATTCCACAGAGGTTGTCGCTGTTCGTAGAAGTGCAGTAATATTACAGGAAAATATAATTTTTTTATTATAGCCAAACCAAAACAAATTCAAATATTGATAAAATAATTTTATAAACAAATATAATATTTTAATTATTTCAAACCACGCTTATAAGACAAGGCTACCAATACGTTAATTCAAAAAATAAATATTCTTATACTTATATTTTCAAAAAGCTTAAATACCATACATATTGGATTCGAGATAGTAGGTGCTACAGTTGGTTGTATTTCCATTCTATGTTAATTCCAAAAGTACAAATTTTGAAAATCCATATTAGACGTACATAGTGCAAAATAACCAACTTCATGATTCAACCAATTTTTGCGGTAAAAGAAAAAGTACGAATTTGGAAAAAAACTTTTTATTTTGCGTGTCTATGCAGTCAGAGGAATGTATACACCGAATTCCATGATTCCAGCTGCGCCCATTTGGTTGGTACCATTTTTACCCCCTTGACGTTTCTACGCAATTCGAATTTCATCATTCTAACTGTAGTCGTTTAGTTGTTACTATTTTTATCCCCCTGTACCATTGTATCGAATTTCGAAAAATTCGTCTATTTTCCGTGTCTACGCAGTCAGAGGAATGTATACTCCGAATTTCATGACTCTAGCTGCGGTCATTTGATTAGTACTATTTTTATCCCCTTTTTTCATTTTAACCCCAAAAAGTACGAACTTCGAAAAATCTGTTTATTTTAAGTGTCTACGCTATCAGAGGAATGTATACACCGAATTTCATGACTCTAGCTGCGGTCATTTGATTGGTACTATTTTTATCCCCTTTTTTCATTTTACCCCAAAAAGTACGAATTTTGAAAAATCCGTGTATTTTACTTGTCTATGCAATCAGAGGAATGTATACACCTAATTTCATTATTCTAGGTACAGCCGTTTGATTGGTACCATTTTTATCCCTCTATTCCCAATTTAGCCCTTAAAAGTACGAATTTGGAAAAAATACTTTTATATTATGTATCTACTCAATTAGAGGAATCTACACACCGAATTTGGTGTTTCTAGCTGTTGCCGTTTAATATGTACCATTTTTATCCCTTTTTTTGCCCCATTTCACCCCCTACAAATAAGAATCACTTTATGGTGCACGTTTTTGCTATAAGGGGAATGCGCATACCAAATATCAAGCCAATATAAACAGAAATATTGATAACACCTACTTAAATACGCTAAAATATTAGGGATTATTATGGGTATTTTTAGTCCATGTGAGGGAAAAATTTTTCCCTTTGGGCCGATTTCGGCCCGTTTCAATCCCAACCGATCTACGACTATAAGACGCATTTATGGAAATTTTGAACGTTCTAGCTCCTTTCGTTTAGATGCTAGCGTGCTTTCGACAGACGGACGGACGGACATGGCTAGATCGTCTTAGAATTTTATGACAATCAAGAATATATATACTTTATAGGGTCTCAGGTCGATATTTCAAGGTGTTACAAACGGAATGACAAAGTTAGTATACCCCCATCCTGGAGGTGGAGGGTATAAAAAAGAATACTGCTTTTCTAAAACAGATTACTCTAAACTCAACACACTTTTATCCACTATTAATTGGAATGATATTCTCTCATCGAAGGTTTTAGACGTTGTGATAGATAATTTCTACAGTGCCTTACAATGTATTTCTAAATCAGTTCCTAAAATATTAAAACGTGATAATATTGACCCACCTTGGAAATCAATTGGCAAGACCGAAGAATGAGAAAAACAAATTATTTAAAATATACAAAAAACTGGTTATTCTTCCGACTTTTCTAAATATTCAATCGAAAGATCTAATTACAATACTGAGAACAGAAGAGCATACAATAATTACGTAATTTCTATGAAAAACCAACTGAAAAGTAATCCTAAATCTTTTTATAAATTTGTAAATTCCAAACGCTGATTACGTACTTTTCCAAACTCTTTGAAATTTGGCTCCATTGTTGCTGATGATGATATATCAATTAGTAACATATTTGCCAACTTTTTTCAACGACTTACTCTAATAAAATATTTGATCAGTCAAGTTCTTATCCTTATAACATTGTTGAATCTTCACCAGTAAATTATTCAAATATAAGTAGGTGTACGGTCTTGGAAAATTTGAAGTCATAAAAAGTACATTTAATCCTGGTCCTGATGAAATTCCCACTAACATACTAAAATATTGTGCTGACCATCTTTCTTTCCCACTAGAAATTGATTACTTCCGCACAAATTACGCTAATAATGATCCTTTCCGCCGCTTGTGTGTTCAATTTAATAAATACTGCCACATCATTGAATTACCAGAAAATAAAAACTCTATTAAAAGAAAGTATATATTTTATTTAAATACCTAATTATTAAGTAGTTTCTAAGAGTATATATATATGTTTTTTAGTCTGTACGGATATTTGTATCTATAGACTTAATAATAAAAAAAGATCTGTTAAAATATGTGTATTCTAGAGCGGAAAGAGTTAAATTGGGAGCGGATTTTGTATGCGAGCTATATATAAATCTGAACTGATCTGACTCACTATGGCAACAGATGTTTCTAGTTCAAATTTGAAGAAAATCGGTGAAAATACGTGGTTTCTAAGGCGAAGAACACCGAGAGCGAAATTTATATTTGAAGAAGATCTGTATAAATATGTGATTTCTAGAGTAGAAAAAGTCAAACCGGGAGCGAAATTCGTATGAGGGCTATATCTAAATTTGAACCGATTAACACTGTGGTCAATCGCCTTCAAGATAACGACCAAACCTTTACTACTCTTAAGCCTATATGTGTAGTAGCTTATTTCTCTGTGTCAAAACAGTTTGTTTTTATATACGACTGTATTTTAGTCTCGTGAATATTACCTCTCCTGATTGGAGAAGTGTGGAAATTATTTTCACCTGCAATAAGTGCAATTTTACTAAAAAGTGCGCTAGATGAACGCTCGCTTAAATATATTGGTGGTGGTTTTGTGATTGTAGTGTCGTTTGAACTAGAGGTTTGAGACTGTTCCTCTTCGCCTAGTAAAGCAAAACGACGGTTTGCCATTGGATTCACTTGTATTGATGTATTTGTTACCATTTTATTTATGTTACCCTTGTTAGAGCTAGATTTACTCTTCAGGTAGCGGCCCATGCCTGTCTTCACTGCCTTTACATTTTTTGTGCTGTCCTTCACTATACTAGCCATTGTGTTGCTTTTGTTTTCTTTCTCTTTGCGCGCACTTTAGTTTATTTGTGTGTATGAGATCGCAGTGTGCATGTTCGGAGAGCAAGACTGTGCACGTTGTTGTTTATCGTTATGCGGCACTTCTAAATGTTTTTCGTTGTTGCCGAAAGTAGGCTTTGGAAAACCAGCATTTGGTACTTTAATTGAAATGTAAGCGTTGTGGATATAGTCCAAGAGCACAGACTCTGTTCTCGCGGAGTTATTCTCACACATACGTGTGCACTGACTTGTTTGTTTTTCTTTTCTTTTTGTATTGTATTTCCACTGTAGGTGACAAGTAAATTTTCGATTATATTATGAGATACCACACAGAAAATATTGCCTAAAATCGTTGTTTACAAAATGTTAATCAATATAATTGTATGGAGTGATAAATGGTTTATCTTATATTTAACGTCTTTATCGCGATGGTTGTATAATTCGAACACTATTTTATTTTATATATTTATTTCTTCCTAGAGTTAGCTAAAGCACGTCTGTTCTCTTCCGAAGAGAGAGAGAAATTACAAGAATATATGGACAGACAGACAGGCGGACATGGGTAACAATGGGCCTATCTCGCTTCCTTTTGGGTGTTACAAACAGTGTATAATCGGTTATTATACAGATCGGCTTAGAATCACTTTCTCATCAGATTTAGCAATGCCTGTCCGTATATCTGTTCTTGTAATCAAATTACAGGTCGCAACTATTGTCCGATCCTCACGACAATTGTCAAACTTAAGTTTTGCGGGCTAAAGACGGACGCTATTTAATTTGAAGCAAATCGGTTTAGATTTAGATATAGCCCCCATACAAATTTTGCTCCCGATTTGACGTTTTGCGCTCTCGAAAACATATGTTTTTACAGATTTTCTTCAAATTTGGGAAAACACCTTATAGTTAAACTAGAAATCTATGTTGAAAATAAGTTGAATCGGTTCAGATTTGTATATATCTCCCATACAAACGCCGCTCCAGGTGTGACTTTTTCTGCTCTAGACACCACATAATTCAATCGATATTGTTCATATTTGGCACAATGCATTCACATTGGTGAATTTGACAATCCAAATGACACTCGTCTAAATTTGTATTGGCCATTATGTGTATCAAACGACGTAAACTTTCGACTCGATTCAGCTACAGGGACGTGATAGAAACCATTTTCAGATCTATCGTACTGATGGGTTTAGCATTTTGAAGACGATCCAATTGATCTTCTATCAACTGCAAGGGAAAACTATCTTTAATTATGACTATTTATACGGCGATAGTCAATACAAAGTCCCGTCACGTCTGATTCGGACTCTGCGATGATACCATCTTTCAGCCACTGATCCACTTGATCATCCAAATGACTTTCCGTCAAAGGTAGCGGACACGTCGATATGGGAGTGTCTTTTTCCAAAACTATATTCAAATCTACTCCTAAATTTTTCGGGTTTATAGTTACGTGATCCATTTGATCATCCAAATGTCTTTCCGTCAATGGTAGACACGTTGTTATAGTCGATGTCGGCTCAACATCTCCACAGCACCAATTCTCAATTACTGGAAATTCATCGTCGCCGGATCCTATTCTTTTGAAAACAACACCTGTTGGATGAATAATCACATCAGCCTGTGAGAAAAAGCTTCAGATCAATTATTATCACTTTCTCGAATTGTGCAATTGGTTTAATTTTCGTACGACCGAAACCGATTAAGTAAAAATTACTTTCACAAAGTTTTGCATCACCAAAATTCTTAAAGACAGTGTCTATAAGAGCCAAACGTATTGTATTGCGGAACATTCCTCTACCGACCCTCGCACTATTCGCACTACGCGAAATTTCATCGTTTAGAGCAGATCTCAGTTTTCTCCAAGTTGTTATGCCTCTCTCACTTTGCCTTATTGAATCCTCAATGTCGCGAAAATTCAGCGTATAATCTATATGTTGTCATGTGTGATGTAAAGGGTGTTTTTTATTGGGGTATAGAACTTTAAGTTGGCATCACTTTTTTAACTGGCGGCCATTTTGTCAGCTGTCAAGTGATTAATATTTAGTTTGGTTTGCCATTTCATCATGAACAGGTTGACAAAAGAACAACGCTTGCAAATCGTGCAAATTTATTTCGAAAGTAATGGTTCAGTTCGCGAAGTTCACCGCAAGATCCGTCCATTTTATGGTCGACATAATCGTCCATCAGAGCAATTAATTCGATGGGCGCATAATTTCGCGGAATGGGCCTGTCAATTGGCCACCAAGATCTTGTGATTTGACACCATTGGATTATTTTCTTTGGGGATATGTGAAGTCGCTCGTCTACGCCAACAAACCAGAAACGTTAGGGGACTTGGAAGCCAACATTCGTGGCGTGGTTGAAAATTGGACCTGTAGAATTGGCTATATTCGAGCCAGCCGCGGCGGCCACATGCCCGAAATCATATTTAAACATTAATGGCATAAAATTATCCTTCCAATAAAGCCAAATTGATGGACATTAAAACGATTTTCTTGTGTTTTATTTCAATTCGAAGTTCTATACCTCAATAAAAAATATTTGTAACTCTTTTATTCCCTTCGTTGTCACCTGAAAATAAACTTTCATTGTTTACTTTTTTCCTCTGCCGCTACTCTTTGTTGTCGTCGTTGGCTAATTACAGTTTTCGTATCATCAAACTCCTTTTCGTCGTCGTCCTCCCCGCCGTCTTTGTCGATATTTGATGCGAATAAAACACCGTTCTTTAAGTTGTTGCAACTTCACGTCGTTTGTGTTGTAACTGATATCCAACAAGTTGCAAATCGACATCAAATCTGCCGTCGTCAAATGTGCGTTGATATACGTCGTCTTCTGTACATACGCATCCGTCTTCTTGTCATAATCAAAACCTTCAAACCCTTTCAAATGTTGCCTCTTCGATTTATCCCCGTCACTCTCAAACACGAACTTGTGGAGGCAGTTACGCTCTCCTTTGTGCCTCCACGAAGATTTTCACGAACACTTTGAAAAATCCCAAATTACCCAGAAGAATGAAGGCCTTCAAATGCCTCTGACTTCCTGTGTTCCTTTCAAAATAACATAGGGTGTCGTTGGCCTTCCACTCTCCCTGAGGCCTTTCAGATGGTTTCACGTGGAAGGGCTTCAGAAGATAGGAAATGAATCACATTTTAGAAGGGCTTCCTTAAAGAAAGAAGCCGCTTGAAAAACCCTTTGACAGGGTCGAAATCATGATAGTGGTAGTCTGTAGCAAAGTAATAATTATGTAATAATAATATATATAATAAATTATTGGTTTTGATCTGATTTAATCTATCAAGGGGCAAGACCAAGGTAATGAATTAAAAAAAAAAATCTGAACAAAATATATTTACGATAGCGGGTTCGGAGTCAACATGATACTACAAAGCCAATTGCAATGATAAATCAAATCAAATCCATATTCTGATGGTAAAATAGTCAAGGAATGTTTGGAGATCGTCGCTGAAATTTTGTGTCCAGAAAAGAAAAAAATATTTCTCAGAATTGAATTGGCTCGAAGATTATTTGAAAAGTCGAATTCTTTAGCATTGGATGAAAGCATAAATATGACCTTGATTACACTACTCAACAAAATGAAAAAAATTTCATGTACTCCGGATGCGATAATTTTTTCTGTGTAGATAACCTTGACATGAGCTCGAAAAACGCAATAAAATTTTTTTTCGTTTGGTTTTTTTTTTTTTATTTTTTTTTTTATTTTTTTTTTTAAATTTTAAAACTTTTTTTTGTTAATTTGTTTCGTCCGGCATAACTCGGGAACCACTAGCCCGATTTAATTGAATTAAATTTTAAAAAATTTAAAATTACAATTCCCTTAATCTGTTCATATATTGTTTTCCTATACAAGCAACAGTTTCCAAGTTAAAAATGAATATATAAAGGAAAAAACTTATTTTTTGCCTAAAGATTTAAAATTTTTTTTTTTTAAATCCATAAAAAATCCAAAATGAAAAAAATGTCAAATCTTATTACTTTTACGTAAAGTCACATAACCTATGAGCAAAATGAGACAAAGATCATGAAAATCGATGCACGCGTTTCGCTTTTATTCGCAATTGAGTAAAGGTATGAATTTCAAAAATTTGCTCGACATATGCACAACTTTTTCTATGGTAAGGTTTTTTCTTTTTTTTATTCTCAGAATTAACAAAACGGAATAAACAAAGGGTTATTTAATTTTTATGATTGCGTAAGCAAAGTAATAAACGCTAATAAATGTGCGTGAACAATTAAAAGGAAAAAAGGAAAGGGGACTTTTTTAATTATTTGGGTTTTCCGTTGGCTACCTGTATGATTTTTTTACAGAAATGCAACCCACATTTAAGGGTGGTCATTATTCGGAAAATTTAAGACTCACACATGGTGAAACAGGTATGTAGCCACCGTAAAAAAATATACACCCATTTATAAGTACCTGTCAGTAAAATACTAAACAATACACAGTATAAATAGGTCTTCATTGATCGATTTTACTCATTCAACAAGTGTCGACGAACGCGATAGTTAAAATGAGCAAACGTTCGCGAGGATTTGAATGCAATACCAATCCAAGTAATTTTTGTTACATGTGCGGAGAATACGTTTCTGAAAAAAACAAGCGTTGTTTTTCACCTAAATTGAGAGATTCATTTGAAGAGAGCTTCAATTTAAAGGTCTCAAACATAGATGAGCGGTGGACACCAAGTGCTCTATGTCCAAGGTGCTACGTACAGCTAGCTGACTCAAGGTAAGTGTAGATTACGAAATTCAAGAACATATATAACATATATAATAATAGGGCTACTCTACTATATAAATATAAAACTTCAAGTGGAATCGAAAAGCAACATTGGGCAGAAATCTTCAAAAATGTGCCCTAAATATGAATAGGTAGAAACAATTTCGCTCAAGGCCGATTTCCCCATTTGCTATTCCTTGATCCCAACTACAGCTTATATGTCTGTACCATTTTGACAGGAAAAAATAATATTGAAGACCCAATATGTTACACACCTAATTTCATGATTTTAGCTACAGCCGTTTGATTAGTATCAGTTTCACTCCTTTTTCCATTTTGACCTTAAAAGTATGAAATTAGAAAAAATCGTACCTCTTTTTTCCACGTCTACGTGGACAGACAATGGATTGTTTGATTGTTCCCAAATTTATTCACATTTAGATCCTGATGGTACGAATATCGAAAAATCTCTTAATTTTTCGCGTCAACGCAGTCAGAGTAGCGTTCACACCGAATTTCATTATTATAGCTGAGGCCATTTGCTAGGTACCATTTAATTCCCTTTTCGCCCAATTTTCCGCCTACAAGTACAAATTTCGAAAAAATTCTTTTTAATTCGAATCGTCACAGTCAGCTGAATGTGCACACCGAATTTCACGATTACAACTTCAGCGGTTTGGTTGGTACTATTTTTATTTTTTATCTACGCAATTATTATTAGATGTACATTCCAATTTTCATGTTTCAAGCTATTATCCTATCATTGGTACCATTTTTAATCCTTTTCGTACCATTTGGCCCTCTAAAAATTTTATTTACTTTTTGGTGCTTTCAGGTTACAAGAGGAATGAATGTACGCAACAAATTTCAAGTGCATATAAAGCAGAAATTAAAAAATTGCTTAAATAATCTAAATATTGGGGGGTATTTTCAGTCCTTGTTAGGGAAATTTTTTCCCTCTCGGCCGATTTCGCCCACTTTTAATTCCAACCGATCTACATCCATAAGACAACTTTATGGAAAATTTAGATCATTTCGTTCGGATGATATCGTCCTTTCAACAGACAGACAGACGGACATGGCTAAATCGTCTTAGAATTTTACCACGACCCAGAATATATATACTTTATGGGAGACTCCATATTGAATATTTCAAGGTGTTACAAAAGGAATGACAATGTGAATATACCCCCATTCTAAGGTGGTGGGTATAAAAAGACAGAGGAATTAGCGGTATTTTCTCTACTTAAGGGCTGCACTAAGGCAAATATTTTGTTAGAGGCAGTTGTATCAACGGACGGTGCTCTAGCAGTGGTTGGAAAATGCGAACGTCTACTGACACTACTTAAAAATGAGGCTTCAATGCTAAAATTTCATTGCATTATTTATCTGAAGATTTTATATTAGAAATCGCTAAAAATTGTAGTGTAGCGTGCTGGTTGTCAGTATGGACCAACCTTAAGATATCCCTAAGTATCTTCGAATGTGGAATCGGAGGACGTGCACCTCTAGCTATGCTCTAGCTAACTCGCCGAAATGGATGGGTTCCTACCGTTCCACAAACCGAACGCACACACAAACTATTAGTAGGTGCACTTGATAAGAAATGTGATAATATCACAAAGAAATTGGAATAAAAAAACAAAAGAAAATAACACACAAAAGCCTGAGCAAAAACAATCGTAATATTGATGCAATATATTCGGACAAACCTTTCATATCACGGACACTGGTATACTAAAAGGGAACAATCTGTATTTTGTCTTTGCCTCTTCTATGGTACTCCAGCTGACAGTGAGCCCTTCTACCCAATACCCCCCTACCGTGCGATCGTATACAAACATTGTTACCGACCGCCCTTTAGTAGATGTAGTTATTAACACTACTTCTACCTACCCAGGTTTGAGACTGTTCCTCTTCGCCTAGTAAAGCAAAACGACGGTTTGCCATTGGATTCACTTGTATTGATGTATTTGTTACCATTTTATTTATGTTACCCTTGTTAGAGCTAGATTTACTCTTCAGGTAGCGGCCCATGCCTGTCTTCACTGCCTTTACATTTTTTGTGCTGTCCTTCACTATACTAGCCATTGTGTTGCTTTTGTTTTCTTTCTCTTTGCGCGCACTTTAGTTTATTTGTGTGTATGAGATCGCAGTGTGCATGTTCGGAGAGCAAGACTGTGCACGTTGTTGTTTATCGTTATGCGGCACTTCTAAATGTTTTTCGTTGTTGCCGAAAGTAGGCTTTGGAAAACCAGCATTTGGTACTTTAATTGAAATGTAAGCGTTGTGGATATAGTCCAAGAGCACAGACTCTGTTCTCGCGGAGTTATTCTCACACATACGTGTGCACTGACTTGTTTGTTTTTCTTTTCTTTTTGTATTGTATTTCCACTGTAGGTGACAAGTAAATTTTCGATTATATTATGAGATACCACACAGAAAATATTGCCTAAAATCGTTGTTTACAAAATGTTAATCAATATAATTGTATGGAGTGATAAATGGTTTATCTTATATTTAACGTCTTTATCGCGATGGTTGTATAATTCGAACACTATTTTATTTTATATATTTATTTCTTCCTAGAGTTAGCTAAAGCACGTCTGTTCTCTTCCGAAGAGAGAGAGAAATTACAAGAATATATGGACAGACAGACAGGCGGACATGGGTAACAATGGGTCTATCTCGCTTCCTTTTGGGTGTTACAAACAGTGTATAATCGGTTATTATACAGATCGGCTTAGAATCACTTTCTCATCAGATTTAGCAATGCCTGTCCGTATATCTGTTCTTGTAATCAAATTACAGGTCGCAACTATTGTCCGATCCTCACGACAATTGTCAAACTTAAGTTTTGCGGGCTAAAGACGGACGCTATTTAATTTGAAGCAAATCGGTTTAGATTTAGATATAGCCCCCATACAAATTTTGCTCCCGATTTGACGTTTTGCGCTCTCGAAAACATATGTTTTTACAGATTTTCTTCAAATTTGGGAAAACACCTTATAGTTAAACTAGAAATCTATGTTGAAAATAAGTTGAATCGGTTCAGATTTGTATATATCTCCCATACAAACGCCGCTCCAGGTGTGACTTTTTCTGCTCTAGACACCACATAATTCAATCGATATTGTTCATATTTGGCACAATGCATTCACATTGGTGAATTTGACAATCCAAATGACACTCGTCTAAATTTGTATTGGCCATTATGTGTATCAAACGACGTAAACTTTCGACTCGATTCAGCTACAGGGACGTGATAGAAACCATTTTCAGATCTATCGTACTGATGGGTTTAGCATTTTGAAGACGATCCAATTGATCTTCTATCAACTGCAAGGGAAAACTATCTTTAATTATGACTATTTATACGGCGATAGTCAATACAAAGTCCCGTCACGTCTGATTCGGACTCTGCGATGATACCATCTTTCAGCCACTGATCCACTTGATCATCCAAATGACTTTCCGTCAAAGGTAGCGGATTTTCGTACGACCGAAACCGATTAAGTAAAAATTACTTTCACAAAGTTTTGCATCACCAAAATTCTTAAAGACAGTGTCTATAAGAGCCAAACGTATTGTATTGCGGAACATTCCTCTACCGACCCTCGCACTATTCGCACTACGCGAAATTTCATCGTTTAGAGCAGATCTCAGTTTTCTCCAAGTTGTTATGCCTCTCTCACTTTGCCTTATTGAATCCTCAATGTCGCGAAAATTCAGCGTATAATCTATATGTTGTCATGTGTGATGTAAAGGGTGTTTTTTATTGGGGTATAGAACTTTAAGTTGGCATCACTTTTTTAACTGGCGGCCATTTTGTCAGCTGTCAAGTGATTAATATTTAGTTTGGTTTGCCATTTCATCATGAACAGGTTGACAAAAGAACAACGCTTGCAAATCGTGCAAATTTATTTCGAAAGTAATGGTTCAGTTCGCGAAGTTCACCGCAAGATCCGTCCATTTTATGGTCGACATAATCGTCCATCAGAGCAATTAATTCGATGGGCGCATAATTTCGCGGAATGGGCCTGTCAATTGGCCACCAAGATCTTGTGATTTGACACCATTGGATTATTTTCTTTGGGGATATGTGAAGTCGCTCGTCTACGCCAACAAACCAGAAACGTTAGGGGACTTGGAAGCCAACATTCGTGGCGTGGTTGAAAATTGGACCTGTAGAATTGGCTATATTCGAGCCAGCCGCGGCGGCCACATGCCCGAAATCATATTTAAACATTAATGGCATAAAATTATCCTTCCAATAAAGCCAAATTGATGGACATTAAAACGATTTTCTTGTGTTTTATTTCAATTCGAAGTTCTATACCTCAATAAAAAATATTTGTAACTCTTTTATTCCCTTCGTTGTCACCTGAAAATAAACTTTCATTGTTTACTTTTTTCCTCTGCCGCTACTCTTTGTTGTCGTCGTTGGCTAATTACAGTTTTCGTATCATCAAACTCCTTTTCGTCGTCGTCCTCCCCGCCGTCTTTGTCGATATTTGATGCGAATAAAACACCGTTCTTTAAGTTGTTGCAACTTCACGTCGTTTGTGTTGTAACTGATATCCAACAAGTTGCAAATCGACATCAAATCTGCCGTCGTCAAATGTGCGTTGATATACGTCGTCTTCTGTACATACGCATCCGTCTTCTTGTCATAATCAAAACCTTCAAACCCTTTCAAATGTTGCCTCTTCGATTTATCCCCGTCACTCTCAAACACGAACTTGTGGAGGCAGTTACGCTCTCCTTTGTGCCTCCACGAAGATTTTCACGAACACTTTGAAAAATCCCAAATTACCCAGAAGAATGAAGGCCTTCAAATGCCTCTGACTTCCTGTGTTCCTTTCAAAATAACATAGGGTGTCGTTGGCCTTCCACTCTCCCTGAGGCCTTTCAGATGGTTTCACGTGGAAGGGCTTCAGAAGATAGGAAATGAATCACATTTTAGAAGGGCTTCCTTAAAGAAAGAAGCCGCTTGAAAAACCCTTTGACAGGGTCGAAATCATGATAGTGGTAGTCTGTAGCAAAGTAATAATTATGTAATAATAATATATATAATAAATTATTGGTTTTGATCTGATTTAATCTATCAAGGGGCAAGACCAAGGTAATGAATTAAAAAAAAAATCTGAACAAAATATATTTACGATAGCGGGTTCGGAGTCAACATGATACTACAAAGCCAATTGCAATGATAAATCAAATCAAATCCATATTCTGATGGTAAAATAGTCAAGGAATGTTTGGAGATCGTCGCTGAAATTTTGTGTCCAGAAAAGAAAAAAATATTTCTCAGAATTGAATTGGCTCGAAGATTATTTGAAAAGTCGAATTCTTTAGCATTGGATGAAAGCATAAATATGACCTTGATTACACTACTCAACAAAATGAAAAAAATTTCATGTACTCCGTATGCGATAATTTTTTCTGTGTAGATAACCTTGACATGAGCTCGAAAAACGCAATAAAATTTTTTTTCGTTTGGTTTTCTTTTTTTTATTTTTTTTTTATTTTTTTTTCTTGAAATTTTAAAACTTTTTTTTTGTTAATTTGTTTCGTCCGGCATAACTCGGGAACCACTAGCCCGATTTAATTGAATTAAATTTTAAAAAATTTAAAATTACAATTCCCTTAATCTGTTCATATATTGTTTTCCTATACAAGCAACCGTTTCCAAGTTAAAAATGAATATATAAAGGAAAAAACTTATTTTTTGCCTAAAGATTTAAAATTTTTTTTTTTTAAATCCATAAAAAATCCAAAATGAAAAAAATGTCAAATCTTATTACTTTTACGTAAAGTCACATAACCTATGAGCAAAATGAGACAAAGATCATGAAAATCGATGCACGCGTTTCGCTTTTATTCGCAATTGAGTAAAGGTATGAATTTCAAAAATTTGCTCGACATATGCACAACTTTTTCTATGGTAAGGTTTTTTCTTTTTTTTATTCTCAGAATTAACAAAACGGAATAAACAAAGGGTTATTTAATTTTTATGATTGCGTAAGCAAAGTAATAAACGCTAATAAATGTGCGTGAACAATTAAAAGGAAAAAAGGAAAGGGGACTTTTTTAATTATTTGGGTTTTCCGTTGGCTACCTGTATGATTTTTTTACAGAAATGCAACCCACATTTAAGGGTGGTCATTATTCGGAAAATTTAAGACTCACACATGGTGAAACAGGTATGTAGCCACCGTAAAAAAATATACACCCATTTATAAGTACCTGTCAGTAAAATACTAAACAATACACAGTATAAATAGGTCTTCATTGATCGATTTTACTCATTCAACAAGTGTCGACGAACGCGATAGTTAAAATGAGCAAACGTTCGCGAGGATTTGAATGCAATACCAATCCAAGTAATTTTTGTTACATGTGCGGAGAATACGTTTCTGAAAAAAACAAGCGTTGTTTTTCACCTAAATTGAGAGATTCATTTGAAGAGAGCTTCAATTTAAAGGTCTCAAACATAGATGAGCGGTGGACACCAAGTGCTCTATGTCCAAGGTGCTACGTACAGCTAGCTGACTCAAGGTAAGTGTAGATTACGAAATTCAAGAACATATATAACATATATAATAATAGGGCTACTCTACTATATAAATATAAAACTTCAAGTGGAATCGAAAAGCAACATTGGGCAGAAATCTTCAAAAATGTGCCCTAAATATGAATAGGTAGAAACAATTTCGCTCAAGGCCGATTTCCCCATTTGCTATTCCTTGATCCCAACTACAGCTTATATGTCTGTACCATTTTGACAGGAAAAAATAATATTGAAGACCCAATATGTTACACACCTAATTTCATGATTTTAGCTACAGCCGTTTGATTAGTATCAGTTTCACTCCTTTTTCCATTTTGACCTTAAAAGTATGAAATTAGAAAAAATCGTACCTCTTTTTTCCACGTCTACGTGGACAGACAATGGATTGTTTGATTGTTCCCAAATTTATTCACATTTAGATCCTGATGGTACGAATATCGAAAAATCTCTTAATTTTTCGCGTCAACGCAGTCAGAGTAGCGTTCACACCGAATTTCATTATTATAGCTGAGGCCATTTGCTAGGTACCATTATAATCCCCTTTCGCCCAATTTTCCGCCTACAAGTACAAATTTCGAAAAAATTCTTTTTAATTCGAATCGTCACAGTCAGCTGAATGTGCACACCGAATTTCACGATTACAACTTCAGCGGTTTGGTTCGTACTATTTTTATTTTTTATCTACGCAATTATTATTAGATGTACATTCCAATTTTCATGTTTCAAGCTATTATCCTATCATTGGTACCATTTTTAATCCTTTTCGTACCATTTGGCCCTCTAAAAATTTTATTTACTTTTTGGTGCTTTCAGGTTACAAGAGGAATGAATGTACGCAACAAATTTCAAGTGCATATAAAGCAGAAATTAAAAAATTGCTTAAATAATCTAAATATTGGGGGGTATTTTCAGTCCTTGTTAGGGAAATTTTTTCCCTCTCGGCCGATTTCGCCCACTTTTAATTCCAACCGATCTACATCCATAAGACAACTTTATGGAAAATTTAGATCATTTCGTTCGGATGATATCGTCCTTTCAACAGACAGACAGACGGACATGGCTAAATCGTCTTAGAATTTTACCACGACCCAGAATATATATACTTTATGGGAGACTCCATATTGAATATTTCAAGGTGTTACAAACGGAATGACAATGTGAATATACCCCCATTCTAAGGTGGTGGGTATAAAAAGACAGAGGAATTAGCGGTATTTTCTCTACTTAAGGGCTGCACTAAGGCAAATATTTTGTTAGAGGCAGTTGTATCAACGGACGGTGCTCTAGCAGTGGTTGGAAAATGCGAACGTCTACTGACCCTACTTAAAAATGAGGCTTCAATGCTAAAATTTCATTGCATTATTTATCTGAAGATTTTATATTAGAAATCGCTAAAAATTGTAGTGTAGCGTGCTGGTTGTCAGTATGGACCAACCTTAAGATATCCCTAAGTATCTTCGAATGTGGAATCGGAGGACGTGCACCTCTAGCTATGCTCTAGCTAACTCGCCGAAATGGATGGGTTCCTACCGTTCCACAAACCGAACGCACACACAAACTATTAGTAGGTGCACTTGATAAGAAATGTGATAATATCACAAAGAAATCGGAATAAAAAAACAAAAGAAAATAACAGACAAAAGCCTGAGCAAAAACAATCGTAATATTGATGCAATATATTCGGACAAACCTTTCATATCACGGACACTGGTATACTAAAAGGGAACAATCTGTATTTTGTCTTTGCCTCTTCTATGGTACTCCAGCTGACAGTGAGCCCTTCTACCCAATACCCCCCTACCGTGCGATCGTATACAAACATTGTTACCGACCGCCCTTTAGTAGATGTAGTTATTAACACTACTTCTACCTACCCATGATTTTACCAATCTCTTCGACAGACATCATCTCTCTCAATTTAGGGAAACATTGTATGTGCAAACTCAATAACAAATACAACAATATTTTGGTGATACATTGACATTAATACCTATTTATTTCCGTATAAGAGTTTGATAAGTCATAATTTTACTTAACATATGTTAATTTTACATATTAGAGTACAGAAAAGCAATAAAAAAATAATGGAAGTAGAACAAAAGGAAAACGATGTATGAATGATTTTTTTAAAAGCAGGGTACAATAAAAAGAGAGAGAGAGAGAGTTTGAAAATTTCCCAATGGGAAAATTGTACCTTAATTTAATTCATTGTATCTCACACTATTAGAGTACAAAAGGGGAATATGTATCCATTTTTTATATTATTAAATTTACTGGTTTTGCTTGCAAGTTATTAAAATTCAAACAAGACACACATACATATAACACAACGGTCTGGATTGTACTTTGTACTTACTTGACTCATCTCATTGTTTATATCTCCATCGCTGGGCCCATCGATGACTGATTAGATGATGTTCTGGGAAAAAAATAGACAAATTTGTGAACCAAGGTATGTATACCCTTTTCCAAATTCAATAACTTGCTCGATTTATATCAACTTAATTCTAAGGTGTCCTCTCTTTTTTTTAACTTCAGGTTGTAACCGCTGCTTGTAAAATTCTCCTAGATGAGGTACTAAATCCCAATTCGAATGATCTGTGCCAATATAAGCCCTTATGGCAGCGATACCAGATCTATTTACTCTTTCGGAAGAGTTCGCTTGGGGAGAGTATACGGCAGTACATATGTGACTCACTGCAAATCTTGTCAGAAAAGATTCAAACAATCCGGATTTGAATTGACTGCCATTATCCGTCAATATGGATTCAGGTACGCCGAATGTGTAAAATATTTGATTTTGCAGATAATCGCATATCAGTTTCGATATGAACTTCTTTAAGGGATGCAGAAACATAAACTTAGTTAGACAATCGACCACTATTAACAGTCCAATATATCCCTTCTTTGAACGTGGATATGGACCAAGTATGTCCATAAACAACTTCTGAAATGGTCTTTCTGCAGACATCGGCCTGCCCGTAGGCGGTCTTAAAATAATATTGGGGCTTTTTGTGCATCTGCTAATTTCACATTTTGAAACAAAATCTTTAATTTGGGAAACCATTTTTGGCCAAAATAAATGCTTTTTCACTTTCTCTATCATTTTCGCCATACCACAATGTGCTGAAGATGGAGAATTGTGCGCTCGATATAGAACATCAGGAATCAATTCCTGGGGGACCCAAAGTTTCCAAAAGTTGTCTTGATCTTCGGCCCTGGCCGAAAATTTTACCTTTTTGTACAGGAACTGGTCTATTACTTTCAAATCAGGAAGCCTTGCATTATTATGGATGGCATTATCCTTAAGTTTATGATATTCTTCTGAATTAAAATGTTCTGAAGTCAAGTCAATTATTGGACCATCGTCCTCCACAGAATTGACACTGTCTTGGGGAATGCGTGAGAGCGTGTCAGCTACAAATTTCTCGGTGCCCTTGCGATGCTGTATGGAAAATTTAAACCCTTGTAGTTTGAGTGCCCACCTCGACAGACGTCCAGAAAGATCACGCTGGCGCATAAGCCACAGAAGGCTAGCTGTGGCCTGTGATCACAGTAAACTCCTGACCTTCTATATAAGCGCGAAATTTCCTTATACCTTGGATAACAGCTAAGCATTCTAACTCAGTCACTGAATAGTTTCGTTGCGCTTTCGTCAGTTTCGCGGACATGAATGTTATGGGAAGTTCAATTCCATCATCATTTGTTTGTGCCAAAACACAACCAATTCCCTGTAAGCTTGCATCGCATAATTGGGTGTCAACAAAATAGGGGCCGTAGTTAGTAATGCCTTTAACTGATTAAAGGCTTGTTCAGCCTCTTCACTCCAAGAAAAGTTTTTTCTTTTCTTCAAAAGTTCGGTTAGGGGAAATGTTTTTGAAGCAAAGTTATCAATAAATCTCCTGTACCAACCCGATAGTCAGAGGAAACTCCTTAACTGCTTGAGAGAGGAAGGTACTGGAAAGTCAATGATCGCTCTAATCTTTTCAGGATCTGTCCTTATTTGACCTTGTCCGACAATAAAACCCAAATACTTAATCTCTGTCATACAAAACTTCGATTTGGCTATGTTTATCGTAAGATTCGGTTTGCGCAAACAAAGTGCCACCTCCTGTAGCAAAACAAGGTGTGATTCAAAATCGTCGGACAAGACTAATAAGTACAAGAATACACGGGTACGTAAATGCGCTGGTATGACACGGTCCATTAATCGGAGTTTGTGGCGCATTACATAATCCGAAAGGCATTACCATATATAATAATATATAATGGTCTATTCGGTATTGTGAATGCCGTAATCTGTCGCGATTTCTCGTCCAGGGGAATTTGCCAGAACGCATGTTTCATGTCGAAACCTGTAATAAATTTGGCAGGTGGTAACCTACTCAATATGCCGTCGATGTGTGGCAATGGGTACGCATCTTTGAGGGTATGTTTGTTAATTTCCCGAGAATCTAGGCATAATCGGTTCTTATTACTGCGTCTCACAAGCACACAGTTACTACTCCATGGACTACTGGATTCCTCGATAACACCAAGCGATAGCATATGATCAACCTCCTTGAACATGAGTCTTTCGATAGATGGTGACACAGGCCAATGTCGTTGCTTCACCGGCTTTGAATCACCAACATCGATGGAATGTTGAATCAAGTCCGTTTTGCCTAATCCATCTCGTTCATAAGAAGGAAATATGTCAATAACCGATTTCAGTCTGCACATCTGATTCCCCGAAAGATAGTGCGTCTCGGGTGGTGTTACTCCTATATCGTCTTTACCCGTATCTAGTTCTGCTACAATAGGTGTATGCGTAGAATTAAGCAAGGTCTTGAAAAGTCCAAATTTCATCCAGAAGTTAGCACCTAAGAATGCATCTTGTTTTAATGAAGGGATAATGAAAAACTCCAGTGGTTTTGTCATATTATTATATGTCAAATTCCAAAAAAAGTTGCCAACTACCGTATTTGATTTGCCATCTTCTGTCTTAACAGTGCCTTTACATTTCCTAACGAGGTGCTTATCCAATAAGTACCTGGCAGCTTCATGTCCCACACAACTAATATTTGCATCCTAGTCAAGAAGTGCCATAAAATCCCTATCAAAAAAAGTTATGGTGATATACACTCTTTGATCGCTTCCTAGAATAATAGAGGAAGCTAGTTTCTGTCTTGTATAAACTATATTCTTCCAGAAGGAACGCAAACGTCTAGTTGATCTTTTTGGCTTATCTTTACGAGGAAAATCTGAAAATATTCGTTTCCTAACCTTTATGTATTCCTTCAGTCTTTCGTGATAAGGTGTCATAATTTTCAACTTTGGTCCAGGTTTCCTTCCACTCGTTAAAATTGAGTATCTTGAGTTTGAAAATTCTGTATTATAATCTGAGTTCTCGGTTTGAATATGTACAGAGCGATATTTCGATTGTACCTCTATAGAAGGTTGTTCGGATGCGACTGTTTGGTGTTGGTCGTCGCATACCTCTTGCGGTTTTCCGAATAATTGCAATTAGTACATTGACGTTGACATTGACTTTGCTCCGCAACCGTAACAAAAGGTTGTACGAGATTCTGGGCATTCATCATAACAATTCCAACAATGGAATTTTGTGCTCTTGTGTCTTATTTCAGAAATAACATTTTCGTTTAATTTATCTTCCGTATCTGACTCACAAATTTCAGAAACGTTCTGTCTAAAACTGCGGGCTCTATTAATCTGATAATTATTTTCTGAGAAGAAAGTTTCATGACGTCGAACTTCTTCTCGTAACTTAGCAAGTGTGGGGATTCTTAAATGTAAAAACTCATATCTAAGACTAGTCTTCGAGTTTCGTAATAAAATCTCTACAAGTTCGCCTTCGGATACGTCGGAAGAAAGTTTTTCCACTAAATTCTCAATAGAAATTTGGTAATCCTGGAAACTTTCGTTATCTTTCTGGAGCCGTTTACGAATTCTTTCCCAAATATCGAGGTCAAAATATGTCCCATGAAAAGCTGGGATTCTTCTTGTGAAATTTCCAGTGCCATGATCCTGCTTTCCCTACAAGCAAAGCATGGAGATTGTCACATAGAAGTTCAAAATCGCTGTCAAGTATCTGTTTGGTTAATGATTCAACACTATAAATGAACTCATCGGGTGTCATGCCATCTTTTGAGCCGTCAAACTTAATGTGCCAACTTTGAATTAGGGTTGAAACCTTCTCAGGCTGTATTGATCTTTGTGATCTATTAGTAACCTGAGAATTCTGGTGGTATGAATTTAAATGGTCAGCCCTTGGCTCTGGAGTATTCGAATTAACGCCCCCTAAATTGGGCATGTCCCTGGGCCAGTCAAAGTTTGAAACATTTCATGTTCGATTGGTATCAGTAATATTGAAGGCATTGAATTGCCGTCGTCGTTGGTTTTCCATAAGCTTACTCAGATGTGTAGTCATATCCTGGAAAAACTTTGTTGTTCAGCCCTAATCGTATCCAAAATCTCCTTATGATCAAAATTGGCTTGATTGCCGTCCGAACCATTTTCTGGTTCAGAAAAAGTAACACGTTGACTACTAATATTCGAATCACGTGTTGATCTATCAAACGAGTTACGAAGGAAATTCATAGATCGTGTAACGGGTCCAGGAAAGTTTGTCTTTCCTCTATTGTTCCTGTGTTTGGGTTTAGTACCCGTAGTCTTTGGACCAATTATGTCACTGGTTCCCGTTGTAATATCCGGATTGCTGTTAGCAGGGGATATTGAACCTAATAAAGTCTCTCCACATTCATCAGGGAATGTGGCCTGAGTAATATTACATGGATAGTTACAACTTGGGCAGGAAGAATTTCCATGTATCCAGGTGACAAAACATGACTTGTAAAATGTATGTTTACATTGAGTAAGTGCAAGTGGTCGATCATTTCCTAACACATCGTTGCAAATACAGCAACTTGTCATTGCCTCACTGGCAACAGATAAATTTTCATTGCTGTGTCTAAGAGGCATTTGTATTTCAAAAAATAATAATTGATAGTCTGTCATCCACGAAATACAGAAAGTAATATTGTAAACTATAGGAAGGAAAATAATGGGTGAATTCACAAATGATTCACAAGGCCATTTCTATGGTCAGAAATTCAAAGGCTATATCTTATCAACTTTTAATAGTGTACTAATCGTTTAGTAATTTTAAAAAGGTGTAGATAAGAATCACTATGATATCATAATGAAATCTAAAATATTCTTAATAAAAACAAATAATTAGCTTGATGCTTGTAGAGCGCTAAGATGTAACATTTGCGATTGGACATTTTTATGGAGCTGTATTTTGCAATTATAATACAAATCCATTTCGACAAACGAAGAAAACTGTTTGATATACATAAACTTATTTCTCTTTGTTAATTTACAACAACTGTTAACATGCTTACCGCAAACAAACTACTTTTTCCCACAAAAGAAACTCAAAAACGATGTTCACGTGTCTAAAATTTCGTTTCTCTATTTTAAAATCTACTTTAAAGTTGCGAAACAATAAGAAATGAGTTTTAACTTACTAAAATTTTTGTTATATTTATCACTTATGTCAAATATTTTTCAGAGTTAGTATTTTTTGTACATATGTATTTTTTGTACAAATTCAGTAAATTGGATCTACGTAGGAAAACGAAAGTCTAAAATACCAATTATTTGGTTTTTTGAATTAAAGTTTCTAGTTCTTTCTTCTTGCATTTCATCGAATACAAAAAAACTGTATTTGTTATTCGAATTTATACATATTTAAGATTATACAAATGAAGAAACATTTCCAAATATTTTTTATTTAATCGGAATATGCGTATAAAGATTTTGAGTAAACATCCTGTTACTCATGTCCTATATAAATTAAAAACCCCAAAACTCTTTAGATATCCTATTTAGACCCATACTTTGTCAAAAAGCATATCCAATTTTCTGCATTTATCATAGAAAAATGCGGGACTGATCGTTTTTTGTGTAATATTTCTACAAAATATATATCGAGGGCTTATATTCGAAAGTGGCTATGAACCATTTTCTCGAAAATTAGTTTTTGATGCCAAACTATTCTCAGATTTGGATGTCATCTGTCATATAAATTTGGAAAAGATTTTTGAAAGCCATTTTTTTAATTTTCCGATTTTGCTATCCCCTCCCCACGTTAGTTTGTGACTGCATAAGTGGCTATGAACATAAAAATAATAGAAATAAAATAGTTCAACAATGGAGCAGCATAAAACCGAAGGTTGTAATTTGCTACACCCATTTTGTTTAAAGCATTTTTCTAGATTCAGGGCGTTAATAGCATTTTGATTCCTAAGTTATCAGGCTAAAATAGTATAAATAGTGGCTGTAAAGTCAAAAATTGTGAAAAGTATCTTTAGAAAAACGCGCGAAACTTTTGATCATATTGAGAATACCAAAATATTTCTTTGGCATGTGATTGCTGACTTCATGGGGAATATTTGTGTATGTAAAGTTTCAGAATTACGAATGAAGAAAGTTAAAATATAAGGAATTGCAACGGTGAATTTTGGATTTTTCATCAATTGCAGCTATTGGCTACATATATGTTACAAGTAGGGTTTGGGGTCTGGGAATTCCCGAATCGTTTTTCCCGGGAATTCCCGAAAAAAATTGGACGGGAATTCCCGGGATAAGATTTTATATTTCCCGGGAATACGGGAAATATTAAATTATTACTTAATTGATTATTTTGGTTATTAATTTAGATTTACTATAAAAATGGGAACCTGTAGATATATTTCAACTTTATATAATTACATTACTGACAATAATAATGACCATTTCAGCAAGGGAATAAAGACTTTTGTGAGGATATTTGCAGGATTTTTATTGTGAAACAAATACGACAATACTATACTTATAATGCTATGGTTTGCTCGTGCTATCCGCTTTAATATTAAATTTCTTGTTTTCCCAGAAAAATCAACACAATAAAAGGTAGAAATCTTCTTAAAGAAGAATTTACTGAAAAGGTCTAAAAATGGTGATAAAATTAAAATCGTTCACCTGAAAACTTTCAAGAGAAATCTAATATGAATAAAATTAGAATATTTCCCCCTATATCTGTAAAATATTTTCATCTCTGGACGAATGAATCTTCTAAATTAAAGACGTCATAACATTTTGAATCTCGTGTCAGTCACTGTGCTTGTGATTTAAATGCCCAATATTATAACTCCTTCAATTCTGACGATTTTTCCAGAGTAACCTATTTATAATATGAAAAATAATTTCTAAAATATTTTGACAAAAACATTAATTTTTAGTTTGTAATATGTCAGTATTTAAACCCATTAACGTCCAATGTTAATTTCATTTATTTTCGTTATATTAAAATAAAAAAATATATTAAAATATTTGTTTTTAGATTATTATTATTTTGTTTTATTCTTCTCGATCACTTATAGTTTAATAATCAGAAATGACATTCATATTGAAAAGTACGGTAACCTTGAAATAGTGTACATGTACAATAGTGTACCCCAAACCCTAGTTACAAGCGACCAATCTGACAGATAAAGCTGGAATCTTTAAATTCGCTGTGCACATCACAGAAAATGCGTTTTCTATACAACATTGCCAAGATTTCATGAAAAAAGTTATGGAGTTTACAATAAATCGTATTCTTATTTCAACATTCATAGTGCTCAATTTTAATAATACAAAAGTGGCTGTGAACCATGAAACCGCGAATAATAAGAAATTTCGAAAACTTTTAAATCGTAGTAATTAGTAATCCTTTTTATATTAAACGAAGAAGACGATTAACAATTTCTCTTCAAATTAAGGAGAAAATCAGTTTTTCGCTCTCCTGAAAAGTTATGTTTTTGTTCATAGCCACTTATGACTATAAGCTCTCGATATGTATGTAATTTCAAGCAACTATTTAAAAAAGTACACTTAGAGAAGAAGTCTGTTAATAAAAGCAGCGATTGTCTGCTGCCTATCAGCAGACACTTTTCTGCTATTACAGCTGTTTTTTTTTGGCATAATTACATCACCATTCATCACCATTAAAGAGTTTGCAGTCTGCAAAAATTGGCTGTTGTTAATTAAAATATAAAAATAGATAAGCGTTCATAAGCGAGTTTAGCTCGAATTTTCATATATAATATAAAAACAGCAACAGCTGTTAACCATCTCAGCAGATACAAATCTGCTGTCTCTTTTTTAACAGCAGAAAATCTGATCTTTCAGTAGACTTTCTGCTTTCTTTTACTGACATATTCCTTTGAGTGTACTGATAGATGGATTACTAAAATGCAATTTTGCCGACAACGTCTGTCGGACGAATGTCTCAAAATATTTCTCGAAGATCCTGGCAATAAGGTATGAGTGGTTTCCAAATGCTCCAGTAAAAATTTCCTAAAAAGTTGGAAAATTAACTAAGTATGAGTAAAGTTTCCTTCTTTCAAAGCCATAGTAAATAGCCATAGTAATAGTTCCAGAAAAAGGGTACTATTAAAAAAACTTAAAAATATTTCTTTGGATCTAATAAACAATTCTTACAATTGAGTAAATTGAAAATTATGTGGAAAGATATTTTCAAGGAAATTTTAACTTAAAAATATGAAGTTAAATGAAGTTAAAATGTTTACTGAAATTAATGCCGAGTTCTTCATACATTTAAGTATTAATGAACTTATAAAAAACATTTGAAATTGTTTAAAAAGTTATTGAATATTAATTTAAGAAGCAATTCTCATTCGTTTGCAGAGACTTATTTCTTAAATACTTTATGAATTATTCTAAACGACCACTGCGAAGGCGACTATCTTGCCTTCGCAACAATCATGGAGTAATTGCTCAACTCTTTAGGGCAGAGGTATCATGAAACTTTTGAGAAATATTTCATGTTGTCATTTTTTTGTATCAGTTTTGCATACTCTGAAGCAAAACAATTTGTTTGATTTTTTAGTTAAATTGAACTTATTTTAATTGCACCTTTTTTTCTTGTGTAAAATAAAATTTTCCCCAGTTTAAGTAAAAATTTACTCGCTTTGAGGAAAAAAAATCACCAAAATTGTCCTAGTTTGAGTAAATATTTACTCGATTTGAGCAGACATTTACTTAGTTTTAGGAAATTTTCAGCAAAATTTTACTAAGATTTAGTAAAAGTTTACTTAGTTTTAGAAAAATTTTACTTAAATTTAGTTGCTGGGTTCAAAGTAGTTGCTGGGTCCTCCGTGCAATAAATAATCCGCAACACAACTTCAACGATCTGTGACTACCATCGAGTGGCGAAATCTCTACACTATTTTCACGTGTTGATATTTTTCCACAATCAAGGGTGGGCTAGGCGAAATTATTTTAAACTCCTGCGCCTGGTTGCAATGAACTTCTTCTCCACTCGTTAAAATTTGTAGTAAAATGTTTAGGTTTACACGTGGGATCTGGGTTTTGATTACGGAATTTTTGCACGTGCCTCTACCGAAATCTTGTCCACGCGTGTAAACCTTTTATTAGTACAAAGCGTATTTTCACGAAGTTCTGGAAGAGGTTTGGTAATCTTTAAACATATATCATAACTTTAATCAATTACCGATTTACCCAATTTAGATGTATGTATGGAAATTTTATAAAAACACTTTCCTAATGTTCTTATTAGGGTTGGCAACGAAATTAAAGTTTTTCTTTATAAACACGGAGGTTAATTCAAAACGTGTACAGTTTTCTTTGTCACTTTAAATTCTGTTGCTTCTGAAATCATACGTACAGCTTGAGTTTTCAATTCAAATGAACGACGATGACAACAGCAAGTAGTTTGCTGGTCGTCAAATGCGTAATTATGAAACAGTTAACTGCAGTAATGTCTCTGCAGGAGAGTGTATAAAAAATGAGTGAAATGTATCCAGTGTACTCATGCCAATAAATGTGTAAGGGAGTAGACAATTGATCGTAAGCGTTATAACAAAAAAATTGGTAGACAGCTCAACTATGAATAATGTTGAAAATAAAAGTATGTGTGAGAACAGAAATAACAGTGTGTAACAAAAGTTTTCCCCTTTCAAGGAATTTCACGTTAATAATACATATTTGGCAAAATAAAAACGATCACTACAAAATGGACCATTTCATGAAAGTGGTCGCCCAAATAGTTTGCATCACTGTCAGTTCCAAGAATTTCTAAAGTCTTCGGATTCAAATTATTCTGACTTTACATATTCTGCAGAAGTGAGATGACTGATTCGTGCCAAAATGTTGACAAAATTGTTTCAGTTGATGCATTTCTGGTCAATATAACTGCCACATAAATTACGTTAATACTCGCCTACAAAGGAAAGATTAACTAATTTAAAAGATGTATGATCATATTTCTGCATTTCAAATGAACAGTTAGAACAACCCTTTGTCAAACCATTTGTAACACCTTGAAATATTCATCGGAGACACAGTAAAGTATATATATATATATTCTGCGTCGTAGTAAAATTCTAGGACGATCTTGCCATGTCCGTCTGCCTGTCTTAAAATTCACCGTAAATGTGTCTTATTGTTGCAGGTCGCTGAAAGTGGGCGAAATCGACCAGAGGGAAAACAATTTCCCAAACAAGGACATATCCCCTAATATTTAGATTATTTAAGTATTTATACCCTCCACTAGGGTATAAAGCGAGATAGACTCATTGTTAAGTATACCGATCGACTTAGAACCACTTTTTGAATTGATTTAGCAATGTCCGTCCGACAGTCAGTCCGTATCTATTCTTGTAATCAAAGTGCAGCAGGCAATTATTGTCAAATGTCGCTCCCGATTTTACTTTTTCCGCTCTAGAAACCACATATTTTACTTGATTTGCTTCAAATTTAGGAAAGTACCTTATAATTAAACTAGAAACATCTGTGGTAAAATTGGGTCAGATTGGTGCAGATTTAGATATAGCTCTATAGATCACATATTTTAATTAATATTCTTCAAATTGGACACAAAACCTTATATTTTATTATTATTATTATTATTATTATTTTAACCTAGAAACACCAGTTGTAAAAGTGAGTCAGATCGGTTCAGATTTAGATTAGCCTCCATACAAATGTGGTAAAAGTGAGTCACATCGGTTTAGATTTACATGTAACTCCCATACAATTGCGCTCCCGAATTGGCTTCTTCCCTCTAGAAAATATAATATATATTTCACATAGAAAAACCTATAGTTAAAGTGGTCCACATCTTATCATGTTTTAATACAAATATAACTTAGATGAAAACATACATTGTGAAAGTAAGTCACATCGGTTTATTATATAGGCCCCATACAAAAATCATCCCCGATTTCACCTTTTTCCCCGAATTCATTTGTAATGGGGTAGAAAGTGGAGGGTATAATATAGTCGGCCCGCCCGACTTTAGCCTTTCCTTACTTGTTTTTTTTTTTGAAATTTCTGATTTATATGCACTTAAAATTTGTGGCGTACATTCATCTTGTAGCTTGAAAGCACCACAAAGCGGGTATGCAATTGCAAAAGAAGGATAAAATTGGTACCAATTAAACCGCTGAAGTTGAAATCATGAAATTCGGTGTATACATTCACCTGACTGTATAGACACGAAACACAAAGGAATTTTTCGAACTTTGTTGCGGCCGTGTGGTTGGTACCATTTTATCCCCCTTTTTGCTATTTACCCCCTTAAGTGTACGGCTTTCTAAAATCCCTTTATTTTACGTGTCTACGCAATTAGAGGGATGTACTTACCGAATTTTATCATTCTAGCTGTAGTCTGTACCCATTGTATCCCTTTTAAGTATTTTTTATTGTTTGTGCCTACGCTTTCAGGGGAATGTATACTCCGAATTTCATGACTCTAGCTGCGGTCATTTGGTTGGTACTATTTTTAATCCCTTTTAACCTCAAAAAGTACGAATTTCGGAAAATTCGTTTATTTTACGAGTCTACGTAATGAGAGGAATGTATACACCGAATTTCATTATTCTAAGTGTAGCCGATTGGTTGGTGCCATTTTTATCCCTCTATTCCCATTTTAACCGTTCAATATGCACCATTTTATCCCTTTTTGCCCCATTTCACCCCTACGAATAAAAAATACTTTATGGTGCACGTTTTTATTATAAAGGAATGCGCATACCCGATATCAAGTAAGTACAAGCAGCCATATTGAAAAAATATTCTTAAATACTCTAAAATATTAGGGGCTATTATGGTTTTTTTTTGTCCTTGTGAGGGACAAATTTTTCCCTTTCTGCCGATTTCGCCCAGTTTCAATCCCAACCGATCTACGACTATAGGACTCATTTGTGGAAAATTTGGACGTCCTAGCTCCTTTCATTTAGACGAAAAATAAAATATATATATTAGATGAAAAATATCATAAATGAAAAATAAAATATTTTTTGTGGGCCCAGTAGGCCCCCAGAGGTCCGGAAAATCGAAATTTGAACCTTAATCAACGAAAGGAAATTTCCGGTGGCGGAGCTACCTGATCACCAGACTGAAAATAATTTGGTAGTAAAAACAGCAGCTTTTACTATCAGCTTTTATGCTGAAAAATATTAAGCAAACTTGTTGCTGAAATAGCAGGAGGATGTCTGCTGTTTTTAACAGAAAAATACTTGTTTCTGCTCTTAAATAGAAGCAAATTATTTGTCAAAACAGCAAATATATTGTTACTTCAAACAATATTTCACCGAATTAAGCAGTATAAATTAAAATTATATGGCATTAATTAAATTTTACATACCTACTCACTCCGCTAAATACATACTGCTTATATGGGGTTCATACATTTGGACAAAAATGTATTGCGCAAAATTCGAAACAATGTGTTTTACATACTATAGTGCAGAACCACAAATGCAAAATTTTGTGCAAAGCGACACTTTGCGCAAATATTCAGCGTGTTAAAATGTTTAATAATAAAACAATCATTTATCGGCTTAGAATAGTTTGAGACTACTAATCATTTTTTGGTTGATTTATGTCCTAAACATGCCCTTTCTAATTAGTTTTTTGATCTCACTATTGAGTGATTCATATTTTATATTTCATATGCATTTAAACAATTTTGGATATTTTTCAATAATTTCTCTACTTTTCTGCTAAAGATTTCCCTTCAAAATTATTTGCCCACCTCACGCAAAAAATTGCAGTCTAAAAAAAACTATTCTCAAATTATATTGTTATATTACATTTATTACTTTAAGGGCATGCTATTATTATTTTGCTTATATATTAATGCATTTATATAATTTATAGCAGCGGGCTTATCATTATTTGTGCTTCAGTTTCAGACTATTAGTGACTCTAACTGTAAAGAAATTTCGAAGATATATTCTATCATACCATAGTCTATCTACCATGTTTTCTAACACATCGGGTTAATATGGTTAATTTAGAGATATAAAAACGATTAAACGGATTTATCAACCCTCTGTGAGCTAGTTAAATATATTTACCATGCTTTTTAGAAAACATCTAATGTATTTCATTAGCATTTGTCTCGGACTAATAAAAATATAAGACCCGGCGCCATTTTAACCTTTTTTAATTTTTAATTAACAGCAGCTATTTTCAATAGTCTGCACATTTTTATGAAGTGTGGCTGCTGAAGCAAACCTGCAGATAATTTTCTGTTACACCAGAAAATTTTCTGTAATATCAGAAAAAGTGCATGCTGATAGGCAGCAAACAATATCTGCTGTTAATAGCAGACTTTTATCTAAGTGTAAACTTCGGATTTTAGCTTATTTTTCATCCGATTTGAAATCAATTTTGCATTTAGAAGTTTTATCATTCAAATATAAAATATTTGAGAGCATGGCCAAAATAAGAAAAAACAAGTAAGGAAAGGCTAAAGTCGGGCGGGGCCGACTATATAATACCCTACACCACTCCCTGCGTATTTACCTCGCTTTGATTACTAAACCCAGGTATTTCATGGGATCAATTTTATGTAGTTCATATATAAATTCATCTTTAGTCAAATTTAATGAATATGGTAAATAATAAAGTAATTGATCCAATTTTCCAGCAGATATTCCGAGTAAAGTAAATATAAAATGATCTGGAAAAATTGATCAAGATCCAAAGACAAATACAGATTATACAGAGGTAATTGGATGAATCGGACGGACATTTGAAGGGGGCCTATAACAACACTTGAGGCCTGTGCCAAAACATGCGCCAATATATTTCTCATTCACGGTAGGTATTCCTAGTTGAAACATAGAAAGATCTGCAAAATTTGATGAAGATCCGAGGTAAGATGTAGTTTCTAGAGCTGTAATAGAGCAGAATGGGCCTCATTTATGTTATACCAAAGTATGGACATATGGGCATCTCCCCAACAGTATGGAAAGGCTAAAGACGGATGGAGCCGACTATATATCTCACTACAATTCAATTCATTCAAAAAGTGAAATCGGGAAGGATTTTTGAATCGTGTAAATGTATTGGTTTGACAAAAAATGTTAAATCGGAAAGGACATTTGTATGGGGGTATATCGAAACCAGGAACGATGTGACCCGCTTTCACCATGTATGTTTATTGGTGAAATATAATATGTAAAGTTTGGCCAAAATCGGTTAAACATTCGGGAGCAACATTTGTATGACGGCTATATCTAAATCTGAACCGATCTTACCCACTTTTAGCATAGGTGTTTCTAGTTCGATTATAAAATGTTGTGCCAATTTTAAAGAAAATCGGGTACAATATGTGGTTTCTAGAGCGGAAAAAGTCAAATCGGGAGCGACATTTGTATGGGGGCTATATCTAAATATGAACCGATCTTACCCAATTTTTGCATACGTGTTTCTAGTTCGATTATTAGATGTTCTGCCAAATTTAAAGAAAATCGGGTACAATATGCCGTTTCTAGAGCGGAAAATGTCAAATCGGGAGCGACATTTGTATGGGGGCTATATCTGAATCTGAACCGCTCTTACCCAATTTTTGCATACGTGTTTCTAGTTCGATTATAAGATGCTCTGCCAAATTTAAAGAAAATCGGGTACAATATGTCGTTTCTAGAGCGGAAAATGTCAAATCGGGAGCGACATTTGTATGGGGGCTATATCTAAATCTGAACCGATCTTACCCAATTTTTTCATAGGTGTTTCTAGTTGGATTATAAGATGTTCTGCCAAATTTAAAGAAAATCAGGTACAATATGTCGTTTCTAGAGCGGAAAATGTCAAATCGGGAGCGACATTTGTATGGGGGCTATATCTAAATCTGAACCGATCTTACCCAATTTTTGCATACGTGTTTCTAGTTGGATTATAAAATGTTCTGCCAAATTTAAAGAAAATCGGGTACAATATGTTGTTTCTAGAGCGGAAAATGTAAAATCGGGAGCGACATCTGAACCGATTTCCTCCAAATTCAATACCGATGGTCCTTGGCCAGAAAAAATAAATTATGCCAAGTTTCATGACAATCGGACAACAATTGCGACCTGTAGAGTGCGAACAAGCTTAGATGGACAGCAGACGGACAGACAGACATCGTTAAATCGACTCAGCTGGTGATTCTAAGCCGATCGGTATTCTTAAAGGTGGGTCTAGCTCGATTATTTCTTGGCGTTACAAATATTTGGCGCGAAACTAACTTATAATACCCTAGACCACGAAGTGGTGTAGGGTATAAAATGCAAAATATATGCCAAAGATATGCTAAAAATCCGATGTCTACTAATCACTAGCGTAAGATTATCATCATCAGTTACAAACTTTTCTACAAATTCGTTTTCGATATTTAAGTTTGACAAATTTAAAAATCGATCTTAGTTCATGGCGGATCTTAACCATGTTTTATTTATTGTCTTATTACAATGTCTTGAAGACATTTTTAGCGCAATAGTTTCCGCTGTCAACGATTCCTTGAGGCGACAATTACAAAATTTAATTTGAGTGCCAGACTTGTGATTTTTCTTTTTATTTCCCTTGTAGCCCGACATTACATTTGTACCATCATAGACAATTGAATCAATCTTATTTTTTCTCAAAAAGTTCAAAATAATTTATGTAATGAATCAGCATGTCTATATACAGAATAATCTATAGATTTCGTATACGAAACTTAAGAATAGAATACTTCAAAATTGATTGCAAATCTTATAGTACTTACTAATTGATCTTCTTTAAGGCAACTGACCTCAAAGATTTTTGAGTTATGAGTTTGATAAAAACATACACTTTGTCTTTTCCGTCTATCAAATCCTTACACCACAAACATTTCGTTTTCTTCTCGATTCCCTCTGGGACCAAAATTGTGACAATACATTTTTCCACTACAGCACTGCACACTTTAGTCTGGCCATGCATATACTGCAATATATATATATCTAAAAACGATTAATCAAAATTAATTAACCTCTACTGAAATAAATGAGACTTTTCAACTCTATTTAAGTCTTCCTAGTTTTATATTTAAAATATTGTTAAATAACTTAATTAAATGAAATGAATTATTGACCGTAGCGGCTGACCGTTGGAATTTATTTTGGACCAACTTATAAGTACCCAGAAAAAAGAGCATCCAAAGAGTGAAAAAAGATGTTCAATAAAGTGGTGAAAAAACGGGGTTGTCATGGGAGGAATGTCCTTTTTTAGGTCACCTTTTCAGTGCATTTTAGTCAGTGCTCATAATGTTATGAAAGAATGGAATGGTGGATGTTCTTTTATATCAGTGAACGTAAACCAATTTTAATTACATCTTGCAGTGTAGTGAAAAATGGTTTTTTTTTGAATAGGTGAAAATACACATTTAACTATCAATTATAATGATGTTATTTAGAAGTAATCTCTACTACTTCTAAATAGTCCGACTATAATTTTTAATTTTAAGTGGTCATCAATCAATCATGAATCAAAACTGAATCATTACATTTTTAATGTTTCTGAACTCATCCGGGAGCAGGAATTGGAATTGTGTTATAAGTTGAGACGTCATATTTAGATAATTTTGAAATTAGCACATGCTTCTTCCTTGGTATTACTTTTTATTTGCGTATTTTAATGTTATTAAATATCTTCTTCAAAAGCGGAAAATCATCACACACTGCAACTTCGGAATGACTTTATATGTACATTTGTTGATGCAATTTAAAAGAACTTTATCCAAAGTACATTTTCAGCGCATACAACTACTTTCAAAGCACTTAAAATGTTATTCCGTTGGAAGTACTTCCATTTTTTTGCTGGGTAGATAATGCCAAAAACTTTGCCAAATGTAGGAAAAATATTAGAAATCGTGGATAAGTGAAGCAACATGGGAATTAATAAGAGGAGAAACGAGCTAAAAACCGAGTAAACACGGATGTCTCGTACAAAGCAGAATATCTTACAGTCGCTAAAAGTGTTAAGAAATCGGCAAGAAATGATAAGAGAAAGTATATTGAAAATATAGCAAATGAAGCGGAAGTAGCGGCAGGTGCAAGGAGATTTAAAAAATAAATAATAAAACACAGAACACCAACCAATACGCGATCGAGGAATTAAACAATATTCCCTAGACATCCGACTATGTAATATGTGATACTGGTAACGTGGAACGAAATGCAGAAGTACCAACGAAGGAAGAAATAAAACTAGCTATTACCAAACTAAAACAAGTAAGGAAAGACTAAAGTCGGGCGGGGCCGACTATATGATACACTCCACTTTCTATCCGAATACAATTTAATTCGGTAAAAAGAGAAAACGGGAAGGATTTTTGTATCCTGTAAATTTATGTGTTTGACAAAAAATGTTAAAGCGGAAAGAACATTTGTATGGGGTTATATTGAAAACTGGAACGAAATAGGTGAAATATAATACGTATAGTTTAGCCAAAATCGGTTAAACATTTGGGAGCAACATTTGTATTGGGGCTATATCTAAATCTGAACCGATATCAAATCTGAAACACTTTCACCATAGGTGTTTTTGTTGGATTATAAGATGTTGTTCCAAATTTAAAGAAAATCGGTACAATATGTGTTTTCTAGAGCGGCTAAAGTCAAAGGGCGGCTAAAGTCAAATCGGGGGCGATATTTGTATGGGGCTATATCTAAATCTGAACTGATCTTACCCACTTTCAGCATAGGTGTTTCTAGTTGGATTATAAGATGTTGTGCCCAATTTAAAAAAATCGGGTACAATATGTGGTTTTTAGAGCGGAAAATGTCAAATCGGGAGCGACATTTGTATGGGGGGCTATATCTAAATCTGAACCGATATTACCCACTTTCAGCATATATGTTTCTAGTTAGATGATAAGGTGTTAAGCAAAATTTGAAAAAAATCGGGTACTATATGTGGTTTCTGGAGTGGAAAATGTCAAATCGGGAGCGAAATTTTTATGGGAGCTATATATATATCTGAACCGATCTTACCTATTTTCACCTTAGGTGTTCCTAGTTTACATTTAAGATGTTTTGCCAAATCTTAAGGCAATCTGATATAATATGTGGTTTCTAGAGCGGAAAAAGTCAAATCGGGAGTGAAATTCGTATGGGTCTATATCTAAATCTGAACCCATTTTCTTCAAATTAAATAGTGTTCGTCCTTGTTCTGAAAAACTTCGTTGTGCAAAGTTTCATTTGGTTCTGGCTACAATTGCGACCTGTATCGTGATTACAAGAATATATGGACGGACAGACGGACATTGCTAAATCGATTCAAAAAGTGATTCTAAGTCGATCGGTATAATTGACAATGGATCTATCTCCCTTCCTTTTGTGTGTTACAAACAAATGCACAAAGCCATAATACTCTCGTGGAGTGTATAAAGAATAAAGCTGCAGGATAGGATATCCCCTGAATTGTTTTTAACGCCAATATCATACACTTTCACACTACGAAAATTTGGATTGAAGAAACTTAAGTAGTGTGACGAAAAAAGGCGATCTACGACTTTGCGATAACTGAGGGGAATCACGTTGCTAAATAGTGTCTACATAGTATTGACAATAATCATGTTGTCGAGACTATCAACCACGAGTGCACATTAAGAGACGAACATGCGGGCTTCCGGCCGCACCGCAGCTGTCTAGACCACGCAGCTGTCTAGAACACGTTGAGGATAATAGTCGAACAATCATTCGAATGGCCCCTTTACTTAGTTTTTATTAATTTTCAACATGCGTTTGGCACAATTAAAAGGACAGCAATATGTAGATAACTCCGTCAAAGAGGAATTCCTCATAAAATTATAAATATCATAAAAGCTATGTATTGAAATGCAGATTTGCAGGTACTTCGTAATGGATCACTAAGTAGGACAATTAAGACAAATGTGGGTGCACGACAAGGTACGATCTATATTATCATATACATACAGATAAAGAGAAGAAAATGGAGTTGGATTAGCCACACGCTGAGGAAGACCCAGGAATCAATTGCAAGAACTGCCATGGAGTGGCAGCAGAAGACCTGGACGGCCTAGATCTGTCGAAAATAGACAAAACTTAGGTCTATAATAAAACAATTGTCCATAATATATCAGATATTGTTTATGCCCTATGTTAAATGGTAAACGGGAATAAGGGATAAAAAAGTACCTACAACGCGGCTGATGCTACAATCATGAAATTCGGTGTGTATATTCGTCTTACAGATAAGTAATAAGAAAGAATTTTTCGAAATTTTTTACTTTTAGGGATTAATAGGAATAAAAATTGTACCACCTGAATCTTGAAATTTGGAACGGACTTTGTTCACTGAACCAACACCCCTATAAATCAGCACATTGCGTTGGCGGAAGGAGGATAAGGTATTGTGAGGAAGAAAGAGGGAGAGGTGTTTCTTGACTTCTGCTTTGAATTTCTGAGTATCATAATTAGCGGGGAAGCTATCTGCCGGATGTCAATTCCACATACAGATAGTACGGGCGAAGAACGAAGTCGGTCTGTAATCGCTGTCCAATCCACAACCAATTCCTGCAAAGCCGCCCTCTACCGAACGTTCTCACGGGTGGTACAATCACCAACTTTTGTTATTCGATATAACTTTGGTTGAAATAAATGACTTCATTCCGATAATATTGTTCATAATTTCATCCGCGGCATCTATATCATCGTTAAGAAAGCAAAGCTTCCAGTTGAAATAATGGAAAAAGTTGTTGAGCTCGGCAATGTAGACCGCAAGACATCTGTGGGGAATACAAAGCGATAGGGTGTGATATACAGGTACGTGAATATCCTGTGGATCAGAATCCTCATACACCTGAGTTTCACAAAGTGCCAAAACATTAGGAAATGTACACGACGATTTGCGCTCGGATGTTGGCAAATTGAATTTAAAACTTGACCACCATTACAACCGACAGAAAGTAAAAACTGAGTAAAAAATGTGTAACTACGATTGCCAAACCTCCCTCCTTACCGTTACTGTACTCACACAACGCCTAGTGTTATGCCTTAGGTATTGAGCGAATAACTACAATAAGAGAGGACTGCCAATTGAACTAAAGTAAAAACTGAGTAAAAATGTGTAACTACGATTGCCAAACCTCCCTCCTTACCGTTACTGTACTCACACAACGCCTAGTGTTATGCCTCAGGTATTGAGCGAATAATTACAATAAGAGAGGACTGCCAATTGAACTACACGAAAGGGAAGGCGACAACGGACACACAAGAACATAATATAAAAATATAAAAAAAAAATCTTTATAGGGTCAGTGAATGCGCGGCTGCTATGATGTTATGTTATGTTTTTGCTCCCACCTATGCTGTTGTATACAAAAAACATTAATGAATCAAAAAACATTAATGAATCCGTCTCATTTCAAAAATTGAGCGAGTTACATTAGATTAAAATGTAAATAATAACATTTAAGAGAGTGTTGTCGTCGGTTTTGACAGAAATCATTCATAATAACATGTAAACAAAAAATTAAGAAAATCGAAAACAAAGAAGAATGGGAAAATTTTTGTCTTCCTTTTCAATAAAATGTTTTGCAATTATTTAAATAAAAATAAAACACGGTTTTTCGTAATTTTAACGTTTTCTGCCGTTTCTTTGTGCTGTTTTCCATTTCATTTCCATTCTTCACCTAAGAGTCAGAAAAAGAGTGTCGCTCTTACATTTTAATCGCACGTAACTGTCAGAATTCAAAGAGTCGGAGGGTGATTGATGTGATTCTGTAAGTTGTGGTTTTTTGTTTCATTGGTTTGAGCTTATTTTTATTGGTGTTTTGTGCAACGGTGACTTATTTATTTTCATATCGGAGTTGATTTGTTAATATTATTTTGTGGATCTATGTATATGATTGAGTTTGTTTTGAGACGGTATGTATTTGAGGTATGTATTTGTCGGGGAAATTCTTCTATTTCTAAAGGTAAATTTGTCAGATTTCTGGCCGAATTCTGAAGTCAAATCCTTGGGAAATTCTGATATTTTTAAAGACATATCTGATCGAAATCTTTACAAAATCTGTACTGAAATCATCAGAATATCTGTCGTCAAAGATTTGTCTTTCAGATTTCTTGCAGAGTTTGGAAATACAATCTTTAAGAAGTCTGGCTTTTTATCGTATAGTATTTAATTAATTTTATAAGCCACAAAGTTGGTATTATAGTGAGATACATACATATGTATTTGTCATATATATAAATTATTATTTCATGAGTAAACTATATAGATAGATTCACAGCCACTGTATACTTTAAAATTAATTACTTGAATTGGATGATATCCGTCTGTTCATTTCGTCATCCCACCGCCACTTAAAAGGGCTACAAACTTTCCATTCAAAAAAATGTTTAAAACACCCTACCCTAGGATACTTATGAAGTGTTAAATTAAAGAGAAGAATATCTATTAAAAATACTTCAAATTTCGTGATTCTGTGTATATTAGTTTAGCATTAACAGAGATTTGAACGTTTTCTTCAAATAATTTTGCCTCAAGAATAGACTTCAAAAGCTTATCAGCTTCCCAATTCACTTTTTTTCGAATTGTTTGACGTAACATTATTTATATTTTTTATTCTTATATTTATCACTTTTTCATAAATTACAAGAATAACACCGTAGATCTGCTTCACGTGCTCAACCTCTAAATACACTGATTATATTATATGCAATACAAATGGATTGTATCGAAATGTGTACTTTAAAGGGGGAAGCGGATCAAAAATTTATAAAAATGGTACAAATTAAATTGAGGGAATTGGGATAAAGATGGTACTAACCGAAGTTTTTAGTTAAAATCCGAAAAGGCTAATTGGAATTCGGTGTGTACATTTCTCTGAGTACGCGCAACATTATTTGATTTTTCGAATTTATTTTTTAAAGGCGCAAGCGATACAAAAAGGCGTTAAAATGAACCCAATTACTTTACATACAGGCGAAAAAAATCTATTTGAAACCAATCACAAAATCTGAAGTGAAATTGATATTTTAAGTAAGTTGAACTCCAAATTTTTTGAAATTCTGTTCAAAATAAATTATGAATATTGTTTTTATTAAAAAATATACTAAATACGTTGGGTATGATAATTTTAACATCTTTTTAAACGAAAACTGAAAAACTTTATTGGTGTTGCATTGCATTTGCTCAATTGTGTGATCTTGTCATATAATTTACATACAAAAGTTGTAGCCTTAACAAGGCAAAACAAGAAACAAATCAATAATATCTGAAGAAGACTCCTCCAAAGAAATTTAAGTTTTTGTTTTAATATTAAAATTAATAGCTAAGAACATCTCTCAGTAAAATTTTTTATCAATTCTATGGAATGCCACCAAGACATTGCGAGAGGTTACGTCAAGGGAGACAAGGTGATTGTAGTCTATGGGAAGAATTGGCGGAAAAATTAAATAGCACTGGACCGCCTTCTAAGAATCTTTCCGAATGGAAAAATGGGTAGACTGGAAGGCAAACGTGAAGAACATGTATCAGAAAATAATGTTCTGAAACGGATTTGGTCCAAACATACTTAGAGCCTTAAGTAACTCCTTCCATTCATTACCATTTTTTCTGTTCCTTCCTACTCTGTGGAGCGAGGGTATAATCAGGTAAGGTAGCTCTCAAAAACATTGCTACGTCTATTCGACACCAATGCCATGTGGGATATAGATTCTTCCTCACGTGTCACGTGTCACTATCAGTAGAAATTAGCTTTTATAATTATAATTAATAATTTATAATTAGTATTATTTATAATTAGTATAATTTATAATTAGTATGGATAAATAAATTATGTGGCACCCAGTGTCGCGCCCAGTTTTCCGATGTCGCTAATTATATCCTCACTCTACAGAGTAGTAGAGTATATATCATTTGGGAAAAAAAGTGTAACGCTTTGAAGGAGCGATGTAATGCTTTTTGAAATTATTGAAATATTTTAACCACGAGCTCTTTACGTGCTTTTCTATAGTATATTCTATAGAGTATTTGTTTGCCCGTCGTCCGATGTACATGCGTTTCTTTGTCGTCCGAGTTGTTGTACTATGTGTTTGTGTGCCAAAAAAATATAAAAAATGAGCAATAAAAGTGCAACAAACAATACAATCACCAAAAATGTATATATAAAAAAGTAAAATTTACCAATTAACGTAGTATAGTTTTCAAACCCAATAAAATAAAATAGCACATTTCACGAGAACACAACAAAAAAACAGCTAATTACTAAAATAACTAAACAACCAAATATTAATATCAACAACACAAAACAAATCTAAAAAAATCCTCGCCTCGATCATCAACACATGAGAAATGGCCACAGCATCATCAAAAATAACAATATCAGCAACAAACAGCATCCACACCTCACTAACCATATATGACGTCTTCGTTGCCCCCTTCCCTTCCTTCCCCAACCATTTCGTGTAATTCACTTGGCACTCTTCTCTTCATGACTTTGTTCGCTCAATGCTTAAGGCATTATACTAGGCATTGGGTGAACGCAGCAACGGCAGGGAGAGAGGTTTGTCAATTGGATTTGCACTTTGATTCAGTTTTGTTTCTTGTCTGTTTGTCATGACGGTTGGTAAATTTCTATTACAATTTACCCTCAACCATCTTGTGGTCTACGCACGAGACGACATAGTGTTCTAGAGCCAGCAACACTTGAGCTCACAAAATTTAACTCCCTTTGGGTTAGATTTAAGATTGGAACGCACGTACTACATTTCGGATTTGTGTATAGAAGTGTATAAGGATAACTCCTCATCAACCACCATCTTGTGAGATGTTTAGAGTCCAATGACTTACTTAATGATCGACAGTATGGCTTCCATAGAAATCGATCGAATCGAAAAGTGGAATCGATCCATCCACCAGTTTGGTGAGAGTAAGGTTGTTGCTCTGGATATCTCCAAGGCCTTTGATAAAGTTTGGCACGGCGCACTCATATCAAAGCTCATTGCTTTTGGAGGTGGTAGTATTTCCCTCGATTTATATCGAGCTTCCTCAGAGATCGTACTATACGAGTTGTTGTAAATGGGTTCTCATCCGACGAGCATGTGGAACCGCAGGAGTACCATAGGGCTCTATCTATTCCCACTCTCTTTTTTCTTATTTTCATCGACAACCTCTTGGATCGGACTTCGAACCCAATATACTCATTCGCGGAAGACAGCAACATCTGACATTCATATTCATTCGATCATAGACCAAGTCGTCAGTATTTACTGGCCATTTTAATGTACGTAAGACCCAGTGCTCCTTGTTGTCTTACAAGCGATACGCTGATCCAATGGTGTCGTCGATTTCTATGAACGGTGTAGATATTGAGCAGTCTCTCGATTTTTAGGGTATGAAGATACATTGTGATGTTCGTTGGACAAAACATGTATTTGATGTGTCGAAGCACATTCATGTGTCTTGGCTATCTAAAGCGGTGTAAGAAATACTTCACTCCCTCCGATCTTCTCAATATCTACATTACGTACTTCAGACCTAAGATTGAATACAACTCCCATATATGGTCAGGTACTCCAAGATCTTTTTGGAGCTACTTGACCACGTTCAGAGGATGGTGTTGATAGGTGACTGTAGGATATCCTATTGGCTCCCTTGATCACGGTCGTAATTTGGGATGTGTGTCGCTGTTTTATCGATACTTTTATGGTGTTTCTTCCTAGGATATTCGTGATCTCATACCGGACGTGAGGACGTTTGGTAGAGATACGCGACTTTCTAGGAATTCACAATCATTTGTTGTCTACCGAACTACCTTTACACTTCTGCCATATTCAATGTCTGACCCTTTTCCAGCGAGTTTCTGGCAGGATCACTAGACATATCTGGCATACGAGAATACCTTACTCATACCGTAAGAAGTCCTAGGAAGGGACTACCGAACTGTGTTTACCGCTGGAAAAAACGGCATCTGGAAAAAGTGTTTATAGCATTCTAAAAGTCCTTCCATATACGACTGACACAATTCCCGTTTCCATGTTATGGTCATGCATCCCCTCAGTATTTATGTGCCAAAAATACCCAACTGAATCTGGAAAAGGAGTTTATAGTATTCGAAAGGTCCATCCTAAGACTGCCTAGGGTGTTCCATATACTGCCACCATTTCCGTTTCCAAGTAATGTCCACTCCATCTACAGCATTCATCATCCTATATCCTCTTATTGCTGTAAAATGTGGACCAGATGAATTTTTTGAATAGATTGGGGTCCTGCTAACATTTTCTGAAAATATCGGCTCTCCCACTCCTTTAGATTTCGAGAAAATTTAATTTTCCTGAAAATACCCCAAAATTTTTTTACAATTAGTTTGTATCTCCGCTAGTGAAATGCGTGTTTAACATCATTTAATAAATCATGTATTTCAACCATTCTTGAATGTAGACGAATGTGTTTTTCTGATCGTCTAATTTTGTCAGATTTGAATTTCTGTCTATCGTTCGCGTTCTGACGAATCCAAGGAATCCACTTTTTTACAACTTTGCATTTCAATTTTAAAAAATTCGCCCCTGCCTTAGTTATCCTCTGTTGTGAGTGTTGAATAACTTAAACATAAACTTTTTAGGTGGAATTAACAATATGGGCCCATTGTGGTTCCCGTGTGTAGAGGGGATATAGGATGGATATTTGAAGGTGAGGATAAAGGAGCTAAGATAAAGTAATGGATGGTGAGTGAAGGGAAAAGTGGGATTATCTCATATTTTGATAGTTATTTCCATTGGCTCTCTTAGACCAGAAAGAATGCTCCAAAAATCGTGGGGTTTTAGAGGAGCATCTGCTATGTCACTAAGGTCATCGAATAGCCTAAGTAGCCCTAAGTAGGCGAGACGATATTCATGCCACCTTTCGCGAAAACAAAGCAGGTGTGGTATAGATTCCTTCTCTTTTCATCTAAACAGCTTCTACAGAACTCTTCAAATGGAAGTTTCACGGCCTATCACGCAATGTCCAGCGATGGCCCCTGTAAGAATACTGAGTATACGTTTGTCGAGAGAGAGAGCAGCCCTTTAGTGCGTGTCACATCGATGACCTGTCAAAGAGATCGAGCAGTCCCTCACGCCCAATCTTCGCGACTGGGTATCATTACCCTAAAGGTTTTGCATTGAATTATTATCGGTGCCATGTAGTCCGTACGTCCATCCGTTCCTCTTATTGTATCGATGCATATCAAGATCGAGCCACGCCCATGTGTGTGTTCCTAAATGACATACCTGATTCCTTATGCCGGATGGCCGCTTTCGCTGCGGCGAAACTATTGAACATATCGATGGGTTCAGCATCGCCTCCAGTGCCAGTTGCGGAATAGACTTGATGACCCCCGTTATGCCGATGCTTATAAATCTCTGTAGTTTGGGCAAATGTGATCCGTAGGTGAGTATCGAATTTATTGTCGCCGTATACATACAGTGTAACATTTTCGGTTGCAGTCCCCATTAGCGTCCGAACATTTTCCTACAGACAGAGAAGACACAGAGCTTTATTTTCCCTTTCCACCATATTCCATTTCCATGACAGCTTGGAAATGGAACTCTTTCGACAGTTCCAGTACTTTCCGTAGTTTTGTATCCAACGTTTTCGTTGGATTTATCCCTAGGACATTGTTTTACGCTCAGCGCGATAGTCGTTCTTGTGACCTTTCCATGATCTGGCTCGTTGGCAGAAATTTGCCATTTGCCATTTGCCGTTCTGTCGAGTATCGGTGAGATTACCCCCTTGTGGGTTGCATCTCGTAAATCACTTCCTTGCCTTACCATCGCCAATTATTGAGTTTAGTTTTTGAAGTCACGTCTAGAAACGCTGTCATCGTGCAGTCTTTATAGGGAGTCCTATGTGACCATTGAAGAGTTGCAGAAAGAATCGCTCATATCCATGGTAGGATGATATCGAAGGATTTTTGCAAAAGTGCTGGGACGGCGCCATCTGTCCTGGCCGATTTGAAAGGCTTAATGGATTTCACCCCCAACATATTTTTTCATCGTCTATGACAGACCTGATGAGTTCGTCTATTCTGATTGTAGGAGTGTCCACTTGTGGTTCTTCAGTGTTAGAAACTTCACTACAACCAGGGAAGTGAGCATTCATCAGAAGTTCCAAAGTCTTTTGACGCTCTTCGTGAGCAAAGGTAGTCTGGTGTGCTGTGATCCTTGGATAAGACCTCGCAGAGCATAGAGGCTTCGCCAATGTCTTCCAGGTCATCATTTTCTGGATTCCCTTTTAGCTTCAGCCTTTTAGCTTCCCAGCAGCTTGATATCTTTCTCAGCTTAATGCTTCTCTTCTCCCAATTAGCTTTGTTGAAAAGCCTTCAACTTCTCTTTTCTGAATTTATCCCACTTTGTTTTCCTTGGTTTGCCCCTATTAATGTCGTGCTCGATGTGGAAGTCTATCCTAATATGATCTGAGAAGGATCACTCAGTCAATACTTTCCACTTGGAGACTTTTACTGTGTCGCTATGTGACTCTAAAGTTATTTCTATAATCTGTTCCCTGATTTTTTATTATAGAAAGTGTGCCTAGTGCACTTATTAGATATACCTAGATTAGTGGATAATAAGTAATCAAGTAGAGACTCACCTCTTCGTGCTGTCCCGTGTCCGTGCTGTTGTGATGTGCATCTCCTCAGATTATAAGAACGTGCTGTGCACCAGACGATTAGAGACTGTGAAAATTTTTAGACAAAATTTTATTATTTAGTATCAAATTTAAAAAATGTGTATGCAACATTAGACCACTGCTTCATTGCTTAAAACTAAATTATAGCAATTTTAAATAAGGAGCTTGTTCATCAAAATCTTTAAAACAAAACAACTTTTTTATAATGGGGATTATTCATGACTATTTGTGCGCAAAGATGATCAATATATTCCATGGTTGTTGACGAATAAACAAAGCACCCAAAATTTGTTTTTATTTTGAATGTGTTTACTTCCTATACCGTGTAGTCAAACGGATCCTCCCGGTTTGACTAATTAAGGAAAGCGATTACGAGTTGATTTGTAACTAACTTTTATTTACCACAGAATTATATACTAATTTAACGCTAGTATTTTCTGTTAATTTGCCAAACAAATTGCAAGTTAGCAGAAACATTTTTTATCAATGTTATCCATCCATTTGTCCGTGTGTATTTCATATTTCCGTGGGAAACGAGAATAGTCATCGGATCCTTTTTCATAGAATCATTGCCCCATAACAACGAACAAAATTATGCAATGTTGAAAATGACCTTGATTGCTGAAATGTACGTACGTATCGTTTTTGGTTTCTTGAAGAAAAATATGCGAATCAATGCAAAGAAAATCTAAAATTATTACTTAAAATTAAACATTCTCCCCGGCGTTGACAGGGCCGTCAACAAAGTCCAAACGTAATTTGGAACTGCTTGTCTTTAACTGTTGCCATGGTTGTTCTCGGCATCGGTTTTGGCCTTTAAGTGCGGCTTTGTGTTTCAATGTCATTATGTATGGTATCATCGTGTAACCGCAGTGGAGCAAGCTTATGGACTGGCCGTTGGTAGGTGCCAGTTTTTGTTCGGATATCAGCAACACGAACCATATTGTCTTGACCCTTCTAAGTTTTTATGATTCTTCCCAGGGGCCACTGAAGTGGTGGAGTGTTGTCTTTCATGACCACTACCATACCAAGTGATACGTTTTCGGTTTGTTGTTTCCATTATTGTCTACATTGCAGCTCATTTAGATAGTCACGTGACCACTGCTTCCAAAATTGATGTTTGATGTGCGATACCAATTTACATCTTGTCGATAATGATGACTTGAGTGTTTCCGCTACAGGATCAATTTGAGATGTTAAGGGTTCGCCTATTAAAAAATGTGCTGGGGATAACGCACATATGTCATTTAAATCAGCTAACATTGGAGATAATGGCCGTGAATACAGAATTGCTTTTGTTTCCACCATAACTGTTTCTAACTCTTCATACGTTAAAGAGGCGGTGGATACACTTTTAACAAAAAAACTCATACCAATTTCCATCTTGTCGATAATGATGATTTGAGTGTTTCCGCTACAGGATCAATTTGAGATGTTAAGGGTTCTCCTATTAAAAAATGTGCTGGGGTTAACGCAGATATGTCATTTAAATCAGCTAACATTGGAGATAATGGCCGTGAATACAGAATTGCTTTTGTTTCCACCATAACTGTTTCTAACTTTTCATACGTTAAAGAGGCGGTGGATACACTTTTAACAAACAAACTCTTTGCTGAGTTGACAGCAGTCTCCCACAGTCCACAAAAGTGCGGTGCTCGAGGTGGAATAAAATTGAAGTTAATTCCCCTTCTACAGCATATTCTGGCTATTTTGGACCTAGCTTTGTTGGGATGAATGATCGTTTATAACTCTTGAAGCTCCAACGAAATTTGTGAGGTTGGCACAATGCAAATTTTGACAGACTTTTCAGACATCTAATGAAAGCTTCAGTTGTGAGATCGCTTACGATTTCAAGATGTACAGCTTTGGTAGCGAAGCAACAAAATACTGAATCCAAAATGGACCAATAAAATCTACACCTGAGTTAATGTCAGTTGTCCAAATAGTTTAGGTGTTACCCTGTTGCATCGAATGCAGTCTCACCGTGGAACTTGCTAAAGATTTTCCTTTAATGGGCCAGAAGCGTTGTCGAATGTGCGCCAACAGTGTCTGTGAACCACAGTCAAGCTTTTCTTGATGAAGTTCCATCGCAAGAAGTCTTGTAACAGGATCGTTGTATGGGAGAATAATTAGATGTTTGGAATCATATGAAAGTTTTGATAACTCCAAACGTCCACCTACGCGTATCAAACCCTCCTCATCTAGAAATAGATTGATGGCGATTATCTTGCTGTTCTTGTTTATTGGCTTATTGTTGATGAGTGGTTTTAGTTCATCATTAGAATTTTGCTCGAATAACGATTCGAATCTTTGAAATGAAAAGCAAATCAATTAAATTTAATTTAAATTCAAATAAAATGCTTTGGGCAGAATTTTATTTTACAATGTATGTTGAAGTACAAATTGCTGTAAAAAATTACAATGATTAGTTTTTAGAAGGAACCTCAAATGTTGAGATGTTGCTTCGTCTGCAGTTAAAATATTAGAGAGCGATTTGGAATTTGCATGGCGATAAGCAAACCCAAAAAACATGTCTAAGTTACAATACATAAATTTTGATACATGCATATTTTAACCAAAACCGATCATGCACGTTTGAAGTCACTGACTATATAACCAACTCTACGCTAGCTGAATTCGTTTGTTTATATGCAGAGATCAAACGGATGTATACATGGATGCAGTGTTACCGTTGTGCCACTAAAGTGGCAATTTTGCCAATTTTTTCGAGCCGAGATACCTTTGTGCCACTATTCCATTGTGGTACTAAATGTGCTACTTTTTGCTTTTTTGTGCCACTTTTTGAAAAAGATACATGAAAGGCGCATCCGGAGCGATTGTATTTAGTTGTTATCGACGAAACTACAGACATTTCCACCGAAAAATGTTTGGTAATGGTAGTTAGGCAGTTCGATACACATCAAGGGAAAACTCAAGACTCTTTCTTTCGATTGGTGCAGCCACCAAGTGGATCAGGTGAAGATATTTTTAATGTACTTCTATCTACATTGGAACAAAATTTGAATTTTGTCGGGTTTTCTACAGATAATGCGTCCAGTATGGTAAGAAAATATAGTAATATTGCTACGTTCTTAAAAAGGAAAATACCAAACATTTTTCATATTGGATGTGATTGCCATTCCATTCCAATGAAATGTTTTTAAATACTTTAAAAGTGCAAAAAGGCAGTCTGATTATAAAAACCTACAAAGTATTTATATTTTTGCCCGAGTACAAGCTTTTAAAGCTGAGTGGTACAAGATGACTTTCATTCGAATCTGTATCAAATCGGATGTCGATCGGATATCGTTGCAATACAATGGTCTGTATTGCAACATTATTTTTTTAGAGAGCAATTTGGGACAAAAAATGCAAAAAAAATTGGAAACAATAAAAACTGTTTAACAAGAACTGCCAACAACAACATATTCTTAAAATCATGAGCACATTAAATAAAAGTTTTCAAAGTATTTCGATGAAAAAAAGGGATTATACTCCAACTTAAAAAAAATTAAAAAAAGAATTTATAATGTTTACAGAATATGGAATGATTATAAAATATTTTATACATCAAAGACGTGACATGATAATATATATAGGTCATGAAGCCGAAACATTAATTTATTCTCAAAATACATGAGAAAACGATATTAAAATAAACGATTAAAACAAATATATTTCAATTTTACCAAACTGTTTGTGATCAAATATTTTCAAAATTTGATATAAATGACAAAAAACTGAATAGTTTAAGATTCTTACCACTTTTTATATAAAATCTAACGCAGATATCAACTATTTTGCCATCGTGGCTGAATTTAGTGATGATTAGCAAACCAGAGGATTTTGTAAATGAATTAAAATTATTAGAATATAAGTCAAATGATAAAACTTTTGAGCAGCTATTTGCAATTACTAATGTCCAAGTGGGAAATTTAAAAAATAACTTAAATGAGTATTAATATCAATGACAAATTAATAAATTAGTTAATGATAATAATGAAAAATAGGTTAACAAACAGGTTGATTTGGGACAAAAGATGCAAAAAAATTTAAACAATAAAAACTATTCAACAAGAACTGCCAACAACAACATATTCTTAAAATCATGAACTCACTAAACAAAAGTTTTCAAAGTGACATTATATATCTTGTTTCGATGACAAAAGAGATTATATTCCAACTTTAAAAAACTAAAAAAAAAAGAGTTTATAATGTTTACAGAATATAGATTGGTTATAAAATATTTTATGCATCAAAGACGTGACTATAATATATATATATGCCATGAAGCCGAAACATTAATTAGTTCTCAAAATACATGAGAAAACGATATTATTATTAAAACAAGTAAGGAAAGGCTAAAGTCGGGCGGTGCCGACTATATAATACCCTACACCACTCCCTGCGTATTTACCTCGCTTTGATTACTAAACCCAGGTATTTCATGGGATCAATTTTATGTAGTTCATATAAACTATACTATAAATTCATCTTTAGTCCAATTTAATGAATATGGTAAATAATAAAGTAATTGATCCAATTTTCCAGCAGATATTCCGAGTAAAGTAAATATAACATGATCTGGAAAAATTGATCAAGATCCAAAGACAAATACAGATTATACAGAGGTAATTGGACGAATCGGACGGACATTTGAAGGGGACCTATAACAACACTTGGGGCCTGTGCCAAAACATGCGTCAATATATTTCTCATTCACGGTAGGTATTCCTAGTTGAAACATAGAAAGATCTGCAAAATTTGATGAAGATCCGAGGTAAGATGTAGTTTCTAGAGCTGTAATAGAGCAGAATGGGCCTCATTTATGTTATACCAAAGTATGGACATATGGGCATCTCCCCAACAGTATGGAAAGTGAAATCGGGAAGGATTTTTGAATCCTGTAAATGTATTGGTTTGACAAAAAATGTTAAATCGGAAAGGACATTTGTATCGGGGTATATCGAAACCAGGAACGATGTGACCCGCTTTCACCATGTATGTTTATTGGTGAAATATAATATGTAAAGTTTGGCCAAAATCGGTTAAACATTCGGGAGCAACATTTGTATGGGGGCTATATCTAAATCTGAACCGATCCTACCCAATTTTTGCATACGTATTTCTAGTTGGATTATAAGATGTTCTGCCAAATTTAAAGAAAATCGGGTACAATATGTTATTTCTAGAGCGGAAAATGTAAAATCGGGAGCGACATTTATATGGGGGCTATATCTAAATCTGAACCGATTTCCTCCAAATTCAATACCGATGGTCCTTGGCCAGAAAAAATAAATTCTGCCAAGTTTCATGATAATCGGACAATAATTGCGACCTGTAGAGTGCGAACAAGCTTAGATGTCCAGCAGACGGACGGACGGACGGACGGACAGACAGACATCGTTAAATCGACTCAGCTGGTGATTCTAAGCCGATCGGTATATTTAAGGGTGGGTCTAGCTCGATTATTTCTTGGCGTTACAAACATTTGGCGCGAAACTAACTTATAATACCCTAGACCACGAAGTGGTATAGGGTATAATAAATATACATAAATTTTACCAAACTGTTTGTGATCAAATATTTTCAAAATTTGATATAATTGACAAAAAACTGATTAGTTTAAGATTCTTACCACTTTGGTGTGAGTGAATGGTGAGGCAAGAAATAAGAATTCTCTCTGACATCGTCAGGATAATGGCCGATCTTCGTCATGTGGCCTAAGGATTCATACTCTTTCATGAAATCCTTATAAGTATTGGAAAATTGATAACGTTTGGAAAATGAAATTTCCAATTGGCGTAGCCGTCTGAAAACATTCAAAACATTATTTTGAAGTTTTGGATGTGAGTGATTAGCCAGAATGGATTTGAATGGCAAATTTACCATATAGCGGCCAACTTCTGTATAATTTGTGGAATTCACAAAATTCCATTCCAAATTCCATTTAGTAACTAATTCCTCTTGTTCTCAAAAGGATCGTGGAATTGTTTCTATATTAGCATTGTGTATATGAACCCTGTGGGTAGATATTCTGTCATTAGATCCAGAAAATACCCAACCAAAGTGAGTATTCTGGAAGAAAAGGTCACTGTGAACAAATGACTCATAAGGGATCTTAATTTTTGAACATACATCCGAGCCCAGAATTATGTCAATTGCGTCAGAATTGTAAAATTGCGGATCAGCCAAATCTTCAACCCCGATATCAGGCTAGAAATGTGCCTATCAGAAGAACCTGGGGTATATGAAGATAAATTAGAATGTACCAGAGCCGTACATGAAAGTGATGGCTGATTTTTACGAGAGTGTAAATCAACGTTAACTGAATACTTTGACAGATTCTCATACCCATTTCCTATTCTAAACACCTTACAGTGAGATTTGATCTTTTTTAGGCCTAACAACTGCACAACCGATTCAGCAATTAGACTACCCTGTGAACCAGGATCTAAAAGCGCACGTTACGCAAATTTACCACGATTTGTGCAAACATTCAACCGAATTGTATATAACAAAACGGATTGAAAAGCACGAGCACTATGAGACTTAAATTTTGGTGTGGATTTTCGATTGGAGTTGGATGTAGACGGACCTGATGTATGTGGGGCAGAATTATCCAGATGAAGAAATGTATGGTGTGGATGTTGGCAAATGCTGCATCGAAAAGGGGAGTCACAATTGTTGTGGTTATGTCCACTCACAAAACAATTACGACAAAGACCTTTGTTAGACAATTCTGGCAGATAAGTTCAGCGCCAGAAATCTAAAGCATCTTGAAAAGGAATGCGTTTTGAAAATTTCCCAGAATGCCAAGATGTTTTCCCATATTGCGCCGGATTTCCATTATTCTTGATGTTCTTATTAAATTTTGTTTTAGGAAATGCATCACTTAATGAGTCAAGAGTGCGAAACATTCTTTCAAGGAATGTAAAAAGCTCAGAACGACTGGTACGTTGGTATTTGATTGTAGGGAATGTTCCCAATACTTACGAGTGTGTAAATTGAGCTTTTGGGCAAACAAATGTATAAGTATTGGATCCCAAGTGTGTGTACTAAACTCCAAATTCTTCAAAGAAGGCAGGCACTCTTGCTCAAAGTCAAGTAGTACTTTTATAGACTGAAAACCCCCGTTAGTCTTTGGAATATTAAAAAGTTTTGAAATCATGTTAGCAATAAGCATTCGCTTATTGTGGTAACGAGATTCCAAAAATTTCCAAGCCGAATCATAGTTTGCCTCGGTGGAAGAAATAGTTTTGATCAGATTGGCATCTTCACCAGAAAGCGTGCCCTTTAGGTAATAAAATTTCTGAACTTTGTTTAGCGAATCATTGTTGTGTACCAAAGAGCAATATATATATCACCATATATTCACCATTCCATATATTCACCAGAAAATTTTTGTAAGTTTATTTTCGGAAGCCTAGAATCATAACTTATAGTGGTTTCAGAACGGTTATTAGACACGGCAAATGTACTAGCCATTGGAGATTTAGCAACTGAGGTTTCCGGCAAAGAGTCAATTATTTGACCTTTGAACATCAAATATTTCTCAGAAAAAAAAAAAAACAAAGTACACATCCTCATTAATATATGGAACATCATCAACCTACAAAGACGTTTCACGAATTTGCCGCACAATTTTGTCATGTTGTTCTTTGAATTTACTGAATATGTCATCAAGCCTCTGTGCTAACGAGGTTAAATAACCATGAGTTTTCTCTGGTTTTGGCTTACTCTCAAATCGATTTTGAGATTTTATGATCAATTTAAACAAATCGCGATTTTCAGCTATTAAATTGTCGAGAGAGCATTTATTCACACGCACAAAAACTTCAAAACCTTCTGACACTCAATAAATTCAAGTTATACAACAGATTCTAGTTTCACTAAATCTGTTGTGTAACTTCAAATCCTCCTGACACTAAACACGGAGTTTTCAGGAAAATAAGTATGAAAAATGTAATTTGATTGAATTTCCGTGTTTCAGCACTAAATAAATGTGTAGAATTTTGTTCGAATAAAGATTCGAGTCTTTGAAATGAAAAGCTAATCAATTTAATTTAATTTGAATTCAAATAAAATGCTTTGCGCAGAGTTTTATTTTTCAATGTATGTTGAAGTACAAATTGCTGTAAAAAAATACAATGATTAGTTTTCTGAACATCATTACAAAAGCAAAATATAGCATACAAATATTGCACTTGACACTGAAGTTTAAATAATTATTTCAGGAAGTAATATAAAATGTATATATGTGTATAGAATATACCATTTTAAATGTACTTACAATACCTTTAATACGAGATGTTATATGATCAAATATGTGAACTATGTCTATCGAAAATTATGCTAAAATAAAGTGGCATTTACAGGAGTTTGCCGAAAAATACTGGCGAGATATTAATTCCACCATAAACTACACACTCAGGCGAAGACTTTCACATTTACACTTTGAGTCAAGTTGAGTCCTACATAAAGAGTGATTTTTTTGAGGTTAGGATTTTCATGCATTAGTATTTGACAGATCACGTGGGATTTCAGACATGGTGTCAAAGAGAAAGATGCTCAGTATGCTTTGACATTTCATCATGAATAGACTTACTAACGAGCAACGCTTGCAAATCATTGAATTTTATTATCAAAATGCGTGCTCTGTTAAGAAAGTTCAGAAAGAAAGAAATTGTGTTCAGCGACGAAGCTCATTTTTGGCTCAATGGGTACCTAAATAGGCAGAATTGTCGATTTTGGAGTGAATATCAGCCAGAAGCATTGCAAGAGCTACCAATGCATCCAGAAAAAGTCACAGTTTGGTGCGGTTTATGGGCTGGTGGCATCATTGGACCGTACTTCTTCAAAGATGATGCGAATCGTAACGTAACTGTGAATGGTGAGCGCTACCGTGAGATGATATCCAACTTTTTTTTGCCCAAAATGGAAGAACTGAACTTGGTTGACATGTGGTTTCAACAAGATGGCGCTACATGCCACACAGCTCGCGATTCTATGGCCATTTTGAGGGAAAACTTCGGAGAACAATTCATCTCAAGAAATGGACCGGTAAGTTGGCCACCAAGATCATGCGATTTGACGCCTTTAGACTATTTTTTGTGGGGCTACGTCAAGTCTAAAGTCTACAGAAATAAGCCAGCAACTATTCCAGCTTTGGAAGACAACATTTCCGAAGAAATTCGGGCTATTCCGGCCGAAATGCTCGAAAAAGTTGCCCAAAATTGGACTTTCCGAATGGACCACCTAAGACGCAGCCGCGGTCAACATTTAAATGAAATTATCTTCAAAAAATAAATGTCATGGACCAATCTAACGTTTCAAATAAAGAACCGATGAGATTTTGCAAATTTTATGCGTTTTTTTTTTAAAAAAAAGTTATCAAGCTCTTAAAAAATCACCCGTTATAATTTTGGTCCACGACATTTATATGTTATGCTCACCACAAATCACAAAATTACAAGACTAAAGTATTCACAAAATGTTAAATATAATTTTTCAACTACTTACTCCGGCCTTCAATTTCAATAATATAGTGACTTCATTATTTTCTTTTTACGCCTTAATTTAAGTATTTTGTATAACAGCTTTAGACCTGATAATCCCACTTGTTTTAACGCCAAACTTTAAATGCCTCTCATGCTTGCGGTGTTGCCACCTCGTTTTCTCCAATACATTTTCTTGATAGCTTGGAGTGTTGCCATTAAGAAAATATATACACATTTAACAATTTCCGATTTAAATGTTTTGAATTTCTGCCAAAAAATATGGATTTGGGACCATAGTGCACTGTAACAATGACTGCTTGTGGAGTGGAAGGGCGAGTAGGGACGCACATTCAAACAGGCAACCACTGTAACAATAGGGCTGTTTTTCTTTAAGCCTGGATAAAAAGCTGCGATAACAAAAACTTTAATAAATGTTTAGTTTTTTGCTCAAAAAAAATTCTTTTTTCACATTGTCGCCAACTACAATATAAATATATGTGTCAAAACAAATTTTCAAAAAATATTTATTGGACTTAGCCTCGATAACCACCATTTTGACTTACACTGGATAATTATCCAGGCTAAGTCAAAAATTTTTAACACAAAATTATTTTTGCAAAATTTGTTTTCACACACACATTGATATTGATATATATTGGCGACAATTATTTTTTTATTTTCAGTGAAATTTTAACATTTTATTTAGATTTTTGTTATCGCAGCTTAGTTATTCAGTCTTAAAGAAAAACAGCCTTAATGATTGCATGTTGAGTGGAAGGGCGAGCAGGGCACATTCTCTGGAATATAAAAAATAGTTATATAGTAGTGGAGCAGAGACGCTGTGATTTTAACGTACACTGTAGATAACTAGTTTAGGTACAGAAGATACATTAAATTTGTAATTAATTATATTATCGAAGTTGACGAAAGGGGATGTTTTCGTCAACATGGAGAGCTGCATTTTACTGAAGATGACAGAACGGGTCTTTTGCATTTCTAATGGTGTGAGGTTTATGTATTCTGTACAATCTTCTTTTCTCAGTTGAGTATGTTTGATGAATCTCATGACGAATGTCAGAACACGTACCAATGTTGAAAATTAATTTCGGTGGTTTATCTGCCGTATAAAATCCTCAGCTTCTAAAGTTACAGTGGACGGACGAGATGGGACTCTTCGCTTGGAGAGAATTTCGTTATACACTGTTTGGTTCGACCTCAACCAATCTTTAGCTGGATGCTAAAGAAATGGAGGTCCATAATACCATAGATTGTTCATCATCAGCTCTGAAGGTTGCAGACCTCGTGGTAGTAGGTCAGCCGGATTGTCTTTTGAATTAACATGCTGCCATTGGCTGGCTGATGTTAATTCGTGAATTCTTGCAATTATGTTGGCCACAAATGTATGGAAAGAGGAAGAAGCTGAATGAATCCAAGCGAGAACCACTTGCGAATCCAACCATAAAACTGCTGCTGCTTCGGACATTTCTAAGTCATCTTGAACTCGTAGCTGAGCACTAAGCAGAGCGGCACATAGTTCAAGGTTTGCATTTTGAAGGGAGCCACATGAATTTTTGCGCAGATTAGTTGAACTATGATTTCTATGTTTGGACTAACTAATCTTTCATAAATTGATGCGCCGAATGCCTTTTCTGAAGCATCACTGAAGGAATATAACTGTATTGAGTTTCGGGTACCTCGCAATAATATATGTCCACGTTAGCAAGTTGCAGCAGGATTCCTGAAATCTAATTAGTTGCATAGATCCATGGGGAGTGCTTCATACCAGCCGAGTTTTATCAGCCATAACTGCTGATTTGGATTTTTTGCTGTGACTACTACTGGTGCGAGTAGGCCTAACGGATCTAATATTCTAGCGACATCCGATACGATCGTTCCTTTAGTCGTGCAAGGATGAGTGGTGAGAGACACCTTGATACACATCATATCGATTTTGTGTAACCAAGTCAATCCCAGTATTTTCATTGCCCTATTATCGTAACAGTCACGGTCCAAATTGACTTCCTGATTCTCCGTTGGAATGGGCTGAAGTAATTTTGGATTTTTGATATCCGATGTGAATACAAATTTTGGACACCGAAAACGTAGTAGTATGGAGAAAAGCTCACTTTGTATTGTTGGACCTGTATACATCAGGTAATTGAGTGTCAAACCCGTTGATGTTTTAGATTATGCGTCAAAAACAACTCTCAGTTTTTGTACTATTTTCTGGTCTGCTGATGCAGTGGTGAGGAATGAAGTAATGAGGAGTGTCCAATTGATTTTCGTTAATCATTGTCATATGCCCAAGAAATTCGTATTCATCCATAAAGTTTACGTATTGTGTCTTCAGGTTGTTGTCTTTCGATAATAGTTTTTCCTAAGAGTAAAAACGATTAGTGGCAATTTGTTTTGATTCACCTAAGTTGGATGTACGTTCAGCAAATGGGACTCTCACCACAAATCGACCGTCATTGTTCCGGGTTGTGTTTAATTTAATGCGAGACTCACAGTTCCTTTCGGCCAGTGTCTGAAATTTTCTAGTTGTTTTCACTTCTTCCAGGTGCCAAAGTCTTTCAATATTTTGTTGCAAGTTGGGTTCTTCTCCAATACACTTCGCTCATGTTGCTGAATTGTTTACATAGTTGGATACTTTTCCAGCCAGCACCCATCCAGTATTGTAGCAACGGCAATCCTTTGTCCAACATAATTTGTCCTGCTTCTAGCAAATTATAGTATAACTCTGCGCCAAGTAAAACATCAATCTTACATGGGGAATTGAAATGTGGATCTGTAAGCGATAAGTTGTTGGGAAGGCACCAGTTCGACGTGCCCAATTGCTGTGTTGGTTGCTGAGACTCAACGAATGGTAATGTGAAGGCTTCTAGTTGTGTTGAATAGGAACCGTCCCGAGATTGCATAGTTACACTGACCCGATGGTTGGCTTCTCTTTCCCCAATTCCTTCAATTTGTAGTGCGGCAGGGTTCAACAGTAAGCCTAACTACCTGGCGACCTTTTCTGAAATAAGGTTTACCTGCGATCCTGAATCCAATGGGGCCCTGCACTCTACTACCTTATTATTTTTTGAAATTAGGTTCACGATGGCTGTGCTTAGAAGCACGTAACCCTTGGTTGGATCTTGCGTTACCGTTAGAGTTGACGGTGGTAGTGGTATAGTATTATCTTCCTCGTTATGTACCAATGTATTGTGCTTTTGATCACATTTTATACAGTGTCGTCAATAACACTCATTCGCACAATGTCCTGTTTTCATGTAGTTGATGCAGAGTTTATTAATTTTTAAGATTTCTAGTAGTTTATTGATTCGAAGAGATTTGAACTTCGGACACCGGAACAAGAAATGTGTATTTTCTATGCAAGCGCTGCATTTTTTCTCCAGTGAGTTAATGTTTTAGTAGAGGACTGTCTGTCCCTACCTACTGCTTTTAATGACTATAACCTGATCTCCATGAATTTTAGGAAATGGTCCAATTTTGGTAATTCACGTGGATTTACTAGAGACTGTTCATGTATGTGCGTATATGTCCCTTTGTCCAGTTTCTTCACAACGATGTGCAGACCAATAGGATCTCATGCTGATGTCTGTACACAGAAGTTATTGAGTGCGGCAAATGTTTCACGAGTTGTATCGTGTAGATTCTTAATGGCTGCTGCTGAAGGGTTCTCGGCAGTGATCTTGTTTTGTCCGAGTAGATTTTCCATCATAGTTACGATGCGACGATTGTTATACCTCTCTTGGAGTATGGTCCAAGCAGTTGCATAATTATTTTCCGTGGAGGAAAGGTACCTGATGAGTTGTTCTGCTTCGCCCGTTAAGTTAGTTTTCAGGAACCACATTTTCAGAATTTCTGGTAATGGTTTTTTGTGTACCAGTTCGCAGAACATGTCATAAAAATGTGTCCATTGTAGATAGTACCCGTCAAACTTGGGAAGCGTCATTTTTGGTAAATGCTGTATGCATGCCATTTCTGAGGTCAGACCTGCTTGTCTTTCCTGTATAATTAGAATTTCGTTTCGAATTTCATTCTGTATGGCGAAATATTGGCATATGTCGTAGTCAACATCCATACAGATAAGTGCATCGTGTAATTGTTGCAACGACTTCAAGTGGATCCGAATGTTGTTGAGTTTGGTCTCTATGCTTTTGTTCGTCAATTGATCATTGTGCAAAACTTCTTCCAATGTCACTTGAATGGACTTAACTATCACTTTCTGCCGATTCACCATTTTGAACGTTGTTGTTGGCTTCTATGGTTGTGTTTGCAACATACACAGGCTTGTCTGGTGCTGTGTCTTCTACTTCTGACAGACACCTTGTTCACATTCCTGAAGATGTCACCTCTATTATTGGTTTGGTTGGTTCCTTTACCGCATTCGCCTTTATTGGCCTGATAGCCTGGTCGATGTCATCCCTAGTTGTCGTGTACAGTTTCGCCATGGATGATTGGAGGTCTTTGACAAAGTATGGATTCCTTTGGAGAGGGATCTCTCCGAATTACATTGTCTTGGCGATCGAATATCTGCCACAGTTCCGTCAGTTCTTCAGACTTCTTCTGGTAGAAGTCCAGAGCCCTGCGATCCTATGGTGCTTTCTTAAGGTTAGCGATTGCCTTTTGAAGTGCTATAGCATTGTTGCCCTGTGCTATAACTAATTCGTGTAAGGAAACTATTTCCGATGCGTAGAAGATGGCTGTGGGGCTGAAACTGCTATGTTGATAATATCACGTCGGGGTCACCAATGTTTACTTCCTATACTGTGTAGTCAAACGGATCCTCCCGGTTTGACTAATTAAGGAAAGCGATTACGAGTTGATTTGTAACTAACTTTTATTTACCAAAACCACAGAATTATATACTAATTTAACGCTAGTATTTTCTGTTAATTTGCCAAACAAATTACAAGTTAGCAGAAAAGTTTTCTTCAATGTCAACCATCCATTTGTACGTCTGTATTTCATATTCCCGTGGGAAACGAGAATAGTCATCGAATCACTTTGCATAGAATCATTGCCCCATAACAACGAACGACATTATGCGATGTTGAAAATGACCTTGATTGCTGCAATGAACGAAAACGTGCAAACCGTTTTTGGTAGCTTGAAGAAAGATATGCGAAAGTGCATTTTGGTTTGCAGAAATATGATCCTCATATGATATACACACACTCAGTTGTTCAATGCAAAGAAAATCTAAAATTATTACTTAATATTAAACAGAATGAATACTTTGAAATAAAACAATTTTTTACATTTTGGAGATAATTGGAGATTTTTGAAAACAATTTTGTGTACAAGGAAATACTTCATCTCTTTGGATAATTTTTGATTTATTTTCAGTTTTTTACTTCGACACAAAGAACACTACAATACATTACATTACATTCATCGGAGAACAATTTAACCGTTGAATGAGAAAACCAAAATGTTTAAGATGGACTTTATCGCTTCAAACTTTCGTCCTGGTTAGTTAATTGGCACTTTAAGCGGACTATGAGAAAATGGCCCTGAAACGAATAAGCAATAAAATAATTAATATCTTATTGACACATTAGTGTACAGAGCACCATTATTTCAACAAATAAAGTATACGTAAATTTTTTATATCTTAAAAATACAAAACAATTTCGATTTCAAAAAGGCAATCGGCCCCTAATAAATGGGCATTCGGTAATAAGGTAGTTTTTTGTTTTAGATTCTTGCAATATAAAGAGTGATTTTTTTGAGGTTAGGATTTTCATGCATTAGTATTTGACAGATCACGTGGGATTTCAGACATGGTGTCAAAGAGAAAGATGCTCAGTATGCTTTGACATTTCATCATGAATAGACTTACTAACGAGCAACGCTTGCAAATCATTGAATTTTATTACCAAAATCAGTGTTCGGTTCGAAATGTGTTTCGCGCTTTACGTCCGATTTATGGTCTACATAATCGACCAAGTGAGCAAACAATTAATGCGATTGTGACCAAGTTTCGCACTCAGTTTACTTTATTGGTCATTAAACCAACCACACGAATGCGTACAGTGCGTACAGAAGAGAATATTGCGTCTGTTTCTGAGAGTGTTGCTGAAGACCGTGAAATGTCGATTCGTCGCCGTTCGCAGCAATTGGGTTTGTGTTATTCGACCACATGGAAGATTTTACGCAAAGATCTTGGTGTAAAACCGTATAAAATACAGCTCGTGCAAGAACTGAAGCCAAACGATCTGCCACAACGTCGAATTTTCAGTGAATGGGCCCTAGAAAAGTTGGCAGAAAATCCGCTTTTTTATCGACAAATTTTGTTCAGCGATGAGGCTCATTTCTGGTTGAATGGCTACGTAAATAAACAAAATTGCCGCATTTGGAGTGAAGAGCAACCAGAAGCCGTTCAAGAACTGCCCATGCATCCCGAAAAATGCACTGTTTGGTGTGGTTTGTACGCTGGTGGAATCATTGGACCGTATTTTTTCAAAGATGCTGTTGGACGCAACGTTACGGTGAATGGCGATTGCTATCGTTCGATGCTAACAAACTTTTTGTTGCCAAAAATGGAAGAACTGAACTTGGTTGACATGTGGTTTCAACAAGATGGCGCTACATGCCACACAGCTCGCGATTCTATGGCCATTTTGAGGGAAAACTTCGGAGAACAATTCATCTCAAGAAATGGACCGGTAAGTTGGCCACCAAGATCATGCGATTTGACGCCTTTAGACTATTTTTTGTGGGGCTACGTCAAGTCTAAAGTCTACAGAAATAAGCCAGCAACTATTCCAGCTTTGGAAGACAACATTTCCGAAGAAATTCGGGCTATTCCGGCCGAAATGCTCGAAAAAGTTGCCCAAAATTGGACTTTCCGAATGGACCACCTAAGACGCAGCCGCGGTCAACATTTAAATGAAATTATCTTCAAAAAGTAAATGTCATGGACCAATCTAACGTTTCAAATAAAGAACCGATGAGATTTTGCAAATTTTATGCGGAAGCCTGAAATTTGGTACGTACATTCCTTTTACCAACGCATTCCAATAAAATTCATACATTTTGGGGGTGAAGTGTGGCAAAAAGATATACAAATAGTATCTATGACATCATTGCAGCTAGAATCATAAAATTCTATTTCAGAATCTAATGTCTAATGAAATTATGTATGTACATCATTCAATAGACATACAAAATAAACGATTTTTTATTGTAGTTGTTGGGTCAGAACGTGCCAAGGGGATAAATTGGTACCAACACAACTTTTGAATCAAGAAATTTGGCTGTGTAACAAATAAATCGTTCTTATAGGGATAACATGACAGAAAGGGATAGGTAAGGTGACCATCCATCCCGATTTTTGATGTCCAATCCCACTTTTTGACAAAATCCCGCTTTATTAAATTAATAAAAATGAAAAAAATGTTTAAACCTCTCTTAGAAATGAAATGAGAGTTTCCAAAGTACTATAAGACTGCAATTATGGAAAATTTATTTTCATCGCAATTAACAATTACATCGCAATTAACAATTACATTATCCATGCTTTTTATGCCATTCAGCTTACAAATATATTTAGGTATCTGTATTTTTATAGTTATTCGGGTATTTTAGCGAATCGAAACGGGAATTTCAAATAAATTCAAAGAATGAAATTGATGTTGAGAACTTGATATAAACATTAACGGCCCCTGCAGCGTGTCTGCAATGGACAGAAACTCGAACCATATCCAAAAGATATATTTTTACAAAGATATAAGGTAATAATTCAGTTATTTGTTAGCATAATTAAAAAAAAAAACAATAATAATGCAATATTTATATTATCTAGTATTTAATGGGAATGTGTTATAAAAAAGATTTGCCCACCTTCTGCTTAATTATTTACATTATAGTGCAATTCAGTGTGTATTTCAAAGTTGAAAGCAAAACTTTTAAAGAAATGTTCAGATAGAACAGATCCCATAAAGCACCCAACCAAATATGGTATTCTGCTAAATTCCTTCTCTTATAATAAGGGAACAGAGTTACAAGCCGACCTAGAATTATCGGCGGCGGCGGTCCTACCCAAAATGGGGTTCCGGCTGATTTGCCGGCTCGTTCTGTCATTCGAGCACCCCTATTTATTTGACAATTTTTAGGAAAAGAGAAGGAACAAATTGTATTGGTTTTTAATACCTTTGCTTTTTTGTTTGGCAAGTATTCGTTGATATAAGACAATGTTCCCATAATTTCATATTATTATCCCATATAATTATTTTTTGGGAGTGGGAATACATTCCCAAAATTTATAATATATATAATATAAATTTATAATCAATATGAAGAAACTGATAGTATCTAGTTGGTCTAAATGGCACGTTAAACTTAATCCTAGAAATAAGATATTCAGATCAGACATCACCATTCATAACCTTAAATACCATCACGGTGTTCAGCATAATTCGTCTACTTTTTAAGGAGGGCAAGTCAATCAACTTCAATCTACTAGTATAGGGGGAAGAACAAAATCATTATTCCAATGTGTCTCAATGAAAACAATAAAAATTGCTTCTGAGCTGACTGAATATAGATGCTGAGGGTCCCATACTACAGAACCACATTTCAAAGTAGGCCTAACGAGCGAAGTAAATAACTTTTTCGTCACATAGGGATCAGCAAATTCTTGTGAGATACAACATTAGTCACTAGTTTCTCACAAAACTTAGGGATAGCACTTAATTTAGCTATCCCTCTATAATTCGAAACGTCAATTAGACTTCCGGATTTATGTAGGGGATCAATGAACGACTGCCTCCAAGCCGAAGGGAAATATCCAAATCTCAACGAAGTATTAAATAATAACGTCAGAGGAATAGCTAAACCACTAGCACAGAATTTTAAAATTGTACTTGACACCCCATCAGGGCCGACACTATTTGTTGATTCTAGATCATTCAAACTTAACAAGGGCAAGTCAATAATTGGTATTTCTAATTGATTCAAAGCAGGATAAGGATAAGTGCTGTCGGATCGATAAGATCTATTTGAATATGTGGTCGCAAAGAAATTCGCAAAACAATCATTCTTCACCTTTTCCAAGTAATGTCTATAACATCTCTGAGATTCGACGTTATATCTCGAGCTAGCAATAGAGTATCTCACATAATCGGAATTCAATCCAGATTTCTTCAACTTTTTAAAAAGCCTACTTCTCGAATTTTTCATTCTGGACAATTCATGAGAAGACCAAGGTAGTCTTTCAGATTGCCCAACTCGAATTTTCGGTAAAAATTGTGACAGGAAGTCCCTAAGAATTTGACAAAATTTATCCACAACAGCGTCAATATCTGTATAGTGGCTACAACTACAGACAGAATTCCAATCAACTTCACGAAGAAGAGAGTTAAGCAGTATAAAATTTGTCCTTCTGTAACAGAAAACGGTGAGATCATCATGAGAGGTAGAAGAATGAGATTCATTGGAGTACAACATCGATAAACCTAAGGTAGGTAATTGTGGTAATTGTCCTCTGGGAGAGATATGGGGAGAACCCTATTGATCTCAAAGTAATGAGGATCATTAACAAATGCTAGGTCAAGTTGTCTTTCACTTATATTCTTCACGTAGTTAATCTGGAATAAATTAAGGTCAGCAAAAAGCCTGACTATCTATATTCGAGGCAGAATCATCCGTATCAAACGATGAAGGCAGTGCGGTTAAATCCTCCGTGTCCGGCAAGGCAAGCTAAGATACGAAAGGTAAATTAAAATCCCCTAAGATTAATGCACGGTCTAAGTCACCTAAAATTGAAACAATCATACCAATCGCGGCCAAGTGACTTTCGTAGACGATGGAGGAATATAAGAGCAAGTAATGAACAATTTATTGCGCCCTAAATTAATAAGAACTGCAATAAGTTCAATGTCATCAAGCCCGTGGAGGATAATACGTTACGATGGGAAAGAATTAGTAACAGCAATAAGTGCACCGCCACCAATCCTTCCTAAACGATCATTCCTAAAGATAATAAATCTACTACAAAAAATCTCAGAATCTAAAACTGATTCTTTTAACCAAGTCTCAGTAAATGCAAGAACAGAGAAGTCAAAATCAAAGCTATCAACAAATAATTGATTCAATTTCGTATTCAAACCCCTTACATTCTGATACCCGATATAAAAAGAATCAATTAGTTTTTTGGGACAGTAGCTGACCTCAAAGGCAGACGAGCCAAATTGTCCACCCAATCCACAAATTCCTTAACAAATGCCCTAGGTGGCCAGAAGTCAGGGATCATCAATCTGTCAAAGATTTCCCTCGTCGTAATAATCTTAAAAGAAGCCCGACTTTGAAAAAATTACGACATCAATTTGAACAGTTCTATAACAAAGCAGTGGCCCAACAACTGTAGCATAGGTCGGATTTATATCATTCGACGATCCCAACCCATCAACAGTTTGAGCCGCAGGTTCAGCAACATCTAAATGCCCAATCCTCGCCGTCACTGATTTTGATGAATTCTTCACCGTTCTTTTACGTTTCTGTCCCGAAACAACCGGTAATTTCGCAAACTTATCTAATTCAGGATATTTGTCAAAAATATCACCGAATTTAGAAAATCGCCAAATCGACCAAAGATCCCTAGACAGCTCGGTAACCTCAGTCATAGAGCCCTTAAAAAGTTATAAAAGTTTACACTAATTTTCCTACATTTAGTGCAGAACCACCTAAGACCATTGTTGTCTCCGTACAGAGCATCCACAATCATTGTACTAATTCCGGCACATTTAGCATGCCACTTACCAGTGCAAAGCCAACACTCAATTATGATCTCTATATCAGAGACAATTTTACAATTTTCGGACGAACAAGACATCTTTTAAAACAAACACAAATTATTAGTATAAGGTAAATAATAAGACCATCCTTTACTGTAATCATAGTAATAAAGAACACGCGAATAAAATATTCAACCGCGACGTTTGGGTTTAAAAAAAAAAGAAAAGAAACGCAAACACGTTTATCAAGTTCAGGTGTCAAGACAAGACTTAATTTTATTTTTATTAATTTTCCCTTCGTTTGTTACAATTCTGTCTTACTTCTATAATTTTGCTTACATAGCTAAATTCACATTTATTGGTTTGTATGTATGTTGTTTAATAAAATTAACTGATTTTTGTAGCAAGTAAAATTATTTGGAAATATGTTAAAATGTTGGAGGAAATGGTATGGCTTGTGCAATGCACCGGAAATATGGGTTTGCATTGCTGTCTGGCATTATTTGTTTTATTTAATAATTTCTCGAAAATGGAATGGGGTTATTGGTTGGCTTTTTTATTTTAAAAATTCTTCGAAAATGGAATGGGGTTATTGGTTGGCTTTTTTATTTATTTCATTTAGGAATTCTTCGAATTTATCAGGTTCATTTGGTTTCATATCAATATAGCTATTTGTATATGTAACTACTCCCCCCTTTTGATAAGAATTCTCCTGAATTCTATTGTTAAGTTTCAATTTAATGTATCTAAATTTTGTTAATGAAATGGTAAATATTATTATTACCGCAATTATTGCAATTATGTTTCCTCCATATACAATTTTACTGTGCGTTTTTAAATAAGATATGTTTTTGACATTGATTTTATTTTGTTCTTCTATTTGTTCAAAAGTTAATTTTTCTTCAAAATTTTTTACATTATTGTGCTCTTGGCTTATGATATTTTCTTCAATTTTTTCAATGAAATTAGAAAAGTAGTAGCCATTTATTTCTATTGAACAATTGTTGTATTTCAGTATATAGTTTCCATTTATAATAGTATTGTTTTTGTTACATGATGTATTAATTGTCAAATTGATTGCATTTTTTATTAAAATCATTTTTTCATCTAACTCTATAATTTCTAATTCCTTGCTGGTTATTAGTTTGCAATTGTTACTTAGTATACAATGAGTACTTGGTTTTAGATGTCTAAAATGTCTGCCCCCTTCAAACTTTATTGTTCTATTTTTATATGTGAATATTTCTTCTATTTTTGACTCTATCTCTTTTGGTTTTTATTAGGTATTGGGACAATTTTTCTTATTTTTACTTGTAAAAAATTTTTCGGAATTTTAATACCTAATATTAGTTGGGTGTTGTTACAATTCACTATTCCTAATTGTAGATATTTTAATTTATTAAAATCAATATTGTAATTTCATGATTTGTAAGTATGCTTGGATGGATTAATCCATATTTTGCGGATACAATATTGTCCTGGATTTGTAATATTTTATTTTTTATTAATTGGATTTTCATAAATTGTTCTAAATATAAGTTTTGTTGGTATTCTTCCTTAATATCTTTATTAATTACATTCATGTTTCTTTCAATTTCTTTTCTGTCACTTTTCTCAATATTTTTTTTGGTCTATTGCTAGGCTAAAGTAATTGTTTATCTGTACTTGTCCGTTTAGTGTATCGTTAATTTCTAAAAAGTGGTTTTGTATGGTTTGTCTGTCGAAGTCATCCATTGTTCCAAATGTCCATTTAGATAACGTACCTATAGCATTTATAAGTCCTCTTTTTGTTCTATGCGTTCTCGGTACTATCGTTTTTAATGTATTTTTTGCTTCGAGTAATTCTGTTTGTAGTATATTTTTATTGTTCACTTTCATTTGTATTATGTTGTCTGTCATTTGATCAAGAACACTTTCTATCTCATTTGTATCGATTATTATGTCCGTGTCTTTAACTATTTCTTGTGTTCGTACTTCAATGTCTATAAATCCTCTCTGTTCCGTTAGTTGTGTTGTCGTTAACATTGCTTTAATTGGTTGTGTCCATAAGAGTATCATCAGTAACAGTGTCGGGAGTATCTGTAAATTTCAAAGGTTTTCTAATATTACTTGGATGAATACCTTTTAATTTTTCTTTTCTATATTTAGGCTGTTCCTTGTGTCTAACGGCTTTGTAATTTTTTATGTAACCTTCTGACCTCTTTTCCTCATAATTCTCTCTTTTTTCGTTTAATTTATTTATGATTTTATTTTGTATTGCTTCCAGATTATTTTTTATTATTTCCGGGACTATTTTATTATTATGAACATCATTTGGTGTGTATTTTGTAGATGACTGTACTCTGTCATTGTAGCATCTAATGGTTTTCTGTATTAGTTGTTTAACAGATAATCCTTTTTCTAACTTGTACAGAATTCTAAATTTTTCCGCTATGGTATTATGAAATCTTTCAATATCTGCTGATTTGAATACATTTCAATAATTCTGATCATTTGAATACATTTCAATAAGCTTTTCTTGTACTTTATTGTAACTGTGGTCGGAAATTTCTGAGTAGATACCATTTTTTCCTTTTGTAATATATCTTTTGAATATGTTTCCCATGTTTTCAAAATAACTTTCCGCGATAAAAATTATTCTTTTCCCGTGTAATTTTTTAGTTCTTCAGTTTTATTGTTTGTTAAAATAATTTGTGTTTTATACTTGTTAACTATTTCTTCTTTAATCCAAAAATGGTCACCCAGATTTTCCTCTGCTGAGTGCACTGTTGCCATCGTATCATCGTCGTCGATATTATTGATTGATTGATTAGAATTATTTGTACCTTCTTCTTTTGCGTTGTCTATTCTACTTAGAAAACCGGCAACTCTGTTTTCTTTGCCTTTCACATATTCTATTTGAAACTGATATTCACCTAATTTTAGTAGCCATCGTTGATGTCGCGGTGACATATCTTTTCCTTTATACTTAGAATGCAGGAATTTTATAGGATGGTGGTCTGTAAATATTTTAAATTTTCTGCCATAAACGTGTGGCCTGAAATAATTCACGCTCCACATTATAGCTAAAAATTCCTTATCTGTGGCAGATTAATTTCTTTCATGGTTGTTCAGGGTTCTTGAAGCATAACATACTGGATGCCCTTCCTGTGATAACACTGCACCGATTGCATAATTGGATGCGTCTGTTGTCAATACAAATTCCTTGTTAAAATCAGGATACCGTAGAATTGGGTGTGTACTTATTAATGTTTTTAGTTTTTCGAAGGCTTCTATATAGGTAGGGTCCTTTGTATTTACTTTTGTGCCTTTTTTTAAATATTTTGTCATGGGTTGTGCTTCTTTGGCATAGTCTTTCACGAATTTGCGATTGTAGGCCTAAGAAGCTTTTGATTTGTGTTTCGGTTCTTGGGATTACTAAGTTTTCTATTATTTTTATTTTATTGGGATTTGGTTTCATTCCCTCTTTTGTTAGTATGTGACAAAGGAACTCTGTTTCCTTTCTTAAGAAATTACATTTATCTATCTGTATCTTTAGGTTTTTGTTTTCGAGGACTTTGAAAATATCTTTTAGGGCCTTTATGTGTTCACCTAGGGATGTGCTGAATATTAATATGTCGTCTAAATATACGACACACGTACGATTTATATAATCCCTTAGGATTTCATTCATCAGCCGTTGGAAAGTGGCTGGAGCATTCTTTAACCCGAAGGGCATCCTTAGGAACTCATAAAGTCCGCGAGGTGTTACAAATGCTGTTTTTTCGCGGTCTTCTTTTTTTACTAAAATTTGATGGTATCCTTTTGCCAGATCTAACGTTGTGAAATATTGGGCTCTGCCCAATTTATCGAGGATAGAGTCGATATTTGGCAAGGGATACTTGTCATCAATGGTAATTTCATTAAGTTTCCTATAATCTATTACTATGCGGTACTTTTTTTCTCCCGAATTATCCATTTTTTTCGGAACTACTATTAGAGGACTTGAGTATCTGGAGTGGCTCTTTTGAATTATGCCCTGTTCCGCCATTTCTTTGATTTGTCTCCTCACTTCCATTTCATGTTGGGGAGGGTACCTGTATAACTTTGAATTAATTTGTTCCTGCGTTGTAGTCCTTATTTCGTGTTGGATTTCCATGGTATTTGTTAGTTGGTCACCTTCTTTATATAATAGACTACTGTATCGTTTCAGTAGTTTGGAAATTTCTTCATGCTGATCCAAAGATAGTCTTGATAAATTTTCATCACTGATTTCCAGAGTATGAATTTCACTAAATTTGTAGGGGTTATTTAAGAAGTTATACTCCTTTTAATTCCTTCTGATTTTTCCTTCTTCCAAGTCTATTATGGCATTAATAAATTTCAAAATATCGATTCCAATTATGAAATCATACTGTCTTCCAGTGAATGGAGCTAATTTCCATCTCACTCTTGCGTTGCTTGGTAAATTAAATTCGATTGGTGCCACGGTGCGCACTTCAAGTTTTATTACACCTTCGTGGGTGATTGTATTAAATTTGATAGGGTTTTTCAATTTTTTTCTGGGGAATTCTTTTAATTCATTGCTTATTAAACTAAAACTTGCTCCTGTATCTATCAGTGCAACATATTTTTTATTCTCTATGGTTAAGTTCAATCTTGGCAATAGTTGGGAGGCTCTTTTGAAAAAAAAAACACGCTGTCCTCATCTTCGTCTCTTCTTGAGCCATTTTCTATAGAATCTGTCTGGCTTTGCCTGTCACAGTTTAAGCAATTTTGGCAAAACTGTGATTCAGGGTGTCCTGCCAATTGAGATCTATTTCTTGATTCGATATTATCAACTTCCATTGGTTCACCTTGGTTTTGGCGATATTGTCCTGAACTTTGTCTAGGACCTGCCGGTGGTCTATAATTGCCCGATCTTTCGTTATTGAATCTTCCACTACCGTTACCATTATTATTATTATAATTGTTACGATAATGTGCCGAATTATTAGTCTTTGAGTGATTTTGTTTTTGTTCTTCTTGATGTTTATTATCATGGTTTTTATTGGTTCGCTGACCCTTTTCATTACCACGGTAGTTATTTGATTTAAATTTTCGATACTCATTCCTGATACAACTGTCTTCAAATCTTCTAGTTGTTATTATTTTAAGTACGTTGTTTAAGTCTGTCATGTCATAAATTTTGTCCAGTAGAATTCCTTGCGTCATTTCCTTAACAGTATTGACTAGTATACTGTCCATATTACTAAGTATATGTAATGATCGTCATTGTAGTATAACGTCAATTCGTCCGCTTTGTATTTAATATTTTGTATTTCTGATAATAATTCATTAACATTACTCACTTTTATATTTGATACCTTCTTATATAAATGGTGGGGTTCGGTGTCTGGTCGGTACCTCAGCTTCAATGTGTTCTTGATGAGTTCCCAGTTGTCTGGTTCTGGGATGTTGATAACTGTGTTTTTCGCTTCTCCATGTATTATTCGGTAGATGATCATGCGTATTGCTTCCTTCCTCTGGTCATTGTTAGTTATTGTTGATAAGAGATACTCTGTACTACTGAAGAATGAGTTGACCGTAATCTCTCCCGTGCCTGTGAATGTGGGCATACTGTTAATCAATTTCATCACGCTGTCTCTGTGGTGGGTGCTTGCATCCGCTTGTTGTTTAAGTTGCAGATAAGGTTGGTGCATCGCTTCTAGCTGCTGTTCACGCCTGGCCAGTTCTTCCAAGACATCGGCTGGCACTTGTTGGTCTTGTCCGTCCATCCTTCTTTGATTGAAAAGTTGTTGTCTCCTGATTCTTCTCGTGGTGATGCCTCTTTTTTATTAAGTGTCCACTGCAAAAAATTCTTTTTAATTTTGTGGCGATTCACTTTTAAATTTAGATCTCACTGCACGAGTTCTTTGTGTTTAGAGTTTTAGTGGCTTCGTTATATATATATTTTTAACTGTCACTGCACTGTTTTGCTTTTGCTTTGTGGTGTTAGTTTTTATTATTAAACGTTCACTGCACAATTTGCTTTTAGGCTTTTTCCACAAACGCGGTACGTATCACTGAATCCTTATTCTCTTTATAAGGCTCCTACCGACTGCGCCAATAAAATATTCAACCGCGACGTTTGGGTTTAAAAAAAGAAAAGAAGCGCAAACACGTTTATCAAGTTCAGGTGTCAAGACAAGACTGAATTTTATTTTTATTAATTTTCCCTTCGTTTGTTACAATTCTGTCTTATTTCTTTACATAGCTAAATTCACATTTATTGGTTTGTATGTATGTTGTTTAATAAAATTAGCTGATTTTTGTAGCAAGTTAAATTACACTACTCAACAAAATGAAAAAAATTCCATGTATTCCGGATGCGATAATTTTTTCTGTGTAGATAACCTTGACATGAGCTCGAAAAACGCAATAAAAATTTTTTTTTCGTTTGGTTTTTTTTTTATTTTTTTTTTTTTTTAATTTTAAAAATTTTTTTTGGTTAATTTGTTTCGTCCGGCATAACTCGGGAACCACTAGCCCGATTTAATTGAATTAAATTTTAAAAAATTTAAAATTACAATTCCCTTACATATATTGTTTTCCTATACAAGCAACAGTTTCCAAGTTAAAAATGAATATATAAAGGAAAAAACTTATTTTTTGCCTAAAGATTTAAATTTTTTTTTTTAAATCCATAAAAAATCCAAAATGAAAAAAAATGTCAAATCTTATTACTTTTACGTAAAGTCACATAACCTATGAGCAAAATGAGACAAAGATCATGAAAATCGATGCACGCGTTTCGCTTTTATTCGCAATTGAGTAAAGGTATGAATTTCAAAAATTTGCTCGACATATGCACAACTTTGTCTATGGTAAGGTTTTTTCTTTTTTTTTTTTTGATTCTCAGAATTAACAAAACGGAATAAACAAAGGGTTATTTAATTTTTATGATTGCGTAAGCAAAGTAATAAACGCTAATAAATGTGCGTGAACAATTAAAAGGAAAGGGGACTTTTTTAATTATTTGGGTTTTCCGTTGGCTACCTGTATTATTTTTTTACAGAAATGCAACCCACATTTAAGGGTGGTCATTATTCGGAAAATTTAAGACTCACACATGGTGAAACAGGTATGTAGCCACCGTAAAAAAATATACACCCATTTATAAGTACCTGTCAGTAAAATACTAAACAATACACAGTATAAATAGGTCTTCATTGATCGATTTTACTCATTCAACAAGTGTCGACGAACGCGATAGTTAAAATGAGCAAACGTTCGCGAGGATTTGAATGCAATACCAATCCAAGTAATTTTTGTTACATGTGCGCCATGCTCGTCACTCACATCGCCCAGGTTGTCCGGAAAGAAGTCCAAGTGCGAGTGTAGAAAATGTATCTTAAGCGACATATTTGCTCTAATTTTTTTATAATTTTGGAGTAGTTGTTCGACGATCTCTCTGTAATTTGAGCTTTTGTTGTTTCCAAGAAATCCGGAAACAATTTGCCGAAATGAGTTCCAAGCTGCAGCTTCATTTGGTGATAAAATGTGCTCAAACTGTTGGTCTTGCAACAACTTTTTAATTTGCGGACCGTCGAAAACGCCTTCCTTAATCTTTGCCGATGAAAGGTGAAGAAAAATGGTTTTTAAATAGGCGAACGCTTCGCCATCTTTGTTGATAGCTTTCACGAAGTTTTTTATGAGTCCGAGCTTTATGTGAAGAGGTGGGAGAAAAACATTTTCCTTTTTTATGAGTGGTGTATATTTCACGTTGTCGCTGCCGGGGATGAAGTTAACTCTTTCTGTCCAACTCCTCCTGGTGTAATGATGTTGACGATCGCGGCTGTCCCAAAGGCAGAGAAAACAACAGTACTTTGTGAATCCACCTTGTAATCCACAAAGGATACCGATAACCTTAAGGTCGGCACAAACTTTCCAATCGTGCCTCTCATAGTTAAGGCACTTTAGTAGATTGTCCATGACTTCGTATGTTTCCTTGGTGTCAACGGCATGAGCAATTGTAATCGAAGGTTTCTCGTTGCCGTTGTGCAGTAAAATTGCTTTAAGGCTCTGCTTGTTGCTGTCGATGAAAAGACGCCACTCTCCTGGATCGTAAGAGTACCCGAGTTCACCAAATAATCCGGGAATGTCCTTACAAAAACAGATGTTGTCTTTTTTTGTGTAGTACCTTGCGTATGGTTCATGACGCTTCCTGTAGATTGTTGTCACCACACCAGGAGCCAAGAAACCGAACTGTTGCATGCGCGATGCATGCAACTCTGCATCTTCCTTGGAGAGTTTCAATTCTCTAACCCAATCGTTCAGTTCTGCTTGGGAACATAAGCGTTGACCTCCATGCAATGTATATGTTGACTCGCATTCTGATGTGGTTTCTATTGTCTCCGGATCTGATGTTGGATGTATCGCCTCATTATTAGATGCCCATCTTGAAACGGACGGTTGCGGGTCCACTGGTTCTTCGGAAAATGGCACTGGAAAATTCACTGTTGAAACAGCAGCGTAAGTCCATCGTATATTTTTTCCCACGCCTGTTTTTTTGCTAAGACAGAAGTAGCAATCTGTTACATGGCAAAGCGGAGCTCTCCAAAGCATTGGCATGATGATTCTCGGCTGTCGTCTGAAAGAATTTCAATAATAAGTTATATATGTTCTTGAATTTCGTAATCTACACTTACCTTGAGTCAGCTAGCTGTACGTAGCACCTTGGACATAGAGCACTTGGTGTCCACCGCTCATCTATGTTTGAGACCTTTAAATTGAAGCTCTCTTCAAATGAATCTCTCAATTTAGGTGAAAAACAACGCTTGTTTTTTTCAGAAACGTATTCTCCGCACATGTAACAAAAATTACTTGGATTGGTATTGCATTCAAATCCTCGCGAACGTTTGCTCATTTTAACTATCGCGTTCGTCGACACTTGTTGAATGAGTAAAATCGATCAATGAAGACCTATTTATACTGTGTATTGTTTAGTATTTTACTGACAGGTACTTATAAATGGGTGTATATTTTTTTACGGTGTGAGTCTTAAATTTTCCGAATAATGACCACCCTTAAATGTGGGTTGCATTTCTGTAAAAAAATAATACAGGTAGCCAACGGAAAACCCAAATAATTAAAAAAGTCCCCTTTCCTTTTTTCCTTTTAATTGTTCACGCACATTTATTAGCGTTTATTACTTTGCTTACGCAATCATAAAAATTAAATAACCCTTTGTTTATTCCGTTTTGTTAATTCTGAGAATCAAAAAAAAAAAAGAAAAAACCTTACCATAGACAAAGTTGTGCATATGTCGAGCAAATTTTTGAAATTCATACCTTTACTCAATTGCGAATAAAAGCGAAACGAGTGCATCGATTTTCATGATCTTTGTCTCATTTTGCTCATAGGTTATGTGACTTTACGTAAAAGTAATAAGATTTGACATTTTTTTCATTTTGGATTTTTTATGGATTTTTAAAAAAAAAAATTTTAAATCTTTAGGCAAAAAATAAGTTTTTTCCTTTATATATTCATTTTTAACTTGGAAACTGTTGCTTGTATAGGAAAACAATATATGAACAGATTAAGGGAATTGTAATTTTAAATTTTTTAAAATTTAATTCAATTAAATCGGGCTAGTGGTTCCCGAGTTATGCCGGACGAAACAAATTAACCAAAAAAAATTTTTAAAATTAAAAAAAAAAATAAAAAAAAAAAACCAAACGAAAAAAAATTTTTTTATTGCGTTTTTCGAGCTCATGTCAAGGTTATCTACACAGAAAAAATTATCGCATCCCGAGTACATTTTGACTGTTGACTAGTGTTATTTGGAAATATGTTAAAATGTTGGAGGAAATGGTATGGCTTGTGCAATGCACCGGAAATATGGGTTTGCATTGCTGTCTGGCATTATTTGTTTTATTTAATAATTTCTCGAAAATGGAATGGGGTTATTGGTTGGCTTTTTTATTTTAAAAATTCTTCGAAAATGGAATGGGGTTATTGGTTGGCTTTTTTATTTATTTCATTTAGGAATTCTTCGAATTTATCAGGTTCATTTGGTTTCATATCAATATAGCTATTTGTATATGTAACTCGCGCGTGAAAAAATCACTAAAAAAATTAAAAAAACGACGGCAACACTGTCAGAATAGACTAACAAAAAACGAAAATAATGTTAAAACAAAGACAAAACTCAGTGTTAAACGTTAATCACAATAACAAAAATAATAGTTATGGAGCTGCAGTAATTGTTGTTGTTTGGTAAAAATTTAACAAAAGTAGTATCACAATTAGTACACCAAAAGCACGATCACTTATCTTCAAATTAGTCCACTAGCTGTGAAAAAATATCCAATTGAAACACAAAATAATCACAATTATTTAGAAAAAATGCACGGAGCACAAAAACTTTTTTTCACTGAACCAACACTCAGGTGATGTCCCCTATAAATGCAGTGCATTGCGTTGGCAAAAGGAAGATAAGGGTTGGGGAGGAGGAAATAGGGAGAAGTATTTGTTGACAGCTGTTTTGAATCTCAGGATGTCATAATTGGCGGGAAAGATATTTGCCGGAAGTCGATTCCACATACGAGTTGCGCGAACAAGGACCGAATTCATTCTGTAATGTGTAGTGCGGCCAGCTGTCCAATCGACAACAAATGGGTGAGAGTTCCTTGAAAGTCGCGTATCTCTACCGAACGTCCTCACGTCCGGTATGAGATCACGAATATCCGAGGAACAAACACCATAAAAGTATCGATAAAACAGCGATACACATCCCACATTACGACGGTGTTGAACGGAGACAACAGAATTGGATATCCTGCTGTCACCCATGAACATCATCGCACTCCTCTGAACACGGTCAAGTAGCTTCAAGGAAGATCTTGGAGCACCCGACCGTATTTGGGAGTTGTATTCCATCTTAGGTCTGATGTACTTAATGTAGATATTGAGAAGATCGGAGGGAGTGAAGAATTTCCTACACCGCTTTAAAAAGCCAAAACACTTGAATGCATCTTTCGACACATCAAATACATGTTTTGTCCAACGAACATCGCAATGAATCTTCATGCCCAGAACATCAAGAGAGTCCGATTGCTCAACATCTACACCGTTCATAGAAATCGACGACACCATTGGATCAGTGAATCGCTTGTGAGACAACAAGGAGCATTGGGTCTTACGTGCATTAAAATCCACTCTATTCACCTGACCCCATTTGGAAATGACCAGTAAATCTTGGCTGAGTGACTCGTCCATCAATCGCCTTTTGTCATCAATTTCTTGACGACTTGGTCTATGATCGAATGAGTATGAATGACAGAGGTTGCTGTCATCCGCGAATGAATAGATTGGATTTGTAGTCCGATCCAAGAGGTCATCGATGAAAATAAAAAAGGGAAGGGGAAAGGACAGAGCCCTGAGGTACCCCTGCGGTTAACCTATGCTCGTCGGATGAGAACCCATCTATAACAACTTTATAGTGCGATCTCTGAGGAAGCTCGATATAAATCGAGAGAAGTCACTACCAACACCAAAAGCAATGAGCTTTGATATGAGTGCGCCATGCCAAACTCAATCAAAGCCTTGGAGATATCTAGAGCAACGGCCTTACTCTCACCAAACTGGTGAATGGAACAATTCCACTTTTCGGACAGCAGCGTCATCAGGTCACCCGTAGATCGATTCCTACAGAAACCATACTGTCGATCATTAAGTAAGTCATTAGTCTCTAAATACCTCACAAGATGGTGATTCACCATACTCTCCATTACCTTCGAGAGCGCTGAGCAAATCGCGATCGGTCGATAGTTAGCAGGGTAATTAGCCTCACCTTTTTTAGGGATGGGCTGTGTGTTCGAAAAAATATCTGAGGGATGGAACTAGATACATTTTCTATCACGGGGAGTGGTTGATTACACTAGTCAACAGTCAAAATGTACTCGGGATGCGATAATTTTTTCTGTGTAGATAACCTTGACATGAGCTCGAAAAACGCAATAAAAAATTTTTTTTTCGTTTGGTTTTTTTTTTATTTTTTTTTTTTAATTTTAAAAATTTTTTTTTGGTTAATTTGTTTCGTCCGGCATAACTCGGGAACCACTAGCCCGATTTAATTGAATTAAATTTTAAAAAATTTAAAATTACAATTCCCTTAATCTGTTCATATATTGTTTTCCTATACAAGCAACAGTTTCCAAGTTAAAAATGAATATATAAAGGAAAAAACTTATTTTTTGCCTAAAGATTTAATTTTTTTTTTTTAAATCCATAAAAAATCCAAAATGAAAAAAAATGTCAAATCTTATTACTTTTACGTAAAGTCACATAACCTATGAGCAAAATGAGACAAAGATCATGAAAATCGATGCACGCGTTTCGCTTTTATTCGCAATTGAGTAAAGGTATGAATTTCAAAAATTTGCTCGACATATGCACAACTTTGTCTATGGTAAGGTTTTTTCTTTTTTTTTTTGATTCTCAGAATTAACAAAACGGAATAAACAAAGGGTTATTTAATTTTTATGATTGCGTAAGCAAAGTAATAAACGCTAATAAATGTGCGTGAACAATTAAAAGGAAAGGGGACTTTTTTAATTATTTGGGTTTTCCGTTGGCTACCTGTATTATTTTTTTACAGAAATGCAACCCACATTTAAGGGTGGTCATTATTCGGAAAATTTAAGACTCACACATGGTGAAACAGGTATGTAGCCACCGTAAAAAAATATACACCCATTTATAAGTACCTGTCAGTAAAATACTAAACAATACACAGTATAAATAGGTCTTCATTGATCGATTTTACTCATTCAACAAGTGTCGACGAACGCGATAGTTAAAATGAGCAAACGTTCGCGAGGATTTGAATGCAATACCAATCCAAGTAATTTTTGTTACATGTGCGCCATGCTCGTCACTCACATCGCCCAGGTTGTCCGGAAAGAAGTCCAAGTGCGAGTGTAGAAAATGTATCTTAAGCGACATATTTGCTCTAATTTTTTTATAATTTTGGAGTAGTTGTTCGACGATCTCTCTGTAATTTGAGCTTTTGTTGTTTCCAAGAAATCCGGAAACAATTTGCCGAAATGAGTTCCAAGCTGCAGCTTCATTTGGTGATAAAATGTGCTCAAACTGTTGGTCTTGCAACAACTTTTTAATTTGCGGACCGTCGAAAACGCCTTCCTTAATCTTTGCCGATGAAAGGTGAAGAAAAATGGTTTTTAAATAGGCGAACGCTTCGCCATCTTTGTTGATAGCTTTCACGAAGTTTTTTATGAGTCCGAGCTTTATGTGAAGAGGTGGGAGAAAAACATTTTCCTTTTTTATGAGTGGTGTATATTTCACGTTGTCGCTGCCGGGGATGAAGTTAACTCTTTCTGTCCAACTCCTCCTGGTGTAATGATGTTGACGATCGCGGCTGTCCCAAAGGCAGAGAAAACAACAGTACTTTGTGAATCCACCTTGTAATCCACAAAGGATACCGATAACCTTAAGGTCGGCACAAACTTTCCAATCGTGCCTCTCATAGTTAAGGCACTTTAGTAGATTGTCCATGACTTCGTATGTTTCCTTGGTGTCAACGGCATGAGCAATTGGAATCGAAGGTTTCTCGTTGCCGTTGTGCAGTAAAATTGCTTTAAGGCTCTGCTTGTTGCTGTCGATGAAAAGACGCCACTCTCCTGGATCGTAAGAGTACCCGAGTTCACCAAATAATCCGGGAATGTCCTTACAAAAACAGATGTTGTCTTTTTTTGTGTAGTACCTTGCGTATGGTTCATGACGCTTCCTGTAGATTGTTGTCACCACACCAGGAGCCAAGAAACCGAACTGTTGCATGCGCGATGCATGCAACTCTGCATCTTCCTTGGAGAGTTTCAATTCTCTAACCCAATCGTTCAGTTCTGCTTGGGAACATAAGCGTTGACCTCCATGCAATGTATATGTTGACTCGCATTCTGATGTGGTTTCTATTGTCTCCGGATCTGATGTTGGATGTATCGCCTCATTATTAGATGCCCATCTTGAAACGGACGGTTGCGGGTCCACTGGTTCTTCGGAAAATGGCACTGGAAAATTCACTGTTGAAACAGCAGCGTAAGTCCATCGTATATTTTTTCCCACGCCTGTTTTTTTGCTAAGACAGAAGTAGCAATCTGTTACATGGCAAAGCGGAGCTCTCCAAAGCATTGGCATGATGATTCTCGGCTGTCGTCTGAAAGAATTTCAATAATAAGTTATATATGTTCTTGAATTTCGTAATCTACACTTACCTTGAGTCAGCTAGCTGTACGTAGCACCTTGGACATAGAGCACTTGGTGTCCACCGCTCATCTATGTTTGAGACCTTTAAATTGAAGCTCTCTTCAAATGAATCTCTCAATTTAGGTGAAAAACAACGCTTGTTTTTTTCAGAAACGTATTCTCCGCACATGTAACAAAAATTACTTGGATTGGTATTGCATTCAAATCCTCGCGAACGTTTGCTCATTTTAACTATCGCGTTCGTCGACACTTGTTGAATGAGTAAAATCGATCAATGAAGACCTATTTATACTGTGTATTGTTTAGTATTTTACTGACAGGTACTTATAAATGGGTGTATATTTTTTTACGGTGGCTACATACCTGTTTCACCATGTGTGAGTCTTAAATTTTCCGAATAATGACCACCCTTAAATGTGGGTTGCATTTCTGTAAAAAAATCATACAGGTAGCCAACGGAAAACCCAAATAATTAAAAAAGTCCCCTTTCCTTTTTTCCTTTTAATTGTTCACGCACATTTATTAGCGTTTATTACTTTGCTTACGCAATCATAAAAATTAAATAACCCTTTGTTTATTCCGTTTTGTTAATTCTGAGAATCAAAAAAAAAGAAAAAACCTTACCATAGACAAAGTTGTGCATATGTCGAGCAAATTTTTGAAATTCATACCTTTACTCAATTGCGAATAAAAGCGAAACGCGTGCATCGATTTTCATGATCTTTGTCTCATTTTGCTCATAGGTTATGTGACTTTACGTAAAAGTAATAAGATTTGACATTTTTATTCATTTTGGATTTTTTATGGATTTTTTAAAAAAAAAATTTAAATCTTTAGGCAAAAAATAAGTTTTTTCCTTTATATATTCATTTTTAACTTGGAAACTGTTGCTTGTATAGGAAAACAATATATGAACAGATTAAGGGAATTGTAATTTGAAATTTTTTAAAATTTAATTCAATTAAATCGGGCTAGTGGTTCCCGAGTTATGCCGGACGAAACAAATTAACCAAAAAAAATTTTTTTAAATTTTTGAAATTCATACCATTACTCAATTGCGAATAAAAGCGAAACGCGTGCATCGATTTTCATGATCTTTGTCCCATTTTGCTCATAGGTTATGTGACTTTACGTAAAAGTAATAATATTTGACATTTTTTTTTCATTTTGGATTTTTTATGGATTTTTAAAAAAAAAAATTAAATCTTTAGGCAAAAAATAAGTTTTTTCCTTTATATATTCATTTTTAACTTGGAAACTGTTGCTTGTATAGGAAAACAATATACGAACAGATTAAGGGAATTGTAATTTTAAATTTTTTAAAATTTAATTCAATTAAATCGGGCTAGTGGTTCCCGAGTTATGCCGGACGAAACAAATTAACCAAAAAAAAAAATTTTTAAAATTTAAAAAAAAAATAATAAAAAAAAACCAAACGAAAAAAAAATTTTTTATTGCGTTTTTCGAGCTCATGTCAAGGTTATCTACACAGAAAAAATTATCGCATCCGGAGTACATGAAATTTTTTTCAATTTGTTGAGTAGTGTTACTTTTCTGCAAGGATTAATTCCTTTCAGCCAATAGGGTATCTTTGTCAACCGGGTTAGTGAATATCTGGTCATCTTTAACAAGAGTTGGGATAGATGAGGAGTTATCCTTTACTCTTCTTACAAATGACCAAAAGCTCTTACCTCCCCTAGGAGAAGAAAGAACTTTGGCACGAAGTGTAGAAACTTCTCACGTCTAAGTACCCTGGCACACATGGTTCTTGTCTGCTTGCGTAGCAGATCAGTGCTGGCATTTTTATTAAAACGCCATTTGCTGAACGCTTCCTCTTTGGATCTGACAGCAGTCCTGCATGTCTGGTTAAACCAACTTTTATTAGATGGTTTATCCGAAATAACTTTGGTTGGAATAAATGACTTCATCCCAATCAAGATAATATTTTCAATCATTTCAGCCGCAGCATCTATATCGCCATTTAGAAAGCAAAGTTTCCAATTGAAATGCTGGAAAAATTCATTGAGCTCGGCCAAACGTGCCATTTCGTAAACATAAATTGTCCGCTTTGGGCCCCGGGATTCGAAGCGACTCGAAGAGCGGAATACGAAAAGGATGCTGAAACAATACAGTGATCCGAATTACCAAGAGGTGCTAGAACGTCAACTTCATACTTTTCAGGGTGTGAAGTTAAGAAAAGATCAAGAATATTTAGGTGTTGCCCTTGGACACACGGAATGCGAGTCGTTTCATTCACTAATTGCGTCAAATCATTATGCGCGGCAAAAAGCTCGGCGTATTGGCCCTCTGGAGTTGTGTGACTCGAATGGGTAAGCCAATAGGAATTATGGACATTGTAATCACCAGCAACAAGGATTTCCAATCTTGACTTTAACCCAAAACACTGGAACACTATATAATTTCGTACGTAGACCACACGACCTCTGTGGGGAATAAAAAGCGACAGGGTGTGATAGCCAGGCACGTGAAAATCCTGTGGATCAGAACCCTCACGCACCTGAATCTCACAAAGGGCCAGTACATCTGGACGATGGAAATGAATGTGGGAAACTACAGAGAAAAAATTCACCCTCAACCCTCGTATGTTGGCAAATTGCAATCGAAACCTACCCACCATTACGACAAACAAACAAGAAGACAAAACAGAATCAAAGTGGAGATGCAGTTGACAAACCTCCCTCCCTGCCGCCGCTGCAGTCCCACAGTGTTTTGCCTTGAGCATTGAGCGAGCAACGGCACGAAGAAAAGAGTGCCAACTAATCTACACGAAAGGAATGGGGAGAGGAAGGGAAGGGGGGCAACGAATGCACCACGAAAGAGACTGGAAGCTCTTTTGTGTGCTCAGTGAGTGTTTCGCTGCATTTGATGTGTTGTTGGATGCAATCATTCGTGTGGTGATTTTGTTTATTTTGTTAATTTCTGTTGGCTATTTTTTTTCGTAATTTTTGCATATTTTATGCGTGTATTTATAATTTTGTTATTGTTTGACTTTAAATGTTTCACTGTTTTGATTTTTTAATACACAGACACACAATACGACACACAACTCGGACGACAGACAAACACTCTCATGCAGAATCTACCAACATCATATTTTGGAAGTTGTTCTTTATCGATGCTCTTAATGATTTAGCCAGAGTATGTGTGGAGATTCTGTTGTTGTTGCAATTTGGGCCTTAGAATCGAAGACGGAAAATAACGTCAGCGGGCAAATTGTTTCTTCATCGAGAGTAAGTGTCGTCAACCCACGTCGATCCACAACTTTAGATGATATGCAACTCATTCTAGAACCAGAATCCAGAAGACATCTCATAGCTCGTTTTCCTAGCTTGGTTTCAATTTTTGATAGCACTGGTGGTATCATCTCTAACATATCTTTTTGAGATTCTCTTATGGTTCCGGCCGATTTGTGGATCAATAGGTACCAAATTTGGAGACCCAATCAGAAAGTGACTTGGAGTCAATGCAGAAAGGTCGGATGGTTCTTGTGGTTGAGATACAGACCGAACGTTGAGACAGGCTTATATTTTATATAGCAACGTTTGGAACCCTTCGAATTTGTGTTTCAAGTTACCAGCGACCTTCTTGAAATGTGACTTTTAAGCCCCGCTTCCCAAAGCCCACCCATATGTGGTGCGCCGGGGGGTATAAGGTGCCATGTTAGGTTCTGCGGAGGTAATAGCCTGATGCGAAGTTCATTTGCTAATACCTTAGATGCACCAACGAATGACGTGCCGTTATCAGAATGGAGATGCAAGGGACAACCACGACGAGAGACAAATCTAATAAAGGCTGCCTGGAAAGCGCAAGTGGAAAGGTCAGAGGTTGCCTGAAGCTGAATCAAATTGAATTGTGGAGAAGCAGATGAAGACGCAAACATTTTCGTTATGCGGCAAGAGCTTCCGGCATAATTCTTGATGTCTAAATGTCCGGCAAAATCTAAACCTGTGTGAGCAAAGGGACCAGAAATTTCCGATCTCTCCGGAGGTAGAGCTGGCCTTATTTGTGTTTGACATAATCGCTTGTATAAAATACAAGGCTTACAATTGTTCACCGTGGTTTTAATTTAGTCCTTTACTTTAGGAATCCAGAACTTTTTACGTATTATCCTAAGAACTAGTTGGTTACCGTCATGGAGAGTTATTTTTTTTCACTGAACCAACACTCAGGGGATGTCCCCTATAAATGCAGTGCATTGCGTTGGTGGAAGGAAGATCAGGTATTGGAAGGAGGAAAGAGGGAGTAGTGTCTGTTGACATCTGTTTTGAATCTCTGAATGTCGTAATTGGAGGGAAAGATATTTGCCGGAAGTCGATTCCACATACGGATAGTACGGGCGAAGAACGAATTTATTCTGTAATGTGTAGTGCGGCTGGTTTTCTAATCGACAACAAATGGGTGAGCGTTCGTGGAGAGTCGCGTATCTCTACCGAACGCTCTCACGGGCGGTGTAAGATCACGAATTTCCAAAGAACAAACACCATGAAAGTATCGATAGAACAATGACACACAACCAACATTACGACGGTGTTCAAGGGAGACTATAGAATTGGATATCCTATCGTCACCTATCAACACCATCGCCCTCCTCTGGACACGGTCAAGTAGCTCCAGTGATGAAGCTGGAGCACCCGACCATATATGGGAGTTGTATTCCATATTTGGTCTGAAGTAGGTAGTGTAGATATTGAGAAGATCAGAGGGTGTGAAATATTTCTTACATCTTTTTAAAAAGCCTAAACATTTGAAGGCTTCTTTCGATACATCAAATACATGTTTTTTCCAACGTACATCACGTTGTATTTTTATGCCAAGAACATCAATATCTACACCGTTCATTAACATCAACGACACCGTTGGATCAGTGAATCGCTTGTGAGACAACAAGGAGCACTGGGTCTTACGTGCATTAAAATCTACTCTATTCTCTCGACCCCATTCAGAAATGGCCAGAAAATCCTGGCTAAGTGACTCATCCATCAATCGCCTTTTATCCTCAATTTCTTGACGACTTGGTCTATAATCGAATGAGTATGAATGACAGAGGTTGCTGTCATCCGCGAATGAGTTTATTGGATTCAAAGTCCGATCCAAGAGGTCGTCGATGAAAATAAGAAAAAGGGAGGCGGAAAGGACAGAGCCCTGTGGTACTCCTGCGGTTAACCTATGCTCATCGGATGAGAATCCATCTACAACAACACGTATAGTGCGATCTCTGAGGAAGCTCGATATAAATCGAGAGAAGTCACTACCAACACCAAAAGCGATAAGCTTTGATATGAGTGCGCCGTGCCAAACTCTATCAAAGGCCTTGGAGATATCTACAGCAACGACCTTACTCTCACCAAGCTTGTGAATAGATGGATTCCACTTTTCGGATAGCAGTGTCATCAGGTCTCCCGTAGATCGATTCCAACGGAAGCCATACTGTCGATCATTAAGTAAGTCATTAGTTTCTAAATACCTCACAAGATGGTGGTTAACCATACTCTCCATAACCTTCGAAAGCGCTGAGCAAATCGCGTTCGGTCGATAGCTAGCAGGATTATTAGCCTCACCTTTTTTAGGGATGGGCTGGATGTTCCCAATCTTCCAACGCGCTGGGAAAACCCCTGCACGGTATGCAAGGTTGAAAAGATTACAAGGGGGACGGGCAAGAGTCGAAGAGCACTTACATAGACCAGTGCTGAAATGCCATCCGGGCCCGGAGATTTATTTACGTCGAGACTTGCGAGAACCCTTTTAACTCCAAGTGTTCGAAAAAATATCTGAGGCATGGAACTTAATACATTTTCGATCACGGGGAGTGGTTGATTGCTTTCCGGCAAGGAAGAATTCCTTGTAAAAATTTCAGCCAATAGGTTAGCTTTGGCAACCGGGTTAGTGAATATCTGGTCATCTTTAACAAGAGTTGCGATTGATGAGGAGTTATCCTTTACTCTTCTTACAAATGACCAAAAGCTCTTACTTCCTCTGGGAGAAGAAAGAACATTGGCACGAAGACGTTGTTCGTACAGAAACTTTTCACGTCTAAGTACTCTGGCACACATGGTTCTTGTCTGCTTGCGTAGCAGATCAGTGGTTGCATTTTTATTTAAACGCCATTTCCTGAACGCTTCCTCTTTGGATCTGACAGCAGTCTTCCATGTCTGGTTAAAGCAACTTTTATTAAATGGTTTATCCGAAATAACTTTAATTGCAATAAATGACTTCATTCCAATCAAGATAATATTTTCAATCATTTCAGCCGCAGCATCTATATCGCCATTTAGAAAACAAAGTTTTCAATTGAAATGCTGGAAAAAGTTGTTGAGCTCGGCCCAACGTGCCTTTTCGTGTATATATATTGTCCGTTTTGGGGCTGGGGTCGAAGCGACACGAAGAGCGGAATACGAAAAGGATGCTGAAACAATACAGTGATCCGAATTACCAAGAGGTGCTAGAACGTTAACTTCATACTTTTCAGGGTGTGATATTAAAAAAGATCAAGAATATTGTCCAAGGACACACGGAATGTGTGTCGGTTCATTCACTAGTTGCGTCAAATCATTATGCGCGGCAAAAAGCTCGACGTATTGACCCTCCGGTGTTGAGTGACTCAAATGGGCAAGCCACGAGGAATTAGGGACATTGAAATCGCCAGCAACCACAATTTCACTGTCAGGACAATCCTCTAAAACTTTTGTAATTGAAGCGGAAAGGGCGTCAAAGCCATTTAGGGATACCTCCCTTTCCGCGTTTGGACTTCTATACACGAATCAGAAATATAGTACGTGTGTTCCAATCTTGAATTTAACCACAAGGGAGTTGAATTCTGGATTTTCTGAGTTTAAGTCTTGCTGGCTCTGGAACACTATGTCGTTGCGTACGTAAACCACAAGACCTTTGTGGCGAATAAAGAGGGACAGGGTGTGATACCCAAGTACGTGAAAATCCTGTGGATCAGAACCCTCACACACCTGAGTCTCGCAAAGAGCAAAAACATCAGGACGATGGAAATGTACATGAGCGTACACGGCAAAAAAATTTAAATTGTATTTTAAACTTACCAACCATTAGAGCAGAAAAAAAAACAAAGTCAATATGCATCTACAGTTGCCAAACTCCTCTCCCTGCCGTTGCTGTATTCACCCAATGCTCAGTGTTATGCCTTAAGCATTGGGCGAACAACGACAAGAAGAAAAGAGTGCAAACTGCACTGCACGAATGGTAGGGGGGAGGGCAGGGGACAACGCACACACTATGGAGCGGACAGAAAATGTGTGGTTAGTGGTGTGTGGCTGCTGTTGAATTTTGTTGTTGTTCCGCTGATGCTGTTGTTATTGTTAGGTAGTTGGATGGTTGTTTTGGTCGGCGCGGCGCGATATTTTGTTGTTGGTTGTTTTTAATTTTTCTTTAGTTCTATTTTGTTATTTATAATTTGTGAAATTTTGTTCTTTTTTGTTTTTTTCTTTCTTTTATTTTAACACAGAACTGAACGGCACACAACACGGACGACAGAGAAACGACGGACTAACAAACACTCCGATAAATCTTACACACTGGTGGATAAATCGAACATATAAGCGGGAAAGTTGACAATTATATGGAAGTATAATAAGTACAGGAGAAGACACAAGTCTTCCGTTTATACGGAGAACATTGTAGTTTGTATCAAGGAAAGATACAAACTCAAAAGTGAACTAGAGGAGGCAATCTGTTTCCTGGAATGTATGGCCATATATCTGCACGATTTGAACTCAAAAGTAGAAATGCACCTGTTACCCATGTGAAAGTTTGGATGGTACTTAGGATGCGTGTTGCAGTAAAAATGATAAACATTCGCAGTGGTTCGGATGGCTCTTGACAAGGATGAAAAACTGTCAAGAATGTCCTCAAAATTACAAGAAAGTGAACCTTCTACCAATGCTCGAGCTCTGTATCTTAAACCACTATAACATAACTGGACAATAGCAGTACCTAATAATACACCTCTATTATTGGAAGCAAAACAACTTTGAACAACACCATTACCTAGCGAAATAGTGGACTGGAGACGGCACAGGAATCGCCCTAAAATTGTTTTATTATTAGATTTGGCTGCTTGGGAAACATCTGAGCCCCTATGGAGTAATGTGTGATGTTTTTCGCCACATTTTTTACAGCTATGGATGTTTTTGCATTTCTTAACCATGTGGACTTTCAAAAAACAAGTTAGACAAAGATGCTTTCTACGAATTTCCGGTAATCTTTCGCTATGGACCATCTTTAGGAAAGGAGGGCACACCGGAAAACGTTAACATCAATTTCATATAGCTGCAAGAGCGAAATACATGCATTAATATCCTTCTGAATTTTCTTAAGAGATTCTCCAGATTCATGCGTGATAACGGAAAGGTTGAAGAGAGTTTTCGTTTGTTCTCATATCGAGAACAAAGGTTCAAGCTAGTTTCAAATTTTCGTTAGTCAGTTGGACCTTTTCTACTATATCTTTCGCTTCACCTTTGGTGCTCTGGTTTAGGTGGAACAATTTCTCAACCGAACTTAGTCTGGAATTTCTTATGCAGACTGCTGTGAAGAAGTCCCTAAAGGTGGGCCAGGAAGTGTAGTCAGCATTAAATATAGGGATTTCGCATAGAGGTAATTTAAACCAAAGTATGGATTGGGATTGGATTTAGGAGTTCGTCAGAAACTTCGTGTGTAATCTTGTGAGACACTAATAATACGCCAATTAAGTCTTCTTAAACGTCTTGACTGTATCTTTCTGAAGCATCTCCCTTGTACTCATCCTTATCTTGACTCTCGTCATAAGTTTCCACACGAATGTCTGTAAGACATTTCTCATATGGGCATCTCCCCAAAAAGGTCTACCAAAAAATTAAATCAGACCACAATAATAGCTTTTAACTTTATTTTTTCCTTATTTCGACAACTTCTTTTATTATTAAACTTGAAGTTAACTTGTTCTCTTTTATTTATATTAAAAGTTGAAGTGATATAACGAAAATTGCTAGTTTTTTACTACGCGTGGAAATATTTGTAGCGTCCGTTTTGTCGCGTCTTTATTTCTGTTGTGCCTAATAAAAAATCTAATAGATAATTCTCATATTTCATAAATCTACGAGCAAAATATATCCTCTGACCTTAATTTACGTGTATATATAGAAAAACAAAGTTCTCAATAAATCGCTGAACTTTGTGTATTTCCAATATAACAGCTTCAAAAGTACTTCTGTTTCTGGTATTCCAGAAATATGGTGGCCGCGCTAACCAACACAGAACAGAACATGATGGAAGACTTCCAGATAAATGAGAGACCACCAGAACCGAAGTAGAGACTTCATTCCTTTTGGACAGCTGCAGAAACGGTATTATTCAAACCAGATATCTTGACACTAGTCCTCTTGAATGGAAGTTTCAGTGTATTGAATAATTTATCAGAGATAAATGTGCCTTCAGATTCTGAATCTACCAATGCTCGAGATCTGTATGTTAAACCACTATAACATAACTGGACTATAGCAGTACCTAATAATACACCTCTATTATTGGAAGCAAAACAACTTTGAACAACACCATTACCTAGCGAAATAGTGGACTGTAACGAAGAGGAATTTGGATGTTCTGGAGGCACAGAAATCGCCCTAAATTTGTTTTATTATTAGATTTGGCTGCTTGGGAAACATCTGAGCCCCTATGGAGTAATGTGTGATGTTTTTCGCCACATTTTTTACACCTATGGATGTTTTTGCATTTCTTAACCATGTGGACTTTCGAAAAACAAGTTAGACAAAGATGCTTTCTACGAATTTCCGGTAATCTTTCGCTATGGACCATCTTTAGGAAAGGAGGGCACACCTGAAACCGTTAACATCAATTTCATATAGCTGCATGAGCGAAATACATGCATTAATATCCTTCTGAATTTTCTTAAGAGATTCTCCAGATTCATGCGTGATAACGGAAAGGTTGAAGAGAGTTTTCAGTTTGATATTGACTCGCTTGTTCTCATATGGAGAACAAAGGTTCTTCCAAGCTAGTTTAAAATTTTCGTTAGTCAGTCGGGCCTTTTTTACTATATCTTTCGCTTCACCTTTGGTGCTCTGGTTTAGGTGGAACAATTTCTCAACCGAACTTAGTCTGGAATTTCTTATGCAGACTGCTGTGAACAAGTCCCTAAAGGTGGGCCAGGAAGTGTAGTCAGCATTAAATATAGGGATTTCGCATAGAGGTAATTTAAACCAAAGTGTGGATTGGGATTGTATTTAGGATCGTCGTGGGAAACAATAATTCGTCAGAAACTTCGTGTGTAATCTTGTGAGACACCAATAATACGCCAATTAAGCCTTCTTAAACTTCTTGACTGTCTCTTTCTGAAGTATCTCCCTTGTACTCATCCTTATCGTGACTCTCGTCATAAGTTTCCACACGAATGTCTTTAAGACATTTCTCATATGGACATCTCCCGAAAAAGGTCTACCAAAAAATTAAATCAGACCACAATAATAGTTTTTAACTTTATTTTTTTCTTATTTCGACAACTTCTTTTATTATGAAACTTGAAGTTATCTTGTTCTCTTTTATTTATATTAAAAGTTGAAGTGATATAACGAAAATTGCTAGTTTTTTACTACGCGTGGAAATATTTGTAGCGTCCGTTTTGTCGCGTCCTTTTTTCTGTTGTGCCTAATAAAAAAATCTAAGAGATAATTCTCATATTTCATAAATCTACGAACAAAATATATCCTCTGACCTTAATTTACGTGTATATATAGAAAAACAAAGTTCTCAATAAATCGCTGAACTTTGTGTATTTCTGTAACAGCTTCAAAAGTACTTCTGTTGTTTTGTAGCGTCCGTTTCAATATGTAATTGTTTATAATGTTGTACTAATTTGTACTAAATCCTGACGATATATGTATTTTTAAACTGTAGAACTCTTTAAGCGCTTTAGAACACAAAAAGGCTGATCGACTTTTTCAGTTTCTTTCTTGTTTTTGGCGTAGTTTAAAGCGTGTGAATGTCGCGTCCGGGCCACTGGGAGATGCCCATATGCAGATTTTAATTTCTCCCAAGTGGACTTTAATTCATCCTTATCGATATTGACTGAATGAACTGAATCTAATGGTAACTGCTTATCACTGAGAAGAGCTCCAAATTCCACCAAGCTGTCAGCCATCATAATGGAAGCGTCAAGAGACATGATGACAAATGTAGACACAAACGAGTAAAAATCAAAAAATATATTCCGAAGAATATTTGGACAAATGCATAAACTGAGCCAAAAAAAACCAAGGAGAATTAAAAAATATTGAAGAATTGAATTGGCTACAGTGAGTCCAGCAAACCAAAGGATCGAAAAAACAATCAAAAACTAGCAAAACTATTCGGACAATAAAATTTATTTCATTTAGAAGAAAATTGCCATAAAAATGCGTATTGCAATCTTAAAATCTAAAAAACGATCCAAAGTGTTTATTGAAAACTTACCACAATTCTAACTAAAATACCAAGACCTGTAAATTACGTTTAACTTTTCACATTGACAGAATTTTATTTTACAATTTCCTCCACAATAGTAGTGAAAGAAACACACAAAAAATCTATCTCGTCTGGATATCAGCTGATCCCGTTCATTGACCTACTTTCATTTAATTGGAATAAATATGTTCCTAAGAGATCAGCGGAATATTTGAAAACTTCAATAGACTCAAAACAAAAGCAAGATTGTACGTTTGAGTGATGTGGTTAAATTATAAGGCCCGATGTTGAATGTGAAACACACCTAAAAATACACAATCGCAATGGAAAAAATTGAGCAAACCGGGTCTGTAGGAGATGTGAAAACACCAGTGCATGCTCGTATAGCTCGTCGTTGATGAACATTATGTTTAAAGACTTTTATTTATACGCTTGTAAAGTGCAATTGACTCAAGAACTAAAACCTCTTGACCATTTCAAACGTCGTCAATGGTCAGAATGGTGGCAAGAAATGGCAAAGTGGAAGATAAATTTTCTAAGAAAATCATCTTCAGTGATGAGGCACATTTTCACCTCAATACCTGGAGTCGTCAATAAGCAGAATTGCCGCATTTGGGCGAATGATAATCCAAGAGTGATTGTCGAAAAACCAATGCAGCCACAAAGAGTGACTATTTGGTGCGGTTTATGGGCTGGCGGCATCATCGGGCGGTTTTTTATCCAAAATTATGCCGTCAGGCAGTTACTGTCAATGGTCTTCGAACTTTTTATGGCCCGAATTGGATGATATGGATCTGGACGATATGTGGATTCAACAGGACGGTGCCACTTGCCACACATGTGATTTGATTCTTTCTTTGGGGTTATTTGAAAGAAAAGTTTACGATGATAAGCCAGCAACAATTCAAGAGCTAAAGGATGAGATAATTCGGCACATTAACGGCATAGAACTTCAATTATGCCTCACCGTCATCGAAAATTTGGACCATCGGCGGCCATTTGGCCGATATTTTGTTCCATACATAATTGAACCATACCAACATTACCATAATAAACATCATCGGCCCTTAAAATTTAACTACCCTTTATAAAAAATGAACGATTTGAATGAAAACTGATACAAGAGCGCAAAAGAGAATTAGAGTCTTGGTTTTGCCATAATAACCCAGCGAACCAAAACTTCAGATTTTTTCTGGAGTCTGTCTGTCTGGGGTCTTCAGACATATCCCGCAGATTGCGTTCAGAATTCTCAACGAAATGTCAAGGGAATTTTTGTTTTGCTTGTGCAGAAATGCAAGATTTCTTTAAGAATTCTGAACTTGAAGTCTGGGGATATTATTAATTTTGCGTGTGCAGAAATGTCTTCATATATTATAAAAGATTTATGGCAATTGATTCTGTCTTTTGGCATTTTTCTTCATTTGTTGTGTACCAAATTCTAAGAACAAAACAATAAAATCAGTGTATTTAGAGGTTGAACACGGTGTTATACTTGTCATTTATGAAAAAGTGGTAAATATATGAATAAAAAATATAAATAATGTTACGTCAAACATTTCGAAAAAGTGAATCGGGAAGCTGAAAAGCTTTTGAAGTGTATTCTTGAGGCAAAATTATTTGAAGAAAACGTTCAAATCTCTCTCACGACATTTGCAGTATTTTTAACATATATTCTTCTCTTCAGTTTAACACTTTATCAGTATCCTAGAGTATGGTGCTATTTTTTTTTTTTTTTGAAAAATTGAATCCTTTGAGAAAATGACAACACCAATTAACTACATTTTGCATATAGTTTCATACGTATATCATCCAGTTCAAGTAATAGGGATTAATTTGAAAATATACAGTGGCTGTGAATCTGACTATTTAGTTTACTCATGAAATAATATATACCTTATTTATTTTATTTATATGACGAATACATATGTATATGTCACAAAAATACTAACTTTGTCGCTTATAAAATTAATTAAATACTATACGATAAAACAGCCAGAATTCTTAAAGAATGTAATTCCGAACTCTGCAAGAAATCTGAAAGATAATTTTAAACGACAGATATTCTGATGATTTTAGTACAGATTTCGGAAAGATATTTCTGCAAAATTATCTGATTTTCACATGATTTTTGTAACTATTTCAATCAGATATGTCTTTAAAAATATCCCAAGGATTTGACTTCAGAATTCGGTCAGAAATCTGACAGACAGAAATAGGCGATTTTCCCACGACAAATCTTTCAGACATCGTGTCAACCCTCCCATACATTTTTCGGAAAGAAATCGGTTACGAATTCTGAAACTACTACAGACATTCGTAACGAATTCTTTTCGATTTCAGGATATTTGCTTTGCTGGGTACGTACATTCATGCTGGATGCAATTGCTAATTTCGAATAGGTGCTACTCCCAATTTTTCAATTCCGCCAAGTCTTTTCACCACTGAACATACCAACACTCAGTGTCTCTTATATAAAACTAAGACTAGGGGGTGGTTTCCGGATGACGATTCATTAATTATATTCGTCAAAAATACCGAAAGTTAATTTGTATTTCTGTATAACGAATGCAAATTTTTGAATAAAGCAAAAAACATTCGTTTACTTTTCTGTATTTTTTGTTTTTCTGAACACGAAAACAATCGTCACAAATGTCAAATCTGGACGATTAGAAAAACCCATTCTTGTACGTTTAGAAATGAAAAAATTATTTAAATCCACGCTTTTTAAATTGAGATTTTATTTTCTATTATAAATAACATGTCTATTCCAACTGAAATAATGAAAACATTGTTTTACACATTAACACAAATTCCTCATTCATGCACAACAATCGTCAAATATGCGCGTAGATGAACATCTTTCCTCACTCCACACCTAATTGGCACAAATATTTTATTTTAGCACAACTATCTCAATAACATTTATTTTCACAAACTATTTGGAAATTTATATTTTGTACTTTTACACAGAGATCTACGTTTTTCTATGAATAAAATTAACAAAGAATGATAAAAATTTCTACTGGAAATCCCATGTTAATAAATTATTGTGAAAGGTGCTCACAGGAAATATCAAAAATGTAATCAATTGAATCACGCACGCTTACTCATTGCCGTAGGAGGGATATTCTTCTAGGGGGGACTATAGCCCCCAATTTCTTTTTTGTTAAAAAGTCGAAAATATATATATAGCGACACGGAGAATATGGCTGTTTTTTTAATATTGGATAACTAGCTGCGGTAACAAAAATCTAAACAAAATGTTAAAATTTCACTCAAAATAAAAAATAAAATTATAATTTCCGCCAACAACAATTTTGAAAAAATATTTTTAGGTTTAAAATTTCGGACTAAGCCTGATTATTTATCCAGTGTAAATCAAATTTACGGCCCTATAATCCACATAGGAGCAAAAGGAATAAATATAAGTCAAATCTAGGGTTATCCTATTGCAAATATTATATTATGAAATACATATATATCAAATGACAATTTAAACACAAAATGCAAAAACTAACGACTGAATATGTTGCTTTTGCTTCGCTTTTGTATTCACATTTCCACTCAGCACATGGAAGCTCTTCTTAGCAAGTAAGTTTTTAGTTAAGTTAGTCTTAATATTCAAGTCACCAATAAAGCACTCAAAATTCAAATTTTGTTTGTTTTATTTTTTGTTTCTCTAAAGAAGAAACTCTTTACTCGCGAGATTCACGTAAATCACGCAAATAATTCCCATAATGAATACAATATATGTCTGACCCTCGTCATTTCCAAATGAGTAAAGCCCGCACAAATCCGAAAATTATATTATTTTAATTACTCTACGATTGCGATATTTGTCTTCAATTCATATTTTTAAAGTAGTACCAAAATTGCAGTGTGCTATATCGTGTAGTTTAACACAAAATAAGCTTACTAAAATCGGACACTATTAGATAAAATCAAATTGTTTGAACTAAAGAAAAAATCAGACCATTTTTTCAGGGGATATCCTCTATAAATGCAGTGCATTGCGTTGGCGGAAGGAAGATAAGGTACAGAAAGGAGGAAAGAGGGAGTTCTGTCTGTTGACATTTGTTTAAACCTCTCTATATCATAATTGGAGGGAAAGATATTTGCCGGAAGTCGATTCCACATACGGATAGTATGGGCGAAGAACAAATTTATTCTGTAATGTGTGGTACGGTCGGTTGTCCAATCGACAACAAATGGGTGAGAGTTCCTTTTCTGAATCTATACAGTCAGAGCATTGTACACACCCAATTTCACTATTCTGGCTGCAGTCGTTTGGTTGGTACCTTTTTTTATCCCCTTTTGCCCCATTTTCTGCCTTAAAGTAAAGTAAAGGGGCCTTCAAGGTGTTACAAACGGAATGACAAAGTGAATATACCCGCACCCTAAGTTGAGGGTATACAAATATTGACATATGTATGAACGAGTTTTCATCAAGGTACCTCTATCAAACAGGTTTGCCCACAGTGGAAGTTCTTAACTTTAAATGCTTCCTCACGTGTCGCTATCTGTGTGGAATTCCAAAAACAAAATCATAGTGATAAATATGTATTTTATGTAGAAGGTACCACGCCCACTTTTCCAGTACCGCCCATTTCCTTTGAAACACACACACTAAAAGTCAATGAAATCACAAAATTGAAAGACAATGAAAGATGATTGAAATCTTTATGATACAGCCCATTTTATCCGTGTCATATAAGCGAATATTTTTGATAATAGGTACTATTTTCGCATGTATTAATAGTGGGTGTACTGACAGAGATTTTTAAGAAGTTTGGTGGCATAGATGTGAATATAGTTGATATTGAGTATTAAATTCGTATGTTAGTTGCCACGGCCACTTTTCAGATACCGTCCATTTTTTGCAAAACTACGCACATTAATATTCTATGAGCTCTCATAAAAATTCAAGACGCTATCACAGTACTCTAAATATGTTGCTTTATAAAAAAACTTAAAATTGATATTTTAGCATAATTTTTCAGAACAGAAAAGAACTAAAATGTAGTGATAGCCTTAGATAGATTTCTTACATTTTCATTTATTAATCAAAGATAAAAATTGCATCAACTATATGACATTATGAACATTTTTCAGATTTATCACTGGAATATTTATATAATTAGAGTTTGTGTAAAATATTATTGTTAGAGAAATAAAAAGCAACGGAAATCCGAATATTTATAAAACACACATTTATATTTATTTGACAAACGTTTCCAATCGACTGAATGGAAAAACAAAATTTTCAAAAGTCAAGCGGAATTGTTTATTTTGTGTACAATAAAATGAAGTAATATTATAAAATATTAACATTAATTCATTATATAATTCCAACACCGGCCCTTAATGAAAACTATCTCCAACAACGAGTTTATTAGTTAACTTCTGGCAGTGTTTTCAGAAGTTGTCGTGTATGATAATTTTATTTGACCTCGTTCATATACCTCTCTTACATGGTGAATTGATTGCGAACTAGATGTTGTGCACTAAGGTTATCACCATATATTTGAGAGGGAATTTTGACTATGTAATGAAATCCAAGTTCTGCTAATAAGTTCCTTAGATATACAGCTTATTTTGACCAGTCAGCATCCGCAAATCCTAGCAGTATTTTCTCTTGTAGCTTATAATGTATTTCATAATCAACCCAGTAACTGAGAATATGCTTGGCTCCTAGCATATTATCCATATGAGCATTTTTGAGGAGCTGCGACAATTTATTCACACCGTGGGCAATGTTGGGCATCGTACAAATTACAATATACATCAACGAACCAATAATAGATTGATATTTACCCTCTTCAACTTTTACATAATTCGAAAAATTCTTACATACATACTTGATCGTATTATTGGACGTTTATATTAATTTATTGTGGTTTTCAATATCGTACGAAAAATGACGTCACTGACTCTTCGTTTGTGAAATAATTTAATACAGATGATGGATTTTCAGAGCCAACATTTTCAAACTCTTTTTAGAAAAATTAACGCTGCGGCGTCAATTTCCTTCGGATGTTCATCATTTAGGCATCATTCAAAAGCTTTAGTTTTTATAAAATACAAACACCAAATACGAAAAATTTTTCTGTTCTCACTATGGAAAAACACAAAAAATTACTATAAAGGTCCAATAATTCGATCAATAAGTTACTCTAAGACAAAAATCAAAATTTCAGAAAAAATTTTCGACAAAAATGCTGCATAAAAAAATAACACGGCAAAAACATAATTTTTAGGGGTATTTCCTTGAGCGTTGAGCTCACAGACGGCTTGATCTAGGAACGAAATATTTTGCAAATCATCATTAAACAATCCAAACTTTATTTTAGTGGGTGACTGGAAATTATGTATTTATTTTATTTTATTATGAATTACAATAGAAAGTAAATTTATATTCTAATTTCGGGTCCAGAGATTGAGCCGGGGTGACTAGGCCATTGTAGCTAGTTATTGCAGCGACAGACCAGAGCCTCTGGTGGGAATCGAACCCACGACCCCCAAGCTAATAGCGAGCACGCTACCAACTCGACAACCGGGGCGCTCTGACTGGAAATTGTTCTTTTTTTCATTTGTATGGACCGCGACCCAGCCTAATGTAAATATCTTCATGAAAATCCCCAATCAAGTAAGCAGTGGCAACATCAATTTAATGAAGGATTATCTATATATATATTCCACTGCCATGGCTTAAACAGTTCTTGCTATCGAATATCTTGTAACTTGTCTTGTCTAAACAGTGTCTCAGCGGGTCACCATAGACTTCTTTTTGCGCAGACTGTAAACAATTGGGACAAATTCTTCTACCAAATCTCAAAATCATATCATCATTGTGTTGGCATAAATCTTGTACATAACATGCGTGTGTTCGCGTTAACTCCTAAGCATTTCCAAAATTCGTACTGTGTAAACCCTTAGTGTTTTGATAACCATGGCTACTAACTTCGTGTTCTGAAATTCAGCTAGTAACAACGGCAGACGTTTCATCTATGCTATTTCGATCTACTTGTTGCTGACTCACCATTCCAAATGAATCTTCCAAAAACATAACATAGCGTAACAATACAATTCCCCAGTACTATTATTAAAGAGGCGGTAAGCCTTTGATTCTGCTGAGTATCCTGTCAAGATACATTCATTAACTTTCGCCGCAAATTTTGTCTTTCCAGGTCTCTTATCAAAGATTCTTAAATGAAAACCGTTGGCTTGATTCCATGCCACTGTTGTACATGTGTCAATTCTTCGTCTAATTCTTTTGATGGACTTTTATTCCATCAGTAGACTGATGTACCGAAAGCTTCTTTCCATAAATGTTGGTTCAAATCGGATCCAGTCAACATACAACGCGCCATTTCGACTACTGTGCGATTTGTGTGCTCTGCCACGCCATTTTGTTGAGGTGTATGCAACTTCTTCAATGTTTGTCTTTCGGCCATGACTTCTAAATTCTGAAACAAATTATAGATCGATTTTATGTTTAAGGAAATACACAAATGTCGTTCTTGACACAAAATATCTGGAACCACCAACGGATGTTACTTTCATTGGACCACACACATCCGTATGAACTAATTCCAGTACTTGCTTAGCACGAAATGTTGCCTGTTTCGGGAACGGTTGAACACAAATATTAGCCTTCAGACAATTAAAAGTCTGTGGAATACTATGGTCATTCACGCCTAGCACCATCTCCTTCTTCGAAAATTCAGATATACTTTTAACAATCTGATGTTCCCAACATTGATGCTATGTCACAAGAATATTTCCAGAATATATACCATGTATCTTGTGTAATAATTTCACTTGACACTCATAAAGATTACCGTTTATACGTCCAGTATGTATGTTCTCTGTTCTCGGAATTGTATAAGATTTTGAGAACTGCAACACATATGACTCGTCATGTGATATTACACCATGCAGCATGACATTCGCTTCCGATTGGTTCTTCCAACAGTCACCTGTGCTCTTCTTGGAACTATCTGGATGATCTCTAGATAAAAATGCTTGCTGATTCTCTTCTACTGCAATCTTGTTTTTTCCTTTCAAATTTTTAGATTAGGTTGAAAGGGTTGCCCGCTGGTAGCGAGTTACACTCGGAGGCCTATAGACGCCCGGTGTGGTACTCATATAGTTTAGAAGAAGAGAAGATAAGAGAACCATGTAATCATCCCTTCCAATCCAACTTGTGGAGCCGATCTCATCGCTCCTGTGATGCAGACGCCGACCAATCTCTGGATTTTTTCAAGGTTGGATAGGTAAGTTTTGTTGTTAACAGTTTTCCACCATGACAATGCCCCATATGTTATTTGTTATATATTAGACTTATGATCGCAGTGTACATCCAGTATATCATTTTAGGGTTAAGAAACCATTTTTTCCCGAACAGATGTAAAAAGCGCAAAGAGCCTGCAGTTGTAAAATGGGGGTATTTTGCCCCATTTTACAACTGCAGCCTTTTTCCATTTAAGCTAGGGAGTTCAAAGTTGGGAATCTTGTATTTTCGGGCGATCCATTATGCGGTTTAGAGCGGCAATGATCGATTATATTTTTACGTTGTTGGAAGCTCCTTCCACATCTAGAAAGGCTTCCAAGGTGTATTCTTTGTGCTGTAGGGAGTCTTCAATGAAACTAACATCCTCTTCAATGAAACTAACCTCCTCTCCACAGACATGCCTTTGAGGTGTTGTGCCCCGCTGAAGTTGCCATGAGTCAATTTCTCTCTAGCGTGAATATGAAGTAGTCTTTACAAAGTTTTAAGTAAAAACGAAGTTAGACTCACTGATATAGCCTTTTGTCGTATTATGGTTTATTTTTCCCGCGACCACTTTGATTTCCTTCCATATTTTCGGTATGCGTGACCATGGCAGACTTACAGTGAGGATATTCTTAAGTCAAGGCAGGATTATATCTAGGGATTCGTGCAGTAGTGCTGATGTGATTCCTCCTGGACCTGCTGATTTAAGCGGTTAAAATGTACGTGTCCGCGTCGACAATACTTCGTGATTTGTGGTCTTGTTCGTGTCGTCACGTTCCTCCTGACTTCCTGGGAAATGAGTTTCCATCAAAAGTTGTAAAGTTTCTTGATTATTTTCGGTGAACGAACCATCGTTCCTTATTAGAAATCCTGGAGTGACTGGGTCTTTGGATAATACTTTGCGAAGTCGAGATGCTTGCCTTCAAGTTCCTCACAGAAGTCTATCCCGGATTTCCTCTTCGTTTTTCATTTTCTTGTTTTTTTTTTTTTCTTTTCTTGTTTCATTTTTAAAGTTATTGACGATATTCGTTCCAGCGTTTTGCTGTGCTTTCTCTTTTCGCTTTATTGAAGAGTCTTTCCTGAGTATTTGGAGTTCCGGAGTCCACCATGTTTGGTTGGTTTTGCGCGGCGGTACTCGTTCTGGACAGGATTTCAGAAACGCTTTGGTAAGGTGATCTTTTACTTTACCGATAACGTTTGCATTTGATTTCTAAAATTGTTCCAATTTGTCTTTTTAGGGTTTCTGTATAGCTGTTTCTTACCTAATTCGAGCTTTACTGTAAAGTAGATTCTATGATGACCCGAAAAGTAACACTCATGTGAGACCATCTAGTTAGAGACTTTTACTGAATAACTATTTGTTACAAAAGTTATACCAATAACCTGTTCCCTGTTGTGGTTATAGAACGTGGGTTTGTTGTCCTTATTACAAATAACTAAATCTGTTGTTTATGTTGGTGATGCCCATAAGGAGTGATGTGTGTTGGCGTCGCTTCCAAGGACAAGGTCGTGCCCTTTGGTTTTACACTAATTGACCAAGGTGTTGATGGAGGGTCTTTATCGTATAGTAGGAATATGGAGGCCAAGACCAGTACTGGTTTATTTGGCCTCTCCATTGACACAACTGTCAAATCTCCATCACTGTAAAGATTTAAATCTTTCTTTGATACGATACAGCTACGGATCTTACCCACGGTTGGAGATATGAGTATATGACCTTAGCCCTCGAAGTCTGTTGAATTAGAGCCACGTCGATATCGTCCCTCCCTATGAAGCGAAGCAGTTCAACTAATGTCGCTTCGCAGTGGTGCAGGTTCTGTTGCATTCCGCGTTGGGTTCTGGGCATCGGGATTTGTTTCGGGGGAAAATACCGTTGTTACATGGTTTAATCCGAATTTTATACTCCCTGCGAGATTTTCAGGAGACGCAAGGATTCTGATCCAGAGATCCTTGCATTTTCCCTTATCTCTCGCCCGTCCTTTTACAATCGACCAATCCTGCGGTTAGAGGTCCTTGTTTTCAACCTTGATCAGTCTGAGTATGGCGTCATCCTCCAGTATTTGAGGAGGAATCCGCACTCGGACTGTCGTCCAACACGGTATTTAGCAGCACAAGTCTTGGGTTTTGCAGTTATGCTCTTTTCAGAGCTTAGTGCAAGATATTTCGCCTTAATGTCCTGTTTGTCGTACCGTTTTCATTAGTTTTGGGTGTCGTCGGTTTTGGCAGAGGGAGGTATAACTTCCAAGACAGTAGTATTAGTTATAGACTCACACTTCTTAACGTGGAACTTATAAATGTGTATCAAACGCTTGTTGTGAGCCGTTAGGGAAGAGGAGTCTTTACTCTCCATCTTCCTTAGGAATCACAGCAAGCACTTGCAGCCTTCCTCACGCTTCAGCTCGTCCATCTTCAATTTTAGCAATCGTGGCAGATGCGGTAATCGCAGACTCGGTCGGAACCGAAGATACCATCTTGATATCTTCTTCCACCTCTACGCCTCACAGTGGCTGGAAATCGTTTTTCATTAGCCAAAATTCTGTAACTTTTGAACCGATGAAAATATTTAAGTATTTTTTTATGGATAGATATTTAGTTCAGCTTGACCCAGTTTTAATTACATAAAAATTTATTGAGAAGTTTTTAAGGAATTCTAGGTCAAAGTTGAACTTTCGATTTTTTTAACTTTTAAGGTGAAATATGGGGTTATTATTTTTTTATTTATTAAAAATTTTAATATTTGGATTTTAATAATAATTATAAATAGTTTTTGTAATAATGGATTTTTTTAATTGCACACTCAAAAAAAAATGTAAAATTAAATTGGGGATTTTGCTATTATTACAGAAAAACTTAAAAAAAATACAAATTTGTTTACACTCAAAGAATATTTACACAATCTTTCTATTACTACTAGGGTTTGGGGTTTCCCGGACTTTTTTCATTTCCCGGGAAAACGGGAATGAAAAGTTTCATTCCCGGGAATCCCGGGAATTCCCGGGAAAAAGTAATTTATTTTAGGTATGTCCAATATGGTTTAAAATAACAATATTTAGTAACGGATGTGCTTTTTAAAAATACTGTCATATTACAAATAAAAAGCGAATGTGTTTGTCAAAATATTTTACATTTTACAAATATTTTATTCTAGACTAATTGTCGTCATAAAATTGGAACGTTTTTAAGTTAGAAGATTCATTCGTCTAGAGACGAAAATATTTAACAGCAACGGGGGGAAATATTCTAAACTGTAAAAGCAATAGAAACGTTATAAAAAATTAATATTAATTAAATAAATTCATAAAAAATTGAAATAGTCCAGTCATTAATTCTTACAGAAGGTCATTTAAACATACCGTAGAATATACATATTTCTATTCCTATTAGATTTCTCTCGAAAGTTTCCAGGTGAACAATTTTAATGTTTTCCTTATTTTTATACCATTTCTTACTGGCTTCATATGTAAAATAAATTCTTCATTAAGAATATTTTCACCTTTTATCTCGTAGATTCTTCTGGTAAAACAAGAAATTTAAAGTTAAACCAGATATCACGAGGGGTTAAGTATTGACACTATGTCACCCATAGTATTATCAGTATGATATTTTCGATTTATAAAGGGTGATTTTTAGCAACTCTGGTTTAAACAGCTGACGCACGTTTCGTGTTTTGTTTCACTGTCAAACCTCTTCAACCTCTTCTTTCTAATTACTACTGTCAAATTTGATAATTTTAAAAATAAAAACTGCAATAGATTTTAAAAGCATTTGTAACAACGGTAGGTTCTGTTTATTATTATTTTTTAGTAATACTATGTTTTTCGTACATAAATAACAATGAAAGGCAATTATAATTATTTTTCAATTGAATCAAATATTGATAGCAAATATTCCATATTTTTTTTGGCTTCTTCATCTAAATCCCGATGTTCCACATTCCATTGATTTCGAATATTGGAGAAGAACCGATCTGACGTTGCCAATAGTATGTAAAATAGATCTTCTAATATTGTGCTCTCAATAAAATCTGTAATCCTTGTTCCTTTTTTTCCTGAGCCTCCTCTGATAGATCTCCAAGTGACACCAAATGACATTTAATGACATCTTCTCCATGATAAAGGATTTTGTGAACTGTTATAGACATGGGTAGTTGGTTGTATATATTTTTGCAGTATATCTTTTATTTTGACCAGTCAGCATCCGCAAATCCTAGCAGTATTTTCTCTTGTAGCTTATAATGTATTTCATAATCAACCCAGTAACTGAGAATATGCTTGGCTCCTAGCATATTATCCATATGAGCATTTTTGAGGAGCTGCGACAATTTATTCACACCGTGGGCAATGTTGGGCATCGTACAAATTACAATATACATCAACGAACCAATAATAGATTGATATTTACCCTCTTCAACTTTTACATAATTCGAAAAATTCTTACATACATACTTGATCGTATTATTGGACGTTTATATTAATTTATTGTGGTTTTCAATATCGTACGAAAAATGACGTCACTGACTCTTCGTTTGTGAAATAATTTAATACAGATGATGGATTTTCAGAGCCAACATTTTCAAACTCTTTTTAGAAAAATTAACGCTGCGGCGTCAATTTCCTTCGGATGTTCATCATTTAGGCATCATTCAAAAGCTTTAGTTTTTATAAAATACAAACACCAAATACGAAAAATTTTTCTGTTCTCACTATGGAAAAACACAAAAAATTACTATAAAGGTCCAATAATTCGATCAATAAGTTACTCTAAGACAAAAATCAAAATTTCAGAAAAAATTTTCGACAAAAATGCTGCATAAAAAAATAACACGGCAAAAACATAATTTTTAGGGGTATTTCCTTGAGCGTTGAGCTCACAGACGGCTTGATCTAGGAACGAAATATTTTGCAAATCATCATTAAACAATCCAAACTTTATTTTAGTGGGTGACTGGAAATTATGTATTTATTTTATTTTATTATGAATTACAATAGAAAGTAAATTTATATTCTAATTTCGGGTCCAGAGATTGAGCCGGGGTGACTAGGCCATTGTAGCTAGTTATTGCAGCGACAGACCAAAGCCTCTGGTGGGAATCGAACCCACGACCCCCAAGCTAATAGCGAGCACGCTACCAACTCGACAACCGGGGCGCTCTGACTGGAAATTGTTCTTTTTTTCATTTGTATGGACCGCGACCCAGCCTAATGTAAATATCTTCATGAAAATCCCCAATCAAGTAAGCAGTGGCAACATCAATTTAATGAAGGATTATCTATATATATATTCCACTGCCATGGCTTAAACAGTTCTTGCTATCGAATATCTTGTAACTTGTCTTGTCTAAACAGTGTCTCAGCGGGTCACCATAGACTTCTTTTTGCGCAGACTGTAAACAATTGGGACAAATTCTTCTACCAAATCTCAAAATCATATCATCATTGTGTTGGCATAAATCTTGTACATAACATGCGTGTGTTCGCGTTAACTCCTAAGCATTTCCAAAATTCGTACTGTGTAAACCCTTAGTGTTTTGATAACCATGGCTACTAACTTCGTGTTCTGAAATTCAGCTAGTAACAACGGCAGACGTTTCATCTATGCTATTTCGATCTACTTGTTGCTGACTCACCATTCCAAATGAATCTTCCAAAAACATAACATAGCATAACAATACAATTCCCCAGTACTATTATTAAAGAGGCGGTAAGCCTTTGATTCTGCTGAGTATCCTGTCAAGATACATTCATTAACTTTCGCCGCAAATTTTGTCTTTCCAGGTCTCTTATCAAAGATTCTTAAATGAAAACCGTTGGCTTGATTCCATGCCACTGTTGTACATGTGTCAATTCTTCGTCTAATTCTTTTGATGGACTTTTATTCCATCAGTAGACTGATGTACCGAAAGCTTCTTTCCATAAATGTTGGTTCAAATCGGATCCAGTCAACATACAACGCGCCATTTCGACTACTGTGCGATTTGTGTGCTCTGCCACGCCATTTTGTTGAGGTGTATGCAACTTCTTCAATGTTTGTCTTTCGGCCATGACTTCTAAATTCTGAAACAAATTATAGATCGATTTTATGTTTAAGGAAATACACAAATGTCGTTCTTGACACAAAATATCTGGAACCACCAACGGATGTTACTTTCATTGGACCACACACATCCGTATGAACTAATTCCAGTACTTGCTTAGCACGAAATGTTGCCTGTTTCGGGAACGGTTGAACACAAATATTAGCCTTCAGACAATTAAAAGTCTGTGGAATACTATGGTCATTCACGCCTAGCACCATCTCCTTCTTCGAAAATTCAGATATACTTTTAACACTCTGATGTTCCCAACATTGATGCTATGTCACAAGAATATTTCCAGAATATATACCATGTATCTTGTGTAATAATTTCACTTGACACTCATAAAGATTACCGTTTATACGTCCAGTATGTATGTTCTCTGTTCTCGGAATTGTATAAGATTTTGAGAACTGCAACACATATGACTCGTCATGTGATATTACACCATGCAGCATGACATTCGCTTCCGATTGGTTCTTCCAACAGTCACCTGTGCTCTTCTTGGAACTATCTGGATGATCTCTAGATAAAAATGCTTGCTGATTCTCTTCTACTGCAATCTTGTTTTTTCCTTTCAAATTTTTAGATTAGGTTGAAAGGGTTGCCCGCTGGTAGCGAGTTACACTCGGAGGCCTATAGACGCCCGGTGTGGTACTCATATAGTTTAGAAGAAGAGAAGATAAGAGAACCATGTAATCATCCCTTCCAATCCAACTTGTGGAGCCGATCTCATCGCTCCTGTGATGCAGACGCCGACCAATCTCTGGATTTTTTCAAGGTTGGATAGGTAAGTTTTGTTGTTAACAGTTTTCCACCATGACAATGCCCCATATGTTATTTGTTATATATTAGACTTATGATCGCAGTGTACATCCAGTATATCATTTTAGGGTTAAGAAACCATTTTTTCCCGAACAGATGTAAAAAGCGCAAAGAGCCTGCAGTTGTAAAATGGGGGTATTTTGCCCCATTTTACAACTGCAGCCTTTTTCCATTTAAGCTAGGGAGTTCAAAGTTGGGAATCTTGTATTTTCGGGCGATCCATTATGCGGTTTAGAGCGGCAATGATCGATTATATTTTTACGTTGTTGGAAGCTCCTTCCACATCTAGAAAGGCTTCCAAGGTGTATTCTTTGTGCTGTAGGGAGTCTTCAATGAAACTAACATCCTCTTCAATGAAACTAACCTCCTCTCCACAGACATGCCTTTGAGGTGTTGTGCCCCGCTGAAGTTGCCATGAGTCAATTTCTCTCTAGCGTGAATATGAAGTAGTCTTTACAAAGTTTTAAGTAAAAACGAAGTTAGACTCACTGATATAGCCTTTTGTCGTATTATGGTTTATTTTTCCCGCGACCACTTTGATTTCCTTCCATATTTTCGGTATGCGTGACCATGGCAGACTTACAGTGAGGATATTCTTAAGTCAAGGCAGGATTATATCTAGGGATTCGTGCAGTAGTGCTGATGTGATTCCTCCTGGACCTGCTGATTTAAGCGGTTAAAATGTACGTGTCCGCGTCGACAATACTTCGTGATTTGTGGTCTTGTTCGTGTCGTCACGTTCCTCCTGACTTCCTGGGAAATGAGTTTCCATCAAAAGTTGTAAAGTTTCTTGATTATTTTCGGTGAACGAACCATCGTTCCTTATTAGAAATCCTGGAGTGACTGGGTCTTTGGATAATACTTTGCGAAGTCGAGATGCTTGCCTTCAAGTTCCTCACAGAAGTCTATCCCGGATTTCCTCTTCGTTTTTCATTTTCTTGTTTTTTTTTTTTCTTTTCTTGTTTCATTTTTAAAGTTATTGACGATATTCGTTCCAGCGTTTTGCTGTGCTTTCTCTTTTCGCTTTATTGAAGAGTCTTTCCTGAGTATTTGGAGTTCCGGAGTCCACCATGTTTGGTTGGTTTTGCGCGGCGGTACTCGTTCTGGACAGGATTTCAGAAACGCTTTGGTAAGGTGATCTTTTACTTTACCGATAACGTTTGCATTTGATTTCTAAAATTGTTCCAATTTGTCTTTTTAGGGTTTCTGTATAGCTGTTTCTTACCTAATTCGAGCTTTACTGTAAAGTAGATTCTATGATGACCCGAAAAGTAACACTCATGTGAGACCATCTAGTTAGAGACTTTTACTGAATAACTATTTGTTACAAAAGTTATACCAATAACCTGTTCCCTGTTGTGGTTATAGAACGTGGGTTTGTTGTCCTTATTACAAATAACTAAATCTGTTGTTTATGTTGGTGATGCCCATAAGGAGTGATGTGTGTTGGCGTCGCTTCCAAGGACAAGGTCGTGCCCTTTGGTTTTACACTAATTGACCAAGGTGTTGATGGAGGGTCTTTATCGTATAGTAGGAATATGGAGGCCAAGACCAGTACTGGTTTATTTGGCCTCTCCATTGACACAACTGTCAAATCTCCATCACTGTAAAGATTTAAATCTTTCTTTGATACGATACAGCTACGGATCTTACCCACGGTTGGAGATATGAGTATATGACCTTAGCCCTCGAAGTCTGTTGAATTAGAGCCACGTCGATATCGTCCCTCCCTATGAAGCGAAGCAGTTCAACTAATGTCGCTTCGCAGTGGTGCAGGTTCTGTTGCATTCCGCGTTGGGTTCTGGGCATCGGGATTTGTTTCGGGGGAAAATACCGTTGTTACATGGTTTAATCCGAATTTTATACTCCCTGCGAGATTTTCAGGAGACGCAAGGATTCTGATCCAGAGATCCTTGCATTTTCCCTTATCTCTCGCCCGTCCTTTTACAATCGACCAATCCTGCGGTTAGAGGTCCTTGTTTTCAACCTTGATCAGTCTGAGTATGGCGTCATCCTCCAGTATTTGAGGAGGAATCCGCACTCGGACTGTCGTCCAACACGGTATTTAGCAGCACAAGTCTTGGGTTTTGCAGTTATGCTCTTTTCAGAGCTTAGTGCAAGATATTTCGCCTTAATGTCCTGTTTGTCGTACCGTTTTCATTAGTTTTGGGTGTCGTCGGTTTTGGCAGAGGGAGGTATAACTTCCAAGACAGTAGTATTAGTTATAGACTCACACTTCTTAACGTGGAACTTATAAATGTGTATCAAACGCTTGTTGTGAGCCGTTAGGGAAGAGGAGTCTTTACTCTCCATCTTCCTTAGGAATCACAGCAAGCACTTGCAGCCTTCCTCACGCTTCAGCTCGTCCATCTTCAATTTTAGCAATCGTGGCAGATGCGGTAATCGCAGACTCGGTCGGAACCGAAGATACCATCTTGATATCTTCTTCCACCTCTACGCCTCACAGTGGCTGGAAATCGTTTTTCATTAGCCAAAATTCTGTAACTTTTGAACCGATGAAAATATTTAAGTATTTTTTTATGGATAGATATTTAGTTCAGCTTGACCCAGTTTTAATTACATAAAAATTTATTGAGAAGTTTTTAAGGAATTCTAGGTCAAAGTTGAACTTTCGATTTTTTTAACTTTTAAGGTGAAATATGGGGTTATTATTTTTTTATTTATTAAAAATTTTAATATTTGGATTTTAATAATAATTATAAATAGTTTTTGTAATAATGGATTTTTTTAATTGCACACTCAAAAAAAAATGTAAAATTAAATTGGGGATTTTGCTATTATTACAGAAAAACTTAAAAAAAATACAAATTTGTTTACACTCAAAGAATATTTACACAATCTTTCTATTACTACTAGGGTTTGGGGTTTCCCGGACTTTTTTCATTTCCCGGGAAAACGGGAATGAAAAGTTTCATTCCCGGGAATCCCGGGAATTCCCGGGAAAAAGTAATTTATTTTAGGTATGTCCAATATGGTTTAAAATAACAATATTTAGTAACGGATGTGCTTTTTAAAAATACTGTCATATTACAAATAAAAAGCGAATGTGTTTGTCAAAATATTTTACATTTTACAAATATTTTATTCTAGACTAATTGTCGTCATAAAATTGGAACGTTTTTAAGTTAGAAGATTCATTCGTCTAGAGACGAAAATATTTAACAGCAACGGGGGGAAATATTCTAAACTGTAAAAGCAATAGAAACGTTATAAAAAATTAATATTAATTAAATAAATTCATAAAAAATTGAAATAGTCCAGTCATTAATTCTTACAGAAGGTCATTTAAACATACCGTAGAATATACATATTTCTATTCCTATTAGATTTCTCTCGAAAGTTTCCAGGTGAACAATTTTAATGTTTTCCTTATTTTTATACCATTTCTTACTGGCTTCATATGTAAAATAAATTCTTCATTAAGAATATTTTCACCTTTTATCTCGTAGATTCTTCTGGTAAAACAAGAAATTTAAAGTTAAACCAGATATCACGAGGGGTTAAGTATTGACACTATGTCACCCATAGTATTATCAGTATGATATTTTCGATTTATAAAGGGTGATTTTTAGCAACTCTGGTTTAAACAGCTGACGCACGTTTCGTGTTTTGTTTCACTGTCAAACCTCTTCAACCTCTTCTTTCTAATTACTACTGTCAAATTTGATAATTTTAAAAATAAAAACTGCAATAGATTTTAAAAGCATTTGTAACAACGGTAGGTTCTGTTTATTATTATTTTTTAGTAATACTATGTTTTTCGTACATAAATAACAATGAAAGGCAATTATAATTATTTTTCAATTGAATCAAATATTGATAGCAAATATTCCATATTTTTTTTGGCTTCTTCATCTAAATCCCGATGTTCCACATTCCATTGATTTCGAATATTGGAGAAGAACCGATCTGACGTTGCCAATAGTATGTAAAATAGATCTTCTAATATTGTGCTCTCAATAAAATCTGTAATCCTTGTTCCTTTTTTTCCTGAGCCTCCTCTGATAGATCTCCAAGTGACACCAAATGACATTTAATGACATCTTCTCCATGATAAAGGATTTTGTGAACTGTTATAGACATGGGTAGTTGGTTGTATATATTTTTGCAGTATATCTTAGCATAATCTCCAAATTTTCTAGAGTAAATTTCTTCATTGCACGCAAGTATATATATATATATATATATATATATGTGTGTGTGTGTGTGGGAGGTGCCACGCCCACTTCTAAATATCTTTTCTTTGTCCGTTACTTCCACACGTAATTATCTACATGGAGAAAAATCAACTAAATTCGTTGAAAAATACAGGCAGCTAAGGTGAACGCGTTTTGCTACTTTATTTTATATATGTCGATTTATTTGTTTTTATAGTCAATTGCTAAAAAAAAATTCGGTCAGTCAGTATGTCCAGAATCTGAAACTAGACGCATTACTTGTTGTATTGGTTATTAACACTTGACGTAACTTAAAAGTTTTATTCCATTAAAAAAATAATTTTATTTTATTCGCAGAATTTTAAGATAGTTTTAGTTTTAATGAATAGAAAAGAAAATTGATATAACTTTTGGTCTGTAAGAACTTAACAATATTGTTGAAAATTGTCCAAATTAAAAAACACAAACAATTTATATTAAGAAATGCTTCGAACAAAAGTTATGATATATAAACATACCAAAAATTTTCAGCTGAGAAACCAGTTTTTACGCTTCAAGAAATGTTACAAGTTTGACACCGGTTATCAGTTTTGTTCGAATTATATTTTCACAATAGCTGTACTCTTGTTTATCATATACCAAAATATTATGGCGATCAGAGAATTTTTATTTTTTAATTTCTTCATCCTAAAAGTGGCAAAAGTCACACTGTGCATCGCCAGCGTTAGGTCATATCGTCCAAGGTCATAACGCCCAAATTGAAAATGTCATAAAGCACAAAAACTATGCATTGATTGTGTAGTTGTAAAATTTATCCACTTTTTGGCAATTGAAGCAAACAAGCAAAACGAAGATAATCTTAGCAATCTTTTCAAAAGTCAAACGTCTATATTTGATGCTACGTTAAACTATAAAAATAAACGATAAAAATAAGAAATTCAAGGATATTGATATACAGAGTACCGAGATAATATCTAGAATACATAACATCGGAGACAATGGCTACCAACTACGGCTGTTTCAAATATTCATCTCATTGGCCAGGCAACTAGCAATTCCAGCAGCAAACTAAGAACAAATAAAACAAGTAAGGAAAGGCTAAAGTCGGGCGGGGCCGACTATATAATACCCTACACCACTCCCTGCGTATTTACCTCGCTTTGATTACTAAACCCAGGTATTTCATGGGATCAATTTTATGTAGTTCATATAAACTATACTATAAATTCATCTTTAGTCAAATTTAATGAATATGGTAAATAATAAAGTAATTGATCCAATTTTCCAGCAGATATTCCGAGTAAAGTAAATATAACATGATCTGGAAAAATTTATCAAGATACAAAGACAAATACAGATTATACAGAGGTAATTGGATGAATCGGACGGACATTTGAAGGGGTCCTATAACAACACTTGAGGCCTGCGCCAAAACATGCGCCAATATATTTCTCATTCACGGTAGGTATTCCTAGTTGAAACATAGAATGATCTGCAATATTTGATGAAGATCCAGAATGCAGAATGGGCCCCATTTATGTTATACCAAAGTATGGACATATGGGCATCTCCCCAACAGTATGGAAAGGCTAAAGACGGATGGAGCCGACTATATATCTCACTACAATTCAATTCATTCAAAAAGTGAAATCGGAAAGGTAGTATGGGGGTATATCGAAACCAGGAACGATGTGACCCGCTTTCACCATGTATGTTTATTGGTGAAATATAATATGTAAAGTTTGGCCAAAATCGGTTAAACATTCGGGAGCAACATTTGTATGACGGCTATATCTAAATCTGAACCGATCTTACCCACTTTTTGCATAGGTGTTTCTAGTTGGATTATAAGATGTTGTGCCAATTTTAAAGAAAATCGGGTACAATATGTGGTTTCTAAAGCGGAAAAAGTTAAATAGGGAGCGACATTTGTATGGGGGCTATATCTAAATCTGAACCGATCTTACCCAATTTTTGCATACGTGTTTCTAGTTGGATTATAAGACAGACATCGTTAAATCGCTGGTGATTCTAAGCCGATCGGTATACTTAAAGGTGGGTCTAGCTCGATTATTTCTTGGCGTTACAAACATTTGGCGCGAAACTAACTTATAATACCCTAGACCACGAAGTGAATAACATGTATCTAAAAATCTATAAAATTACGGATTCGAAAAGGGATTACTCAGTAATAAGTTAATCCTTTAATTGTACGGACGTATAGTCGCAAGTGATAAAACATAACAGACGCAAATATTCAGAAAAATATGAGAGAGTACTTTAGAAACAAAAGCCAGGAAGATGTTCTTAGCTACGTTAACATAAAACAAGTAAAAACGGCGTTAAGTTCGGCCGGGCCGAACTTTATATACCCTCCACCATGGATTGCATTCCACAGAGGTTGTCGGTTTTCGTAGAAGTGCAGTAATATTACAGGGAAATATAATATTTTTAATATAGCCAAACCAAAACAAATACAAATATTGAAAAGTAAATTTTATAAATAAATATAATATTTTAATTATTTCACACCACGCTTATAAGGTAATGCTACCAATACGTCAATTCAAAAAATGAATATTCTTATAAAGGGTGATTTTTTAAGAGCTTGATAACTTTTTTTTTAAAAAAAACGCATAAAATTTGCAAAATCTCATCGGTTCTTTATTTGAAACGTTAGATTGGTCCATGACATTTACTTTTTGAAGATAATTTCATTTAAATGTTGACCGCGGCTGCGTCTTAGGTGGTCCATCCGCTTAGTCCAATTTTGGCATTTCCACGTTTTTGAGTAACAGAGACCCAATTGGTGCGAACGGCGACGAATCGAAAATTGGTGGTCATCATTAACACTGGCCGATACAGCTGCGATATTTTCTTCAGTTCGCACTCTACGTAAGCGTGTTGGTGGTTTAATGTCCAACAATGTAAATTTGGTGCGAAATTTAGTCACAATAGCCCGAATAGCCGCTTCAGTGGGTCGATTAAACTGACCATAAAATGGAAGCGTGCAATGAACTTTCTTAACAGAGCACGCATTTTGATAATAAAATTCAATAATTTGCAAGCGTTGTTCGTTTGTAAGACGATTCATGATGAAATGTCAAAGCATACTGAGCATCTTTCTCTTTGACACCATGTCTGAAATCCCACGTGATCTGTCAAATACTAATGCATGAAAATCCTAACCTCAAAAAAATCACTCTTTATTTATATTTTGAAAAATATTTTCAAAGCTATAAATATTGGTAGATAGTGGGTGCTACAGTTGGTTGTATTTCCAATCTATTTGAATTCAAAAAGTACGAATTTTGAAAATCCATTATCAGACGTACATAGTGCAAAATAACCTAACTTCATGATTCAACCAATTTTTGCCGTAAAAGAAAAAGTACGAATTTGGAAAAAAAACTTTTTATTTTGCGTGTCTATGCAGTCAGAGGAATGTATACACCGAATTCCATGATTCCAGCTGCGCCCATTTGGTTGGTACCATTTTTACCCCCTTGACGTTTCTACGCAATTAGAATTTTATCATTCTAGCTGTGGTCGTTTAGTTGGTACTATTTTTATCCTTCTGTACCATTGTATCCCTTGAAAGTACTAATTTCGAAAAATTCGTCTATTTTCCGTGTCTACGCTGTCATTGGAATGTATACTCCGAATTTCATGACTCTAGCTGCGGTCATTTGATTGGTACTATTTTTATCCCCTTTTTTCATTTTAACCCCAAAAAGTACGAGTTTCGAAAAATCAGTTTATTTTCCGTGTCTACACACTCCGAGGAATGTATACTCCGAATTTCATGACTCTAGCTGCGGTCATTAGATTGGTACTATTTTTATCCCCTTTTTTCATTTTAACCCCAAAAAGTACGAATTTTGAAAAATCTGTGTATTTCACTTATCTATGCTATCAGAGGAATGTATACACCGAATTTCATTATTCTAGGTACAGCCGTTTGGTTGTAACCATTTTTATCCCTCTATTCCTATTTTACCCCTTAAAAGTACGAATTTGGAAAAAAAAACTTTTATATTATGTATCTACTCAATTAGAGGAATGTACATACCGAATTTCGTGTTTCTAGCTGTTGTCGTTTAATAAGTACCATTTTTATCCCTTTTTTGCCTCATTTCACCCACTACAAATAATAATTACTTTATGGTGCACGATTTTACTATAAGGGGAATGCGCATACCAAATATCACGCAAATATAAATAGACATATTCAAAAAACATGCTTAAATACGCTAAAATATTAGGGATTATTATGGGTATTTTTAGTCCTTGTGAGGGAAAAATTTTTCCCTTTGGGCTGATTTCGCCCCAGTTCAATCCCAACCGATCTACGACTATAAGACGCATTTATGGAAAATTTTAACGTTCTAGCTCTTTTCGTTTAGATGCTAGCGTGCTTTCAACAGACGGACGGACGGACATGGCTAGATCGTCTTAGAATTTTATGACGATCAAGAATATATATACTTTATAGGGTCTCAGGTCGATATTTCAAGGTGTTACAAACGGAATGACAAAGTTAGTATACCCCCATCCTGGGGGTGGAGGGTATAATTAAACTTAAATTCGTGTAGGACCGAAATACAAGAGCAATTATCTAATTTCGTAAAAGCACTAAAAACGCTACAACGTAGTTAGCTACAGCAAACTAAAGTTTTATTTAAAAAGTGCAAAAGTTGTTAGAAGGCCAACTTACAGCAAAGCAAGATAAGGCTTCCAGCGTGACCACGCAAATCATTGGACAACTGCAGCGATAGATCTAAGAGGCGGAAACGTAAAGATGTTAACGATAAAATTGGTTGTACAAATATAGAAGAATTAACGAAAGTGGACATCATTGAAAAAGTTGTTAAAGCCAGTCCAGTGAGAACAAAACGAATTCTTAAAAGTATACCAACTCTGAGCGAGGCAAAACAATTCAGAAATGAGGAGACATTAGCATTATGTCTGGATTTGGAATTAACAAAACAATACAAACAAGTTGTATGTGAAAATATTTCGGACTCAGATATATTCATGGTATCATTTGTACCATTGCGATTGAAAAAGATTTTGGAAGATTCAGAGCCTTTGACTAGCACAACGCAAACAATGGATATTTGGAAAACTGAGACAACATCTTCTACGAAATACTGCAGGCCAATCAAATTTGAATTAAAAAAAGAAACTCATGATGCCATTAACAAAGAAATTAGTGATATCAAGGCCCAAATTGCAACACCACAGCCATTACAATTACAGTTAGATGGGCAGCAAATTGAAGTAAGCTACCTATTAGTGCTGACAATGATAGATGGAAAAGTAGGTCAGGCTTTGAAAAACACGAAGGCTGCATCCAGCTGCATTATATGCTAAGCAACATCAGCCCAATTAAGCCAAGTCCCGACAAAATCATTAGATAATATCGATGCATATGAATCCTGATTATCACCACTACATGCAAGAATCCGACTTAAGGAACACATATTAAAAATCAGTTATGATTTGGATTTCGGGTCTTCAGGTTCAATAAGAAACAATGAAACCAACAAAGAGTTATGAAGTTCAAAAGAGAAACATGTTCAAGATGAACATCGCAAATTTGGATTGATTATACAGTACAACCCAAAAAAAATTACGGGGTTCTGACAATGGATTCTCAAAGAGGAGACGAAAAAAAATAAAGGTGTATCGGCGTTTTTTAGATCACATCGGAATTTCATTTCATAGACGATTAAAGTATCCCAACTATGGCATCTTCTTGCAGCATATCTGTGTATAAAACTGTGTTTTCTTTACATCTGAGGCGTAGGGTATGTTCAGCAACTTTGTAGATAATATTATGGCGAATATTTTTGTAAAACATATTAACCCCTCTAGGGTCTAATGCGGGGCAGTTTTGGGTCTTTCTTTCATAAAAAATAGGCAAATGTATGGGGGCCGCCTAAAGGGTTGCAGAAGGAGGGTAAGTGTGTTCTGAAAAAATATTGGGGCTGAACAAATGTAGGGGGTGGGTCTTACATTTGACCTCACTAGCGGTCTTATAGGGCCAGTAAAAGCGGTGGGACAAATTTTATAATAAAAAAATATTTGTTGTATGGGAGCCCCCTTAACGAGTGGGGATAGAGGGTGTGTGTGTTTGAAATTAACGTTGGGGAGGGAAAATTAATGGGGGTCGGTTTACATCTAACCTACTAACCTACTGAACAATAACTAAATTAACCCTTAATGGGCAATCTTGAATTTGATTGATTTTTGGCGTTTGTGTTAAGTTTTGGGTTTTGGTGTGTTATGACATATACAGTAAAATTTGATGGCCAAAATTTGTGTAGAACATTTCATCCCCACACTTCCGCCTTTTCGGGGTGTTTTTTACAATTTGTTAAGACCAAAAATTCCGTTATGAGGGGTAGTTAGTGGGTTAATATGTTCTACAAAAATATTCGCCATATCATTATCTTCAGTCTTATACACCGATATGCTGCAAGAAGAGGCCAGAGTTGGGAAACTTTAATCGTCTGTGATCTGTCAAAACGCCGACATACGTATATTTTTTTAGACTCCTCTTTCAGAATTTATTGTCAGAAACCCGTAATTTTGGAAAAAGTTTGAAATTGTTGTACAGTGTTATACATCAGCCAAAACAAGGTCAGGCAATACAAATGATGACAATACAGCAAGAAGATTCTTTTCAGATCCAGAAACAGCATCTGAAATAACAGGAGTGGATTTAAACCTTATTTTCAGATTTAAAATAATCCTAGAAATACTTGCGTGCAATGAAGAAATCTACTCTAGAAAATTTGGAGATTATGCAGAAATATATATATTTGATTCAAATGAAAAATAATTGTAATTGCCTTTCATTGTTATTTATGTACGAAAAACATAGTATTACTAAAAAATAATAATAAACAGAACCTACCATTTTAAATCTATTGCAGTTTTTATTTTTAAAATGTTTTTTTTTAAATTATCAAATTTGACAGCAAAAATAAATTTTTCTGTAGTAATAGAAAGATTTTTAGATAATATTATTAACTTTTTCTTAAGTGTAAATATTCTTTGAGTGTAAACAAATTCGCAATTTTTTTTAATTTTTCTGTAATAATAGCAAAATCCCCAATTTAATTTTACATTTTTTTTAGTTTGGCATTAAAAAATTCCATTATTACAAAAACTATTTATAATTATTATATAAATCCAAATATTAATATTTTTAATAAATAAAATAATAATAACCCCATATTTCACCCTAAAAGTTAAAAAAATCGAAAGTTCAACTTTGACCTAGAATTCCTTAAAAATTCCTCAATAAATTTTAATGTAATTAAAACTGGGTCAAGCTGAACTAAATATCTATCCATTAAAAAAATACTTAAATATTTTCATCGGTTCAAAAGTTACAGAATTTTGGCTGATGAAAAACGATTTTCAGCCACTGTGAGGCGTAGAGGTGGCAGAAGATATCAAGATGGTATCTTCGGTTCCGACCGAGTTTGCGATTACCGCATCTGCCACGATTGCTAAAATTGAAGATGGACGAGCTGAAGCGTGCGGAAGGCTCCAAGTGCTTGCTGTGATTCCTAAGGAAGATGGTGAGTAAAGACTCCTCTTCCCTAACGGCTCGCGACAAGCGTTTGATACACATTCATAAGTTCCACGTTAAGAAGTGTGAGTCTATAACTAATACTACTGTCTTCGAAGTTATACCTCCCTCTGCCAAAACCGACGACACCCAAAACTAGCGGAATCAGATGATAATATTATCTAAAAATCTTTCTATTACTACAGAAAAATTTATTATTTTTTGCTGTCAAATTTGCTGTCAAAAAAAAAACATTTTAAAAATAAAAACTGCAATAGATTTAAAAGAATTTGTAACAATGCTAGGTTCTGTTTATTATTATTTTTTAGTAAGACTATGTTTTTCGTACATAAATAACAATGAAAGGCAATTATAATTATTTTTCATTTGAATCAAATATTGATAGCAAATATTCCTTATTTTTTTGGCTTCTTCATCTAAATCCCGATGTTCCACATTCCATTGATTTCGAATAGTGGAGAAGAACGGATCTGACGTTGCCAATAGTATATAAAATAGATCTTCTAATATTGTGCTCTCTATAAAATCTGTAATCCTTGTTCCTTTTTTTCCTGAGCCTCCTCTGATAGATCTCCAAGTGACACCAAATGACATTTAATGACATCTTCTCCATGATAAAGGATTTTGTGAACTGTTATAGACATATTTCTCCATGGGTAGTTGGTTGTATATATTTTTGCATTATATCTTAGCATAATCTCCAATTTTTCTAGAGTAAATTTCTTCATTGCACGCAAGTATATATATATATATATACTATATGTATATATTCGCTTATATGACACCGAGGGTCTTGACCATTTTATGCACAACAGCGACATTAACGGTCATTAAAACTCTTTGCTTTATAAAATACGAATAAAAAACGAATTTGTGTGGGAGGTGCCACGCCCACTTCTAAATATCATTTCTTTGTCCGTTACTTCCACACGTAATTATATACATGGAGAAAAATCAACTAAATTGGTTGAAAATACAGGCAGCTAAGGTGAACAGGCGTTTTGCTACTTTGTTTTATATATGTCGATTTATTTGTTTTTATAGTCAAATGCTAAACAAATTGTCGGACAGTTGAAAAGTTTCATTCCCGGGAATCCCAGGAATTCTTTTAGGTATGTCCAATATGATTTAAAATTTCAACATTTAGTAACTGATGTGCTTTTTTAACCTATTAACGCCCATGATAAGTTATAATATGAATGTAATTCCTGATAATTAAACTATAGGCCTGTTCGATTGGGCTTACTAGCTTATTTTTGTATGGAATTTACTCGCTTAACTAGAAAGTAGCTTACTACTCTCATAGTGTTGCTGCCAGATTTTTCTTGTTGATTAATTTAAGAAGAAAAGAAAAACGATGGATACAAATGTTGCCACCTTATCAAGTCTTTTAATTGTAAGTGATCGAGAAGAACAAAACAGTATAATAATAATACAAAAATAAATATTTTTTATTATTGAAGTAATAAATCAAAAATAGGTTAAACATGACATATTAAAAATTAGACGAATGTTTTTGTCAAACTATTTTATAGATTATTTTTCATTTTAAAATATTTTACTCTAGACTAATCGTCAGAATTATAGGCGTCATAAAATTGGTCATTTAAATCGCACACACAAGTGACTTACACCTACACTAGATTCAAAATTAAAAAATGATTACGGAAACAAATAACTTGGAGGATGTTATGACGTAATTAATTTAGAAGATTTATATAAAACATGTACAGAAACAAAGTAAAATATTTTAAAATGTAAAAGCAATATAAAAAATTTAATATTAAGTAAATAAATTCATAAAAAATAAAAACATTGAAATAGTTAGTTCTTACAAAGGGTTATTTCAAAATACCATATATATATTATATACCCGATATATTTCTATTTATATTTAATTTCTCTTGAAAGTTTCCATCCAAATTTTAAACAATTTCTTACTGGTTTCATATGTAAAGTAAATTGTTATTCAAGATGATTTTAACCTTTTATTTCGTCGATTCTTCTTGGAAAACAAGAAATTTAAAGTTTAACCAGCAATAGGGTTTAAGTATTGACATTATGTCAGCCATAGTATTGTCGGTATGATATTTTTGATTCACAATAACGATCATGCAAATATGCTCACAAAAAGATTGTATTCCCCTAGCTGGGTTTTGCAAAATATGGCTACTTAGCGAATTTAAAAAGTTCTGTACAGGGTAAATTGCTGAATTGCAGGAACTTGTGGGAGCAGATTAGACCTGGATGGGCAAAAAAACCATGGAACTCTCTTGAGCCGAAACAAAACCAAAGAATTGTATTTCCGTTGGTTTTTTAACTCCGTAGTAGTGGAAGATAAAGCAAAAGAAAAAACAAAACAATGTATTTAGGATTTTGCTTGGGGATTTAAGATTTATTTTTTTGGACAAAATCTTACCAGTAGGTTTGAATGTTGTGAAAGAATAGAATTAAACCAGAAACAAGTTTTTCGGAAGCTGTATTTGCAATATGGATCCGTAATGTAGATAAATGTAATGCAGTAAAGTACTTCGATTACTTTACTGCACTGGCGTTTGGCGATTCTACACTCAGATACATTTTAAATTGGGAATTCAGTTTAAATGAAATAGGAATTTACGGCGTACAACTCAAATATAGGGATGTACTGTTTTGACGTAAACATCACCGCCCGCCTTGCAGGATATCTGTAATTAGTGAAAAGGATAGAGAGTCATATTGCAGATACAGAAGGAAAACAATAATGAAAAAAAAAAACGTTTAAAAGTAGTGAGGTAACAATTTTCAGAATTCAGGTCACATTTTTAATTGTATTGGAATTGTAGTTCAAATATATTAATTTACAAAACTTTTTTAAAAAATATATGTAAAAAGTATTATATGTATAGTAATGGAATTCAAGTAGGTCATTTAATTATGTTATACTTAAATGTAAAGAATTCATTAGTGCGTTTATATTCTGCTTTAATTCCATTGATAGTGTCAATTATAAAATGATTTAAACTATTACATGTTAAGGTAAAGAAAAAATACCATATAAAACTATTACGAACATTGTATTTTGTGCAGTGGGAAGACCTGCTCGTACAAAAATGCCTTCTGAGATGACGCGCGAGTAAATATCAACCCCTAGAACAATGTCTATCGACGACGCTCTGTGGAAATGTTTGTCAGCCAGAATAAGATTTTTAAAATTGGATTTTATGGATTCGGGTAAACTTTCTGTAGGAGTTACTGTGCTGATTCGATTATGTACCCGCAACGTTGCTTCTACTTTGTAAGTGGAATCAACACAGGACCATAAAGTGAGTGGACAAATTGTTTCGTTGTCCAATTCTAGAGTTGTCAATCCCAGCTTGTCGGTGAACCGCTTCGAGATACTACTTATTCTGGCTGCGGAATCGAACAAGCAACGTGCATAATGTTTACCATCTTTAGCATCTACCTTTACTAGCGCCGTTGGTAGCAAGTTTGCAGCATTTTGCTTAAGTATTGCGGTGAGCGACGTCGTACTCGGTTGGGGTTGTCTACTTACTCGCGGGCCCGTACTGATTGACGTGGATGGTTTTTTAGGTGGTGTACTTAAGGACGAGGACTTTGGTGGAACTCGGGATGTTCTGGAAGTCGAACCTGGAGAGACTTTTTGGAGCCGAGGATGTATATGGAGTAAGGAATGGTGGGGCTGCTTGCAATAAGCGCATCCTGTTTTCGTGAAGCAAGATCCTTGTGAGTGGACGTGCGCCAGACAATTAGGACAGTACCCATATTTCTTAACGACTTCCTTCCTCTCGGTCGTATTCATATTTCGGAAACGCCAACAGGATTTCAAAGCGTGTGTCTTCCAGCATACCCTACACATAAAAGGCTTCTGTTTATTCTGGCCGCTGTTGTGCTTGGTGGTTGGGCTCATAGTGCTAGAATAATAGTTCAAGAGAAGGTTGAGAAAATATTGAAATATTGAAAATAATGAAATCGGAAAGTAAGTGTAAAAATTGACCCCGGGCACGTTGGAAGTACGAAAGAGTGATGGAAAGTTATTAGGCAGATGATTCGGAGGATAAAATAACTAGTTTTTTAATGGGCCTGGTTATAGTGCCTCTTTGTGTACGGACATCAGCTACTCTCACTCGTCTGTCGTTACCTTGATAGACGTGAGTTATTCTGCCGAGACGCCAACAGTTTGGAGGCAAAGTTTCATCTTTAACAACAACCAGCATGTTATCCTTAAGATCGTCTTCAGGCCTTTTCCACTTGTGCCGCTTCTGTAGCTCCTTTAGGTACTCATTTTTCCATCGCGTACACAATTGCTGATGTATTACTTTGAGCTGCTGCCAACGATTTTGGATGGACATTGGAGTTTCGCTAATTTCAGGATCCAGTGGAACTAAAAGAGGAGAGCCGATCAGGAAATGGCCTGGTGTTAGTGCCGAAAGATCTGACGGATTTTGTGAGATAGGAGATAATGGTCTGGAATTAAGACACGCCTCAATTTTGGATAACAACGTTTGGAACTCTTCAAAAGTATACTTGATGATTCCTGCAGTCAAAGTCCTCCCATATGAGGGGCTCCAGGAGGTATAAAGTGCCATGATATATTTTGATGAGCGTAATTGGAAGTTACAGCACTTTGTGATGTTTGTAGAAATTCCTTGGCCACGAGTCGGGAGGCGCCAATAAATGTGGTTCCATTGTCGGAGTGTAAGTGAAGAGGACAACCACGACGTGACACAAAACGACTGAAGGCAGCAAGGAAAGCTGAGGTGGATAAATCGGATGTTGCTTCAAGGTGTATCGCCATTGTGGAAAAACAGACGAATACACATACAAATCCTTTAGTAATACGACAAGCTCTGCCCGAATAGCTTTTAATGTCAAATGGACCAGCACAATCTAATCCAGTATGTGTGAAGGGACGGGAAATTTCACATCTCTCAGGGGGCAGCGCCGCCATTAGCTGTTTTTGACATTTCCGTTTGTATAGGATGCATGGTTTGCAGTTATGGATGGTGGTCTTGATTAGATTTTGTACTTTTGGAATCCAGTACTGTGATCGCACCAAACGGAGAACAAGTTGATTTCCCCCATGCAGAGATATCAAGTGGATAAATTTAATTAGAAGTCGGGAATATTGACAACAATATGGAAGAACAATTGGATGTCTTTCGTTGTAAGATAATGCAGGAGATGCTTCCTATCGACCGCAAATTCGCATGACACCTTCAGAATCGATAAAAGCATTCAAACTCAGCAATGAACTCGAAGATGGAATGGATTTCTTGGCACTTAGTGTCATATATTCGTTTGGATACCACGCCTTCTGACACATGGATATCAATTGCCGGCGAATAAACAGGATTTCAGACGCTGTGATATTAGTAGTGTTTCTATGATAATTAGAGCGGAATTTCGGGTGCGTACTGTAGTAGAAACGGTAGACGTAGGCCACTACTCGTAATGCCCTGGGGAAAGAGGAGAAGCACATCTTCAAAATGCTGGAAATAGGAGAAATGTACTTTTACCGGCTTTTTTTCTAAATCGGTTTCTTCGAAATTTTTAGTAGGAAAATTTGGCCAATGTTTTGATGAATCTGATAACCAGGGTGGTCCTAGCCACCAGAGATCATTATTTACTAAAACCTGTGGATGAACACCTCTGCTTGCTATATCTGCTGGATTAGTTTCAGAGTCAACATGAAACCATCGGGAGGGATCAATAATCTGAATGATTTTGGACACTCTATTAGCGACAAACGTATTCCAGACACATGGTGGTTTTGCCAGCCACGACAACACAATCGTGGAATCGGTCCAGCACATCATAGAATATTCTTGGATCTCAAATTGTGGAATGACATTGTCTATCATTTCAGCTAATAGGGCTGCGCCACATAACTCTAGTCTGGGGATCGATAAGGTCTTGATTGGAATCACTTTTGTCTTGGAGGTTATTAAGTGTGTGTAAACGGAGTTCTTGTGTACAACACGAATGTATATGGCGGCAGCATATGCTCTTTCAGAAGCATCGGAGAATCCATGGAATTGGACACACACATTCTGGAGCAAAGTTAATCCACCTTGGTATACTTATGTCATTTATATGAGAATAACTAGACTGAAATAGTTTCCAATGGTGAAGAGCTTCTGGTGAAATGAATGAATCCCAATCAGTTCGATCCATCCATATTCTCTGCATAATAATTTTCGCAATTATTATGATTGGAGCAAGCCATCCTGCAGGATCAAATAGCTTTGAAATTTGCGACAGGACATCGCGTTTAGTGTATATACAAGTGTCAGGAAATTTTGATGTTGAGAAATAAAATGCATCAGATCGAGCGTTCCAGCGAATACCTAATGTTTTTGCGGAACAATGGTCGTCAAATTCTAAAAAATCAGCATAGCCTGGATGAGTTCATTTCTAAAGCCTGGATGAGTTCATTTCTGGTCTTAACCGTTATGTCGATAGTATGGGCACCAACTAAAGCATCATCTACGTACATGGATTTCCTAAGAATTTGACTTGCTAAAGGATATATGTCCTGGACATCTTTTGCTAGTTGAAGCATTGTACGAATGGCGAGATATGGGGCGCAATTAACGCCAAATGTTACAGTCTTGAGTTCATAATCCTGTATGGGCTCATGTGGACTTTTACGGAATAAAATACGCTGGAAAGGCGTGTGTGAAGGATTAACAAGTATTTGCCTATACATCTTTTGGATATCTCCATTAAAGACGTAACGGCATAAACGCCATTTCAATAAAAGGATTGTTAGATCATTCTGTGATACTGGGCCTGTGTGCAGGATATCATTTAAACTTAACCCATTTGACGTAGCAGAAGATGCATTAAAAACTACCCGGACTTTGGTAGTCGTACTCTCGGGATTGATTACCGTGTGGTGTGGTAAGTAATAGTGAGTTGGATTTTTTTGAAGGAATGGGAGAATCTACAGGAACCATATGGTTAAGGGTAATATATTCCTGAATAACATTGTCATATTCGTCCTTAGACTGTGGATTTTTAAGGAGACGACCTTCATTGCGGAAGAACTGAGCCATTGAGCTGGTTCTTGACTGACCCAAACACAATTTCTCCGGATATCCTTCCTTAAAAGGAAGCGAAACAATATATCTCCCGTCGTCGTTTCTCTGAGTAGAACTCTCGTACAATTGTTCACAAAATTTATCGGATTGGGACATGAACCGTTTCTGTGGAATATTCTCCAACTCCAAAAATCGTGAAATCTATTTATCCAAAGAGATTTCACAGAAGTAGGATACACGAGTGGAAGATGATGCTGAATTGCTAGAAGAAAGAGGACCGGTGAGAATCCAGCCGAAAACAGTTTCCTGGGCCATTACAGACCCACAAATTTCGCGTTCGCATCTTGATAGCATTATCGACGGGAGCAAATCGCCACCCAAGAGAATATCGACATTAGAGCTTTCGTAAAAACGAGGATCAACAAATTGTAGTTGTGGAAGATTGGAGAAGCATCGAAAATCTATGGTCCTAGAAGGAAGGTTGCTTGAGAGTTGTGGAACTACGAGGGCAGAGACAGAAATTTGGAAACTAGCATCAGTATTAGATCCCAATACGAACGTACACTCCTTCTGGACATCAGCGGAAATAGAATTATTCAATCCTGAAATCTTCGCGCATGTTCGCGTAAATGGAAGCTTAAGAGTGTTGAATAATTTCTCTGAAATAAATGTGCCCTCTGATACTGAATCGATCAGGGCCCTGGCTCTGTAAGTCATACCTAAGTGACACACGTTCACTATTGCAGTACCGAGTAAAACACCCCTAGAGCTAGATGAAAAACACGTTTGTATAACACCATTTGAAGAAGTAGTGGACTGTAATTGAGACGAATTATTTTGTGGAACAAATGGTGACGGAAGTGGTCTTGAATTAGGGTGCTCAGTGATACTAGTTGATGGAGAAGCCTGTGAAGTATTCCTGGAAGTATCTAAATTCCTGTGAAGTATGGTATTGTGACGTTTGCCACACTTCTTACATAATTGAATACTCCTACAACACTTCAGAGCATGAGCACTCGAGAAACAGTTCAAACACAAGTTACTGGCTTTTATTTCAGCATATCTTTGATTGGGATCCATGCTAATAAAACGAGGGCAATTCCGAATGATATGGAACTCTTTAGGACAAAGTCGACATTCCGTTTTACATACCTTGGCTTGGAATGTATGGACATTGCCTGTGTCATTCTTTGGCTTGGGTGAATTTTTAAATTTGGACGTAGCAGATTTTTGCTCACTAGCAGGTCTCATTTCAGATACTGACTCAAGAGTCCTGTATCGATTCGTCAAGAACGCGTCAAGATCAGACCATTGAGGTATACACGTTTTATCATTCAATGTCTGTTCCCACAAGGTTAGAGTCGAATCTGGGAGACAATTTGAGCACAGAAAAACAAAAATAGGATTCCAACTTTCGACATTAATACCGTAAAGCTTTAGAGTGGACATGCATGAATTTATATCCCTCTGAATTTTCTTTAGGGAACTCGCTGTTTCAGAAGATATTGCTGGAAGAATGAACAATGTCCTCAATTGGCCATTAACTAGGACTCTTTTGTTTTCGAACCGAGAACACAGGATGTCTCATGCCATTTTGAAACCCTCGTTTGTTAAAGGACTTTTCGATACAATATCATGAGCTTCCCCTTTCGTCTTCTGACTCAGGTGAAAAAGCTTTTCAATTGGACTCAGTTTTGGATTTTTGACGCATACCGCCGTGAACATGTCACGGAAGGTTGGCCACGACCTTTAGTCGCCTTGAAAAGTAATTAGTTCACAAGGTGGCAAATTAAAACCATAGCCTGAATTAGGGCTGGCAAGGAATGTTTTCGGAGAGAGATCATGGATGAGCTCGTTCAGTTTAGAAACACAACGACAGTAGGTGGAGTACGATTTTTTATATTTTTCTTTCACTGTTTCAATCTCGCTAATTTCCTTTCCATCCTGCCCCCTTTCACCATCATCTTGTTCGTCATTCTCAAGATCAGCTAATTCTCAAGTTCAGCTGTAACCCTCAACGCGAACAGACGTGCTTTTGTGATACGCGTATCGTAATAACTAGTGAACTTTCTGTCGTGTGTGGAAAGAATAAATAAAGAGAATGTCTCTAACAGTGCCCAAAATATCTCCCAATACAAACACAACTCCAAACAAAAATAGCCAGCAAACGAACATTGCAGAATTAAAATCCGGCATGACTGACCTAAAATAAGCAGTACAGCAAATTGCGATAAGTATTGTGTCAATAAATACATGCCATAAGGAAGTGAAGGAAGAATTGTTGAGCTCCAAATCCCGCAGCAAAGAATTGAAAGATGAAATACAAACTGCGCTAGCAAAAATAAATGAGCTGATGGTGTCTTTATCGACAAAGGTCATCGAATTAGAAAAAAGGGATAAAGAAAAATCAAAGCAAATCGACGAAATAAACGACAGAATACAACGGCTGGAACAACTCTCAATATGCAAAAACATGGAAATAGGCAATCTCACTGACACCGATATGGAAGCAATGACTGTAGTGAAAAAAATATCAGCTGCAGTAGGCATCGAAGTGAGCGATACTGATATTAGCAGCACATATCACATCAAAAAAAGCAATAAAATCATCGTTAGGTTTAACACCATTGGAAAAAAGAAAGAGATAATGAGTAGGGGTGAAGGGACGCAGACTTGAAGCGAAGGTACTAAGCGGAGAGAAATCCAACGAAACGAACAAATACATATACATCAACGATGAGTTGACACCGCACAATAGGCGTGTTTTATGGATGGCGAAATTAAAAGCTAGAGAAAATAATTGGAAATTTATATGGTCGCGAAATGGGCATATATACGCCCGGAAAAATGAAACTTCTTCCCCAATTATTTTATACAACGAAAACGACGTTAATGCATTAAGCCTAACAATTTAATTAAAAATTAATAAATCAATATACCAACAAAGTACTACAAATAACTTAAAAATCAGCTATAAAGCATTTATCTTCATATTTTTTACTCTTTTTTTTATAGAAAAAACGAACAATAATTAAGTGAATCAGCTATAACAAATAGCAGAAGTTATATTAATACCTAAAAAATTAAAAATGAATTATATAACAAAAATAATTAATAATTTCGATGAAATCGATAAAAGACTACTGAACTATCCAACATCGTTTATTTATATTAACATACGTTCGCTCAGAAAAAATTTTGTGCTACTGTTAACATACATGAAAAATATAAAAGATAAAATCCACCTAATAATCTTAGTTGAAACAAATATCGTAGACGATGAGTCCCAAATGTACGACATGCAAGGCTACAACGCAACCTTTTTAAACAGGAATTGTGTCGAGACAATTACCTTTTTGTATGCCAACCAAAAAAAAACCGAAGTGTATTGAAAAATTATCAAATTGATGGGATATAATTTATCTCTGCAGGATAAAAAACAGTATAGAACCAGTACAATAATAAATAATCTTGATTTTTTTTTTCTTTTTTTAATTTGAGCGACAATTTCGCAAGAATTACCGAAAATAGAAAAAATTGATACTTTCCAATTTATGCATGTAAACTTAAATGTAAGCAAGTAATCCCGAAAAATCAATCAGTTTTGCAGGTTTATATCGGAAACAATTGATTAAAACCGGAATATTAAAACGACGAAATTAATTAAAAGAAAGGTTTATGATCCACCCTAATGTACCTAAGTATCTGCGGTCCGAAACAATATCTAAGCTTGGAACAGAAATATTCAACAGAAATCTCTATTCAAACAAAAAGATGCAAACACACAGCATACACCGATGTACATACATATCACTATGTTGGATCTAAGCACTAGAAAGCAAACCATATGATCGATGGACGTTCCTACCGAAAAAAACTTGTATCGGTCATTGACTGCAGTTTGACTGGAATATTTGTCTGCCTTTGAAGAGAGACTCTATTTTTTAAGAACACAAGAAAGAATAAAAATAGTTATCACGTTTAAATGTATTAGTGATAAAAAAGAGTGTCGCTCCTCTTTCAGTTAAACACACCTTCGTACGTACGTACTCTCTTATTTCAGCAACAGTAACAGCACTGTTTCGAAAAAAAAATACAGAGTGAATAATATTTATCACATGTAAGTGCAGTGGTGATAGAAGAATGTCGCTCTTCAGTTCAAACTCTTTCAGTGACGCACACCTCACCATTCACATCACTGCTTGTACGCAGCAACGAAAAACCAATGTGTAAGAGAACGAGTAAAAGGGAGTGATGAAGAGATGCACGCGAAACGCGGAAGAAAGAGCGAAATAAAGAGTATTAGTAAGAGAGTGGATAATGAGTGTTAGAAGAGGACATTAAGAGTACGATCTTGAAAAAATATTGGTTGGAGCTCGATGCAGACTTGATGTTAAATAAATTCTTATACAGCACACATCAGAATGTTCGAAACACAATTCTGATATTTGGCGCAATGTTATTTAACAGAACTCTTACACAAGTTACACTGCTAAACTAAGTATTCGCCTTAGTTACAAACACGCGCGTTAAAAAGATAAATATGAATGCGATACCATAAAACTCACGCTTTACTTTAGCAGCTTCCTCCGATAATTACCAGGACTATTATTTTATTTATTTATCACCGTCTTCCAGATGAGTCTCCTTGTTGACGACATCGGTGGCGTGTTGGACGCTGCTTTTGGTTAATTTCTCGCTTATGCAAAATTTATGATTAAATAGTGCATTTGGGTGTAATTTTCACACTTTTAGGGGTATATTTTTTAAACAGTAATCTTACACATTTGTATTTAATATTATAATTATTATTTTATTTATCACGCGTGGTAAAGTAAAAGTTAATATGTACCCAATACAAAAAATCTTCCGTATAACAAGTATTACTTGGCACTTGGCACTATCCAACGTATTAAATGGAAGAACGAAGCAGAATATAAACGTGCCTGCTTACTAGTGTCAATTTGGAGGAGCTGGATTATCAGAGAGTGTCTATCGCAAATGCCGTTTATCCGATTCGAATTGGACCAAAATGTACAGGGTAAATAGCTGAATTGCAGGAACTTGTGGGAGCAGATTAGACCTGGATGGGCAAAGAAACCATGGAACTCTCTTGAGCCGAAACAAAACCAAAGAATTGTATTTTCGTTGGTTTTGTAACTCCGTAGTAGTGGAAGATAAAGCAAAAGAAAAAACAACACAATGTATTTAGGATTTTGCTTGGGGATTTAAGATTTATTTTTTGGACAAAATCTTACCAGTAGGTTTGAATGTTGTGAAAGAATAGAATTAAACCAGAAACAAGTTTTTCGGAAGCTGTATTTGCAATATGGCTCCGTAATGTAGATAAATGTAATGCAGTAAAGTACTTCGATTACTTTACTGCACTGGCGTTTGGCGATTCTACACTCAGATACATTTTAAATTGGGAATTCAGTTTAAATGAAATAGGAATTTACGGCGTACAACTCAAATATAGGGATGTACTGTTTTGACGTAAACAGTTCTGTTTGTAGTAATAAACAAACACCCATTATTATTGTCAGTAATGTAAATAATGGGTGGACTAATGTTGATTTTGAATAAAAGACAATTTATTTAGAAAATTTTTGTCATTTCTTTTTATTATGATAATATTGGTATGGTTCAATTATGTATGGAACAAATATCAAAATATCAAATGCCCGCCGATGAAAAACTTCTCATTCAAATAACCTCAAAGAAAGAAGTCCAACGGTGTCAAATCACATGATCTTGACGGCCAATTGACATCGCCACCACGTGAGATAACACGGCCATTGAATTTGTCGCGCAAAAGAGTCATTGTGTCGTTAGCTGTGTGGCAAGCGGCACCGTCCTGCTGTAACCACATATCGTCCACATCCATATCTTTCAATTCGGGCCATAAAAAGTACGTTAGCATCTCACGATAGCGAAGACCATTCAGAGTAATTGCCTGACCGGCCTCATTTTGGAAAAAATACGGCCCGAAGATGCCACCAGTCCATAAACCGCACCAAACAGTGGGTGCATTGGTTTTTCGACAATCACTCTTGCATTATCATTCACCCAAATGCGGAAATTCTGCTTACGAATCTACTGAGGTGAAAATGTGCCTGAATCACTGAAGATGATTTTCTTCGAAAATTGGTCATCCACTGTTGCCATTTCGTGAACTGAATAACTTTAACGCGTTGCTCGATTGTGTATCTTTCCATGGCACACTGGTCCCAAATCCATTTTTTATGGCATAAAGTCGAAAAAAAAGATACAGTCTTGTAATTTTGCACATTTGCTAGACATATCATACGCAAAAAAATAAAAATAAAATTGGACCGATCGGACCACGCCCACTACCACCTCCCATATAAACTCAATATATAACCAACATAATTATCACCCTGTATTGGTACAGGGTGAAGAAAAACAAAATTTTATGAAAGCTTAAAAGAATGAAGAGTTGTTTATTTTGACGAAATGTGTTTTTCTAAACGTTATTACAAAAGCAAATATAGCATACAAATAGTATACTTTAAACTGCAATTTAAATAATTATTTCAAGAAATAAAGTAAAATGTATACATGTGTACAAAAAGGTGAATGATGTTGTATACCATTTTAAAGGTACTTTCAATACCTTTTAAATAAAATATTGATGGGTCTCGTACACAAAACTAATTCAGAGATATAATCATATATATGTCTATGGCTAATCAAAAACTGTGCTAAAATAAAATGACAATTTTTGGAGTTTGCCGAAAAATGCTGGCGAGATATTAATTCCACCATAAACTACAACCTCAGACGAACACTTTCACATTTACACTTTGAGTCAAGTTGAGTCATACATATAACTTTTGGTCCACGACATTTATAGATTATGTTCTCTACAAATCACAAAATTACAATACCTATAAATACTTACAAGACCACAACAATCATAAAATGTTAAATATAATTTTTCAACTACTAACTCTTGCCGTCAATTTTCATAATATAGTCACTTTATTATTTTCTTTTTAAGTCTTGATTTTAATTAATTTGTAAAACTGCATTATATCAAAATTAATCCCACTTTTTTTGAACCGCAAAGTTTAAGTACCATTCAGGCTTGTGGTGTTGCCACCTAATTTTCTCCAGTACATTTTCTTGATTGCTTGGAGTGTTGCCATAATGAAAATATATGCACATTTAGCACTATCCAATTTTATTTTTTTTTTTAATTTCTGCCAAAAAATTGGATTTGGGACCATAGTGCATGGTTGAAATTCAGAAAAAACACTTGACGTTTAGGTGTGGTTCACATTCAACATAGGTCCTTACAATTTAACCACCCTTTGAAATATATCTAAAATTTCCAATTTATATAATAAATCTAAATCAATGCTCATAATAATCAATAAAATATTTTTTTAATATCTCCCTCCCGTATTCCCGGGAAATCAAAAATTTTTTCCCGGGAAAAACGATTCGGGAATTCCCGGACCCCAAACCCTAATTGGTTATTAACACTTGACGTAACTTAAAAGTTTTATTCCATTAAAAAAATAATTTTTTGGGATTCTTTAATCGTTTAAAAAATGAAATTCCGATGTGATCTAAAAAACGCCGACACACCTATATTTTTTTGGTCTCCTATTTAAGAATCCATCAAGAACCCCGTAATTTTTTTCGTGTTGTACTGTATAATCAATCCAAATTTGCGATATTCATCTTGAACATGTTTCTGTTTTGAACTTCTTAACTCTTTGTTGGTTTCATTGATTCATATTGAACCTGAAGACCCGAAATCCAAATCATAACTGATTTTTAGTATGTGTTCCTTAAGTCGGATTCCAGTATGTAGTGGTGATAATCCAAATTCATATGCATCGATATTATCTAATGATTTTGTCGGGACTTGGCTTAATTGGGCTGATGTGGCTTAGCATATAATGCAGCTGGATGCAGCCTTCGTGTTTTTCAAAGTCTGACCTACCTTTCCATCTATCATTGTCAGCACTAATAGGTAGCTTACTTCAATTTGCTGTAATTGTAATGGCTATGGTGTTCTTTTTTAATGGCATCATGAGTTACTTTTTTAATTCAAATTAGATTGGGCTGCAGTATTTCGTAGAAGATGGTGTCTCATTTTTCCAAATATCCATTGTTTGCGTTGTACTAGTCAAAGGATCTGAATCTTCCAAAATCTTTTTCAATCGCAATGGTACAAATGATACCATGAACATATCTGAGTCCGAAATATTTTCACATACAACTTGTTTGTATTGTTTTTGTCCCGAAGAACCATCACATCCCCATTTACAACTAGTAAATCAAAAAAAAAATTTTTTTCAAATCCATGCTTTATGCAAGCAGAATTCTATTGGGCCTAGAAATTCTTTTTTAGTTATCTTTTGTAGAAGGAAAAATTACTGCGTTATCAGGAGCAGAAATAATAGATTTTTAATTTGTGGTTTGTATGGGAGGTACCACGCCCCTTTGTCCATTCCCGCTCATATTTGCAGCAGCACTTAAAAAATGCACACCAAACCGACGTACCAAATTTTGTTCAAATACCGTTATCAGGAGCAGAAATAATAGATTTTTAATTTGTGGTTTGTATGGGATGTACCACGCCCCTTTGTACAATCCCGCCCATATTTGCAGAAGCACTTAAAAAATCCACACCAAACCGACGTACCAAATTTTGTTCAAATACCGTTATCAGGAGCAGAAATAATAGATTTTTAATTTGTGGTTTGTATGGGAGGTACCACGCCCCTTTGTACAATTCCGCCCATATTTGCAGCAGCACTTAAAAAATCCACACCAAACCGACGTACCAAATTTTGTTCAAATACCGTTATCAGGAGCAGAAATAATAGATTTTTAATTTGTGGTTTGTATGGGAGGTACCACGCCCCTTTGTACAATCCCGCCCATATTTGCAGCAGCACTTACAACATGCACACCAAACCGACGTACCAAATTTTGTTTAAATACCGTTATCAGGAGCAGAAATAATAGATTTTTAATTTGTGGTTTGTATGGGAGGTACCACGCCCCTTTGTCCAATTGGTCAAATTTTTCCATTTCCTTGTATTGTCATCGAAAATGATTAAGTGTGCAAAATTTGAGCAAAATTGGTTGAGAAAAAAGCTTTCAAAAATTGATTTCAAATTTTGTGGCACACAAACATATATAGAAAGTAACCTTATATAAAGCATGGAAAAAAGAATTAACTTTATGTTTCCATATTTCTTTAACTTATTCCCTGTTATTGATTGTAGCAAGCGTTCGGCTGTGTGATCAAGTAGAGATTGTAGTTGTACCGAGCAGCATCAGATGAACTGCTTCGCGTCATAGGGAGGGACGATATGTGGCTCTAATTCAACAGACTATATATTTATATATATTCGCTTATATGACACCGAGGGTCTTGACCATTTATATGAAACCAATTGGAAAAGTGGACGTGGCTTTTGAAAGTTTTTTAATTCCACCCAGATAGTGACCCATGTATATGGATGTATAGGATATATATTTAAAAAACTTTAATTGTGGGCAGATGGGGAGTGACAAAACTGTTTATGAGAGGTATCTCGATGAAAATTGGTACATATATATATCTGATCACGAAAAAATCAATATAAAACCGGATTTTTATTTGTGGATTTGTGTCTTGTCTGACGAAGAGGTCACCTAGTTTGGAATATATATACAGGGGAGCCAACTTTTTATGAATTGTGGGAAAAGATAAATATGTCAGCGAATATCGACCGGAGTCGATGCTTCTGTTCTGATATTAACGGTGTACTTAATTAAGAGATTATTAACACTGGGGATTCAACATACAGGGAATGTAGCCTTAATGTATCTCTTTAGACCATCCCCCTTACGAAAGTTATTAATTTTGGCATCCTAAAAGTGTAAAAAGTCACACTGTGCGATGTAAGAGGCGTTTGAACAATCCTTTGGGTGTTTTAACATCGACCACTCTAACTTCATTATCTCTTCCCTTATGTACACTCATAACTCTGCCGAGTGACCCCTGAAGTTCCGGTAAATTATTTTCCTTTCTTATTAACATGTCTCTAGTTTTTAAATTTGTGACGTTCCTGTAATTCATTTATGTATTCTGTAGACCATCGTTTCCAAAATTCTTGTTTTATATGAGTCACGACATTCCAATGAGATAATCCCGAAACCTTAATTGAATGTATTCAGCTGTATACTGCCGATGTTAATGGTTCACCGATGAGAAAGTGGCCAGGAGTTAATGCCTCCATGTGTCAGTGGAGAGCAGAGTGTTAAGTATGTCCTCGATTTCCACCACTACAGTCTCTAATTATTCATGTGTTAATGATGCAGTTGCGACACTTCGAAGTAGAAGATGTTTGGCCTGAAGCGGAAATAATTAATTCCTGTGCTTCCTTGTAATATATGGCGCTATTCAGTTCTGGCACACCACTTTTTTCAAGTTGAAGCCATGTCTTTTAAGTTGTTATAAGCTCTTTTTGCATTTCCAAGTTTAGACTGTTTGACCCTCAAAAAATTATCTCAGCATCTGGAACCCATGCGGTAATTTACGGCATTATCAACTGCAATTTTGTAAACATTTTGTCGCTAGATAAAGGGGTCTCTCGTGTACCATATGTTACAGTTTTTAGTTTATAGTAACTTGATACCCGTGGTTGTCTGGATGAACTATTGAATTGTGGATCTGCCAATTGAATATTACTTGGAATGCCCCAAGTTGAAATATCAATTTGATGACTTGGTTGTGGTGGAATTAGGCTTGGAAGTACATAAGCTTCCAAGTTTGTATAAAAGCTGAGGTCCCTGTATTTCATCGAAACACTTACGCGATATTTATATGATTTGATACAAAGTTCACTTGTGAACCGGAGTTAAGTATTGCTCTGAATTCACTTAATACTCCATTGGCAGCAGCAATTATAACTTTTGCTGTAGCCAACAATACATAGCCCTGGCGGCCCCCAGCAGTATTTGCAGCGACAGTCGTAACTGCAACAGGGTTGGATGGAAATTCGCTATTTGAATCATTATTACTCCGAGCAACACTTGGTCCTGAGGCTTGTTTTGAAGAATTTGTTTCTTTTCTGGCGTTGTGTTGCTTCTTTTCCAAATGCAGCAACGTGTTGTGTTTCTTTGTACATTTTTTGCAACATCCTGCTGCGCATGTTTTTGATGTATGGTCGTTTTTAAAACAGTTAACACACAATTTTTGCTGCCGAACTCACTGTAACTGCATTGGTTCTGATAATTGCAAGAACTTGTTAGAGTGGTATAGTTTATGGGTTTCGTTGTAACAAAATTTGCACACAGCTTTATTGATAGGTCTTTCCTTCTGACCGACTGCTTCCTTTGATTGGAACTGAATTTCTAAGAATAATAAAAATTCTGTAATTTTTGGGTTCCTTCAATGACTGATACGCATGTTTCCATCGAGCTTTTTGATTAACAATTGGAGCAACATCGTCCCATGACGATGTTTCAATGTCAATGTCGTTTAGCGCCAATAAGCATTCCTTTATGTCCCAGATGTTGAAAATGCCATTTTCGAATTTCGAAAAAACAAAAGTTGTGCTGAATTGTGCTAGGTTTGTGCCCAATTGTGCCGTAAAAAGTTTTTCGAAAAATTGAAAATTGACCGAGATATTGCGAAAAAACTTTTTTCCAAAAAAAATCGCTGGGATTGCCATTTTGTTTTTTTGCAAAAACAAAAGTTGTGCTGGATTGTGCTAGCGGAGTACATAATTGTGCCGTTTTTAAAAAAGTTCTATCTCAATCCGTTTTCGAAAAAATCGCTATTTTCGAAAAAATCCTAGAATTGCCATTTTGTTTTTTCGCAAAAACAAAAGTTGTGCTGAATTGTGCTAGATTTGTGCCCAATTGTGCCGCAAAAAGTTTTTCGAAAAAATGAAAATTGACAGAGATACAGCGAAAAAACTTTTCGCAACAAAAATCGCTGAAATTTTCATTGTAGGTTTTTTGGGCAGCAAAAGTTGTGCTAGGTTCTTCTAGTGGAGGGTGTTATTGTGCCGTTTCAAGCTAAGTTCTATCTCAAACCGTTTTCGAGAAAATCGCTAATCAAAATTTTGGCGATTTTTCAAAAAAATGCTCTAATTTTGTTAAAATCGCGATTTTTGCAAATCCAAAAACTGTGCTGAATTGTGCTCGCCTAGCACAATTTTTTCGTAATACATCAAAAAGAGCTCATTTCAATGGTTCATAAAAATAATCGCCATTTTAACTTTTTTAGCCATTTTCCATATAACTTTGCAAAAAACGCGAATTTCAAAAATCCAAAAGTTGTGCTGGATTGTGCTCGCCTAGCACAATTTTGCTATCATATTCCAAAAAGCGCAAACTTTTTGTAAAAGTCCCAAAAACGCCAAAAATTCTAGAATTGCCATTTTGTTTTTTCGCAAAAACAAAAGTTGTGCTAGATTGTGCTAGCCGCGTAGACAATTGTGACGTTTCAAGCTAAGTTCTATCTCAAACCGTTTTCGAGAAAATCGCTAATCAAAATTTTGGCGATTTTTCAAAAAAATGCTCTAATTTTGTTAAAATCGCGATTTTTGCAAATCCAAAAACAATCCAGCACAACTTTTGTTTTTGCGAAAAAACAAAATGGCAATTCTAGAATTTTTGGCGTTTTTGGGACTTTTACAAAAAGTTTGCGCTTTTTGGAATATGATAGCAAAATTGTGCTAGGCGAGCACAATCCAGCACAACTTTTGGATTTTTGAAATTCGCGTTTTTTGCAAAGTTATATGGAAAATGGCTAAAAAAGTTAAAATGGCGATTATTTTTATGAACCATTGAAATGAGCACTTTTTGATGTATCACGAAAAAATTGTGCTAGGCGAGCACAATTCAGCACAGTTTTTGGATTTGCAAAAATCGCGATTTTAACAAAATTAGAGCATTTTTTTGAAAAAATCGCCAAAATTTTAATTAGCTATTTTCTCGAAAACGGTTTGAGATAGAGCTCAGTTTTTGGATTTGCAAAAATCGCGATTTTAACAAAATTAGAGCATTTTTTTTGAAAAATCGCCAAAATTTTGATTAGCGATTTTCTCGAAAACGGTTTGAGATAGAACTTAGCTTGAAACGGCACAATTGTCTACGCGGCTAGCACAATCCAGCACAACTTTTGTTTTTGCGAAAAAACAAAATGGCAATTCTAGAATTTTTGGCGTTTTTGGGACTTTTACAAAAAGTTGGCGCTTTTTGGAATATGATAGCAAAATTGTGCTAGGCGAGCACAATCCAGCACAACTTTTGGATTTTTGAAATTCGCGTTTTTTGCAAAGTTATATGGAAAATGGCTAAAAAAGTTAAAATGGCGATTATTTTTATGAACCATTGAAATGAGCACTTTTTGATGTATCACGAAAAAATTGTGCTAGGCGAGCACAATTCAGCACAGTTTTTGGATTTGCAAAAATCGCGATTTTAAATTTAGAGCATTTTTTTGAAAAAATCGCCAAAATTTTAATTAGCGATTTTCTCGAAAACGGTTTGAAATAGAGCTTAGCTTGAAACGGCACAATAACACCCTCCTCTAGAAGAACCTAGCACAACTTTTGCTGCCCAAAAAACCTACAATGAAAATTTCAGCGATTTTTGTTGCGAAAAGTTTTTTTCGCTGTATCTCTGTCAATTTTCATTTTTTCGAAAAACTTTTTGCGGCACAATTGGGCACAAATCTAGCACAATTCAGCACAACTTTTGTTTTTGCGAAAAAAACAAAATGGCAATTCTAGGATTTTTTCGAAAATAGCGATTTTTTCGAAAACGGATTGAGATAGAACTTTTTTAAAAACGGCACAATTATGTACTCCGCTAGCACAATCCAGCACAACTTTTGTTTTTGCAAAAAAACGAAATGGCAATCCCAGCGGTTTTTTTGGAAAAAAAGTTTTTTCGCAATATCTCGGTCAATTTTCAATTTTTCGAAAAAATTTTTACGGCACAATTGGGCACAAACCTAGCACAATTCAGCACAACTTTTGTTTTTTTCGAAATTCGAAAATGGCATTTTCAACATCTGGGACATCATTCCTTTGTGTTATCATGTAAATTTTCCAACGACGAAGCAGATGATGTTGCTAATTTTGCTACAAGAACGCGTTTGTTGTTGTATAGATCTTGTAGCCTTCTCCAAGCAGCGGCATAATTCACATCAGTTAGGGTGAACTGGCTGTATAGCTGGAATGCTCAGTACGTGGAACTGACGCTACGTCACTTTGTTTATTGTATCTATCTTAAGTTGATAGTAGTACTTTGGGTGGTTTTCTTCCATATTCAATAATCCATTTAGGAATCGCCTTAAAACCGTCATTGGAGCTGAAATTTGCCGAATTAACCCATGATTTTCGGACACCACTTGTAGTTTATTCAGTGAAATCATTGCTGTAGCGCCATTGCTTGCGGGCTGCAGTACCTATTGCTGTGTATCTACACCATCAATTCGCTGATTTTGGAGTAAAAGTTTCTAGTGAAGTATTGATGCTACTTTGTTAGATCAGATGTATCATTGAGTACGCTTAACTTAGTATCTTACGTCTCAAATTGAGTCCAAGCTTCTGGGAGACGTCGCAACCGCTAATTGTAGTACTCCGCAGTCTTTCTCTCAAAGGTATCCTCCTTGTAGTTCCGAATGATCGGATGAATAACCTTCCCCGTCTTTTGTTGAGAAACCAATAACTGAGCCGCTGTTTCCATCTTGTTCAAATTGACAGTTGTATTGATGAAATGGATAGTAATAAACGAAATCCTGGGTGCCGCTTGATTGAAAGCGTCTGGCGTGTTTATATCCAACTCTGAACAATATTTCAAGTTCCTTACCACTTATAGGGGAAACTTAAATTTCAAAGGTGTTTTTTGGGGTCAACAAATGTTTATGATAAATGTGAATAGTATGATTCAACCCAAACGCATGAATTTGGACTGTTTTGGAATACATTCAAGCACTTGTAACTTGAAGGTTTACAGAATGATAAAACGGTATTTTTCTTTCTGATATTAATTGTACTTTATTGCTCATATTTATTCCATACATAATGCTGATCGTTTACATTTCATGTGTAATCAATGAACATTAAATAACTAAAAATTGCAAACAGATTAATTTTATGTCGCTACCTTTAGTAGGTCAATGTAAAAACATTCAGGGCATTCACTTATAAATGCGTTATTGATTATTATTAGTAAATTATTTTATTGGGACGTCATCATACAGTACTTCCAAAGTTTTTAATATGAAGGGGATAAAAGTATTACCTAGTACAACATTAACCGTCAATAAAGTCTTCTATAACTTTGGTGTGTTTGGGCGATAAACGAAGAAGTTGCATGATCACTTCAAGTTGTTTAGTGCACGGCCGTACAGTGGTACAGAATCAAACTCCATCGGCCAAAATTCAATAACTTTTGTTCTAGTAGACATTTCTGAGTTCTGCAAAAAACCTAAATTAGACAAGGACTCAAGGATTATCTTGAGATATGAAATGTTTCGATTTTAAAGCAAATTAAAATTTTTATTTTTTTGCTTTTTTTAACATATATTTACGTATTTGTTCATAATGCGAAGAAAAACAATTATTTTCTTGTTTTACAGATTTTCAGATTTTGAAAATTGTAAAAACATTATTTTATTTTTGACTTTGTCGAACTCTTCTTACACATTTTGAGAGATTTTTAATATATATTTTGGTTTCTTAGCTTTATTATGACGCTAAAAAGCTATGTTTGTGCCAAATATAGTTTGTAATAAATATTTTAAAAAATATCCTTTTTGAAAAATGTCTGACTTTGGACCAACACATCTTTTTTCCTTCAGAAGCCTTTATATATATATTTGTGAAAGGTTGATGGGTTCCCCGTTCCCCAGTTCTGGATAACTTCTGCCTGCACAAAATTGCCTCCTTGGAAGATAGGATACATTTAGTGCAAAACGTCAGATTCATTAGTTCCAAAACGGAATTTATTCATTTTTTTCTCAAAAGTAGATACGCAGATAATAATATGAGTAAAATTCCTCTATCCTCATGCTAAATTTTATAACAATCGGAGTTCATTTGCCGTTACTATGCCCAAAAACCCTAATAACGCGTAATTAAGCAGACAAATCGAATTACTGCATGAGAACTGCACATTCAGGAGTAAACATTGACATTGTTTTATTGATCGTATACATGAATATCAATTAAATTATCCTCAATTATTACACTTAATAAACATTTATTTTTTTATATACATCTATATATCTATATATATATAAATGAATCTGTGTTTGTATGTTTGTTTGTTTGTTTGATCTTTATAGCAGCCTAAACTACTGAACCCATCTTCTTGAAATTTTCACAGTATGTTCATGCTGAACTGGTGGTGAAAATAGGCTATATAAATTTTTGATATTTTCAGTGGGCGTGGTACCTCCAACACAATTTGGGGAATTATTCGTTTTTATATAAATTAGCATATTCGGAATACTGTTGTAGCTAGAGTCTTGAATTTTTGTAAAAGTTCACTAATTATTAGTCTGTACAGTTGTGTCAAAAAGGGGCGGTATTGGAAAAGTGGGCGTGGCACCTCCCATACGAAATTAAAACCTATTATTGAATATTGTCAGTTCTATGACACCTAGAGTGCTGTAATTTTGTGTAAGTGCATCTAGCATCAATGTGCATAGTTGTGCCAAAAATGGGCGGTATTGGAAAAGTGGGCGTGGCACCTCTCATACGAAGTTAAAACCTATTATTGAATATTGTCAGTTCTATGACACCTAGAGTGCTGAAATTTTGTGTAAGTGCATCTAGCATCAATGTGCATAGTCGTTTCAAAAATGGGCGGTATTGGAAAAGTGGGCGTGGCACCTCCCATACGAAGTTAAACCTATTATTGAATATTGTCAGTTATATGACACATAGAGGCTGTAATTTTGTGTAAGTGCATCCAGCATCAATGTGTATAGTTGTGCCAAAAATGGGCGGTATTGGAAAAGTGGGCGTGGCACCTCCCTATTATTGAATATTGCCAGTTATATGACACCTAGAGTGCTGAAATTTTGTGTAAGTGCATCTAGCATCAATGTGCATAGTTGTGCCAAAAATGGGCGGTATTGGAAAAGTGGGCGTGGCTCCTCCCATATGAAGTTAAAACCTATTATTGAATGACACCTATTGTGCTGTAATTTTGTGTAAGTGCATCTAGCATCAACGTGCATAGTTGTGCCAAAAATGGGCGGTATTGGAAAAGTGGGCATGGCACCTCCCATACGAAGTTAAAACCTATTATTGAATATTGTCAATTCTATGACACCTAGAGTTCTGTAATTGTGTGTAAGTGCATCTAGCATCAATGTGCATAGTTGTGGAAAAAATGGGCGGTATGGGAAAAGTGGGCGTGGCACCTCCCATACGAAGTTAAAACCTATTATTGAATGACACCTATTGTGCTGTAATTTTGTGTAAGTGCATCTAGCATCAACGTGCATAGTTGTGGCAAAAATGGGCGGTATTGGAAAAGTGGGCGTGGCTCCTCCCATATGAAGTTAAAACCTATTATTGAATGACACCTATTGTGCTGCAATTTTGTGTAAGTGCATCTAGCATCAATGTGCATAGTTGTGCCAAAAATGGGCGGTATTGGAAAAGTGGGCGTGGCTCCTCCCATATGAAGTTAAAACCTATTATTGAATGACACCTATTGTGCTGCAATTTTGTGTAAGTGCATCTAGCATCAATGTGCATAGTTGTGCCAAAAATGGTCGGTATTGGAAAAGTGGGCGTGGCCCCTCCCATATGAAGTTAAAACCTATTATTGAACATGTAAGGAAAGGCTAAAGTCGGGCGGGGCCGACTATATAATACCCTACACCACTCCCTGCGTATGTACCTCGCTTTGATTACTAAACCCAGGTATTTCATGGGAGCAATTTTATGTAGTTCATACAAATTATATTCATATAATTTATATGCTATAAATTCATCTTCAGTCAAATTTAACGAGTATGATAAATAATATGGTAATTGATCTAATTGTCCGACAGACAAATACAAATTATACAGTAGTATACCAAAGTCATTTCAAAGTATGGACATATGGACATCACCCAAACAATTCTCATTGCAATTCAATTCGGTAAAAAAGTGAAATCGGGAAGGATTTTTACATCCTGTAAATGTATGTGTTTGACAAAAAATGTTAAATCGGAAAGGACATTTGTATGGGGGTATATTGAAACCTGGAACGATGTGACCCGCTTTCACCATGTCTGTTTATTGGTGAAATATAATATGTAAAATTTGGCCAAAATCGGTTAAACATTCGGGAGCAACATTTGTATGGGGGCTATATCTAAATCTGAACCTATCTTACCCACTTTCACCATAGATGTTTCTAGTTCGATTATAAGATGTTGTGCCAATTTTAAAGAAAAACGGGTACAATGTGTGGATTTTAGAGCGGAAAATGTCAAATCGGGAGCGACATTTGTATGGGGGCTATATCTAAATCTGAACCGATCTTACCCAATTTTTGCACAGGTGTTTCTAGTTGGATTGTAAGATGCTGTGCCAATTTTAAAGAAAATCGGGTACAATATGTGGTTTCTAAAGCGGAAAAAGTGAAATAGGGAGCGACATTTGTATGGGGGCTATATCTAAATCTGAACCGATCTTACCCAATTTTTGCATACGTGTTTCTAGTTGGATTATAAGATGTTCTGCCAAATTTATAGAAAATCGGGTACAATATGTCGTTTCTAGAGCGGAAAATGTCAAATCGGGAGCGACATTTGTATGGGGGCTATATCTAAATCTGAACCGATCTTACCCAATTTTTGCACAGGTGTTTCTATTTGGATTATAAGGTGCTGTGCCAATTTTAAAGAAAATCGGGTACAATATGTGGTTTCTAAAGCGGAAAAAGTGAAATAGGGAGCGACATTTGTATGGGGGCTATATCTAAATCTGAACCGATCTTACCCAATTTTTGCATAGGTGTTTCTAGTTGGATTATAAGATGTTGTGCCACATTTAAAGAAAATCGGGTCCTATATGTGCTTTATAGGGCGGAAAAAGTCAAATCGGGAGCGACATTTGTATGGGGGCTATATCTAAATCTGAACCGATTTCCTCCAAATTCAATACCGATGGTCATTGGCCAGAAAAAATAACTTCTGCCAAGTTTCATGACAATCGGACAACAATTGCGACCTGTAGAGTGCGAACAAGCTTAGATGGACAGCAGACGGACAGACGGACAGACGGACGGACGGACGGACGGACGGACGGACGGACGGACGGACGGACGGACGGACGGACGGACGGACAGACAGACATCGTTAAATCGACTCAGCTGGTGATTCTAAGCCGATCGGTATACTTAAAGGTGGGTCTAGCTCGATTATTTCTCGGTGTTACAAACATTTGGGGCGAAACTAACTTATAATACCCTAGCCCACGAAGTGGTGTAGGGTATAATGACACCTATTGTGCTGCAATTTTGTGTAAGTGCATCTAGCATCAACGTGCATAGTTGTGCCAAAAATGGGCGGTATTGGAAAAGTGGGCGTGGCTCCTCCCATATGAAGTTAAAACCTATTATTGAATGACACCTATTGTGCTGTAATTTTGTGTAAGTGCATCTAGCATCAACGTGCATAGTTGTGGCAAAAATGGGCGGTATTGGAAAAGTGGGCGTGGCACCTCCCATACGAAGTTAAAACCTATTATTGAATATTGTCAGTTCTATGACACATAGAGTGCTGTAATTTTGTGTAAGTGCATCTAGCATCAATGTGCATAGTTGTGCCAAAAATGGGCGGTATTGGAAAAGTGGGCGTGGCCCCTCCCATATGAAGTTAAAACCTATTATTGAATGACACCTATTGTGCTGTAATTTTGTGTAAGTGCATCTAGCATCAACGTGCATAGTTGTGGCAAAAATGGGCGGTATTGGAAAAGTGGGCGTGGCACCTCCCATACGAAGTTAAAACCTATTATTGAATATTGTCAGTTCTATGACACATAGAGTGCTGTAATTTTGTGTAAGTGCATCTAGCATCAACGTGCATAGTTGTGCCAAAAATGGGCGGTATTGGAAAAGTGGGCGTGGCACCTCCCATACGAAGTTAAAACCTATTATTGAATATTGTCAATTCTATGACACCTAGAGTTCTGTAATTTTGTGTAAGTGCATCTAGCATCAATGTGCATAGTTGTGCCAAAAATGGGCGGTATTGGAAAAGTGGGCGTGGCACCTCCCATACGAAGTTAAAACCTATTATTGAATATTGTCAGTTCTATGACACATAGAGTGCTGTAATTTTGTGTAAGTGCATCTAGCATCAATGTGCATAGTTGTGCCAAAAATGGGCGGTATTGGAAAAGTGGGCGTGGCACCTCCCATACGAAGTTAAAACCTATTATTGAATATTGTCAGTTCTATGACACATAGAGTGCTGTAATTTTGTGTAAGTGCATCTAGCATCAATGTGCATAGTTGTGCCAAGAATGGGCGGTATTGGAAAAGTGGGCGTGGCACCTCCCATACGAAGTTAAAACCTATTTTTGAATATTGTCAGTTATATGACAGCTAGAGTGCTGAAATTTTGTGTAAGTGCATCTAGCATCAATGTGCATAGTTGTGCCAAAAATGGGCGGTATTGGAAATGTGGGCGTGGCACCTCCCATATGAAGATAAACCTATTATTGAATGACACCTATTGTACTGCAATTTTGTGTAAGTGCCTCTAGCATCAACGTGCATAGTTGTGCCAAAAATGGGCGGTATTGGAAAAGTGGGCGTGGCACCTCCCATACGAAGTTAAAACCTATTATTGAATATTGTCAGTTATATGACACCTAGAGTGCTGAAATTTTGTGTAAGTCATCTAGCATCAATGTGCATAGTTGTGCCAAAAATAGGCGGTATTGGAAAAGTGGGCGTGGCACCTCCAATACGAAGTTAAAACCTATTATTGAATATTGTCAGTTCTATGACACCTAGAGTGCTGAAATTTTGTGTAAGTGCATCTAGATTCAATGTGCATAGTTGTGACAAAAATGGGCGGTAATGGAAATGTGGACGTGGCACCTCCCATACGAAGTTAAAACCCATTTTCGAATATATGCCGTTCTATGGCAGATAAAAAACTGAAATTTTGTGTAAGTGCATCTAGCATCAATGTGCGTAACTGTGTCCAAATAATGGGAGATATTGGAAATAAGGGCGTGGTACCTTCCATACGAAGTTAAAACCTATTATCGAATATATTCAGCTACAATACTTATCTTTTGTGTGAGTGCATCTAGCATAAAACCTGCGTAGTTGTGCCAAAAATGGACGGTATTGGGAAAGTGGGCGTGGTACCTCACATACGAAGTTAAAACATATTATCGAATATTGTCAGTAGGTGTCATAGATCTAGAGTGCTGAAATTTTGTGTGAGTTGATCCAGTGTAAATAGTTGTGCAAAGATGGGCGGAAAGTGGGCGTGATCCTTCCCATTTGAAATTAAAACCAGTTTTTTGAGTATATTCTGCAACGATATTCCTATATTGTTGTGTGAGTTAATTTAGTTGTAACCTGCTTAGGCAATATACAAATGGGCGGGATTTGAAAAATGGCGCATTTTTGATTTGAATTTTGTAAAATTACACGTTTTCTGTGGATTTTCTTAGCACAATAGTAAAGAAAGGTTATAAAAAGAAAAAATATTCATTCGCCAACAGCCGACTTAAGTCAAGAAAACGGATATTATATTAATTTTTTAGTTTTTGTGTTATTTGATTAGTGAACAATTTGATTGATTTTCTATGTGTTTTGAATGTAATGCAATTTCTTCTTACGAATGAAGTTTTTTGTTTAGGTAATGGAAAGGAGGAGAATCACATTTAACAAAAAATCAATTTGATTTTGACATCTTTTCAATTATTCGCCGTAAACTAAAGTTCTCCATGGAACATATCCATTTCTTTATTATCTCAGGGAAGAACCTTGATTATAATTGGTGCATATATTACCGATCAGGACAAAAATTAATATGAAAGCAGATTTTAATTTTACCGTTTGTTTTTTTGCATGGCGAAGCGGGCGGGGGTTCAGCTAGTTACTTATAAAATAGAAATATACTTAAGAAACTTTTAAAATTGAACTAGTTTTGTATTTCTTGAAATATTTCATTTAAATATTCTGCAACAATCGGACAACAATTGCGACCTGTAGAGTGCGAACAAGCTTAGATGGACAGCAGACGGACAGACGGACGGACGGACGGACAGACAGACATCGTTAAATCGACTCAGCTGGTGATTCTAAGCCGATCGGTATACTTAAAGGTGGGTCTAGCTCGATTATTTCTCGGTGTTACAAACATTTGGGGCGAAACTAACATATAATACCCTAGCCCACGAAGTGGTGTAGGGTATAATGACACCTATTGTGCTGCAATTTTGTGTAAGTGCATCTAGCATCAACGTGCATAGTTGTGCCAAAAATGGGCGGTATTGGAAATGTGCATAGTTGTGCCAAGAATGGGCGGTATTGGAAAAGTGGGCGTGGCACCTCCCATACGAAGTTAAAACCTATTATTGAATATTGTCAGTTATATGACACCTAGAGTGCTGAAATTTTGTGTAAGTGCATCTAGCATCAATGTGCATAGTTGTGCCAAAAATGGGCGGTATTGGAAATGTGGGCGTGGCACCTCCCATATGAAGTTAAAACCTATTATTGAATGACACCTATTGTACTGCAATTTTGTGTAAGTGCCTCTAGCATCAACGTGCATAGTTGTGCCAAAAATGGGCGGTATTGGAAAAGTGGGCGTGGCACCTCCCATACGAAGTTAAAACCTATTATTGAATATTGTCAGTTATATGACACCTAGAGTGCTGAAATTTTGTGTAAGTCATCTAGCATCAATGTGCATAGTTGTGCCAAAAATAGGCGGTATTGGAAAAGTGGGCGTGGCACCTCCAATACGAAGTTAAAACCTATTATTGAATATTGTCAGTTCTATGACACCTAGAGTGCTGAAATTTTGTGTAAGTGCAACTAGATTCAATGTGCATAGTTGTGACAAAAATGGGCGGTAATGGAAATGTGGACGTGGCACCTCCCATACGAAGTTAAAACCCATTTTCGAATATATGCCGTTCTATGGCAGATAAAAAACTGAAATTTTGTGTAAGTGCATCTAGCATCAATGTGCGTAACTGTGTCCAAATAATGGGAGATATTGGAAATAAGGGCGTGGTACCTTCCATACGAAGTTAAAACCTATTATCGAATATATTCAGCTACAATACTTATCTTTTGTGTGAGTGCATCTAGCATAAAACCTGCGTAGTTGTGCCAAAAATGGACGGTATTGGGAAAGTGGGCGTGGTACCTCACATACGAAGTTAAAACATATTATCGAATATTGTCAGTAGGTGTCATAGATCTAGAGTGCTGAAATTTTGTGTGAGTTGATCCAGTGTAAATAGTTGTGCAAAGATGGGCGGAAAGTGGGCGTGATCCTTCCCATTTGAAATTAAAACCAGTTTTTTGAGTATATTCTGCAACGATATTCCTATATTGTTGTGTGAGTTAATTTAGTTGTAACCTGCTTAGGCAATATACAAATGGGCGGGATTTGAAAAATGGCGCATTTTTGATTTGAATTTTGTAAAATTACACGTTTTCTGTGGATTTTCTTAGCACAATAGTAAAGAAAGGTTATAAAAAGAAAAAATATTCATTCGCCAACAGCCGACTTAAGTCAAGAAAACGGATATTATATTAATTTTTTAGTTTTTGTGTTATTTGATTAGTGAACAATTTGATTGATTTTCTATGTGTTTTGAATGTAATGCAATTTCTTCTTACGAATGAAGTTTTTTGTTTAGGTAATGGAAAGGAGGAGAATCACATTTAACAAAAAATCAATTTGATTTTGACATCTTTTCAATTATTCGCCGTAAACTAAAGTTCTCCATGGAACATATCCATTTCTTTATTATCTCAGGGAAGAACCTTGATTATAATTGGTGCATATATTACCGATCAGGACAAAAATTAATATGAAAGCAGATTTTAATTTTACCGTTTGTTTTTTTGCATGGCGAAGCGGGCGGGGGTTCAGCTAGTTACTTATAAAATAGAAATATACTTAAGAAACTTTTAAAATTGAACTAGTTTTGTATTTCTTGAAATATTTCATTTAAATATTCTGCAACAGTATTACCGTTCTGTAATAGCTGTGTTACCACATGCCGAAATTCCGGTTACGGTAATTCCATCATTTGATAGATAACAGTCCTTTTTGGCGCAAATAATATCGTGATATGCCGAAAAGAGATCAGATTTTTTCGTTGTAGTAGAGAGTATGGGTATTTGGCTGAATATTGGGTTTAAGTCCAGAAATAATGCAAGTGCCTCTTCTGTTGTGAATTTCTTTTCCTCTTTTGGTGTAGGCACGCTATTCAAAATCCTCGTTGTTCTCGATGGAGAGGCTGTAATTACTTTTTACATTTCCTTTCCGATTTTAATTGGTTTATAAACGCCTCTTTGATGTTTGAAACGTTCATATAACCTTTCTTTAGTGCGACTGTATCTAGATTTTAAATTAGTAACGAAGATTTCGACTTTCACGTTAATTGTATCTCTTGATTCAGTTGTTAACAAATCATACGGTATTCTGTTTTTAATTATATTTATAATATCTTCTATTTCCTGGTTCTTCGTATAGGCTTCCGCCAATTCTTTACAACCGAATGATTCCAGGTATAGTTGAATAATGAAAATAAAACAGAATTTGAATTCATTTATACTGCGTCCACGTATGCTACAAACTCCAAATTTTTACGAAAATTGATTTAGCTTGTTAAAAGTAACAATTTTTAAATGTAACAGATAAAAGAAAATATAATTAAAAATACAACAAACATGATCGAATTTGAGGGACATTGATCTGCATTTAATTGATATTTAGGTATACGATCAATAAAATGATGTCAATTTTCACTCCTAAAAGTATTGCAGTACTACTTGCGTGTAGTTTTCATGCAGTAATTAGATTTGCCCCTGACTATTGGCATTGAATGTAGCCTATCTTCCCAGGGGCAATTTCGTGGAGGCAACAGTTACCCTAAAAAACGGGGAACCCTTCAACCTTTCGAAATATGTACATATTTTGTTAAAGGCTTCTGAAGGAAAAAAGTTGTGTTGGTCCAAAGTCAGACATTTGTTCAAAACAGGATAATTTTAAAATAATTATTACAAGCAAATTTTTATTGGGCTCAAACATAATTTTGGCGTCATAATAAAGCTAAGAAATTTGAGTGCAAAATCTCTTAAAATGTGTGAGAACCAGTACGACAAAGTCAAAAAAATAGGTTTTTCAATTCAAAATCTGAAAAAGGTAAAAATCTGTATACAAAACAAGTAAGAAAAGGCTAAAGTCGGGCGGGGCCGACTATATAATACCCTACACCATTCCCTGTGTATGTACCTCGCTTTGATTACTAAACCCAGGTATTTCATGGGAGCAATTTTATGTAGTTCATATAAATTATACAGCTACTATAAATTCATCTTTAGCCATATTTAACGAATATGGTTAATAATATGGTAATTGATCCAATTATCCGACAGACAAAAACAAATTATACAGTAGTAATAGGACCGACATTTCAAAAGGGGGCCAATAACAACATTCTGGGACTTGTCCAAAACATGGGCCTATATATTTCTCATTCACTGTAGGTATTCCTAGTTGAAAAAATATTATGATCTGCAAAATTTGATGAAGATCCGATGTAAGATGTAGTTTCTAGAGCTGTAATAGATCAGAAAGGGCCCCATTTGGGTTATACCAAAGTATAGACATATGGGCATCTCCCAAACAATTCTCATTACAATTCAATTCGGTAAAAAGTGAAATCGGGAAAGATTTTTGAATCCTGTAAATGTATGTGTTTGACAAAAAATGTTAAATCGGAAAGGACATTTGTATGGGGGTATATTAAAACCTGGAACGATGTGACTCGCTTTCACCATGTATGTTTATTGGTGAAATATAATATGTAAAGTTTGGCCAAAATCGGTTAAATATTCGGGAGCAACATTTGTATGAGGGCTATATCTAAATCTGAACACATCTTACCCTCTTTCATCATAGTTTTTTAGTTGGATTATAAAATGTTATGCCAATTTTAAAGAAAATCGGGTACAATATGTGGTTTCTAAAGCGGAAAAAGTGAAATAGGGAGCGACATTTGTATGGGGGCTATATCTAAATCTGAACAGATCTTACCCAATTTCTGCACAGGTGTTTCTAGTTGGATTATAAGATGTTGTGCCAAATTTAAAGAAAATCGGGTACAAGATGTGGTTTCTAGAGCGGAAAATGTCAAATCGGGAGCGACATTTGTATGGGGGCCAGGGCCGTGCGCAGGGGGGGGTTTGGGGGTTCAAACCCCCCCAGAGAGGTTTCGAACATATACTTTTTAAAACCTTCTAGACTTTCTGACGCAATAAAATATATAATTTTTAATATCTTTTTAAAATAACTTGTCTGAAATGGTAATTTTGTAGTAAAATCATGAAAACACGAAAATTACATAAAAAAATCGTGGACACTTTCTTGAATTTCGGACAAAGGTTACGAAAAATACAAACAAACTAAACGAATTGTGCCAATTTCAAGATTGTGTACTGCTAATTTCGCTAATGGACACCAAATTGTTCGGAAAATTTTCATTTTATTAATCGATACCACTTCTAGACATTCGACTAGAGCTGTATCTTATGAACTTTTAATTGTGTACTGCAAATTGTTTGGAAATTTAATAACAAAATCGTTTAGTAATTATAAAAAAGTGTAGATAAGAATCACTATGATATCATAATGAAATCTAAAATAATCTTAATAAAAGCAAATAATTTGCTTGATGCTTGTAGAGACATTTTTATGGAGCTGTAACTAAATCTGAACCGATGTGTCCTATTTTCATCACAGATGCAACAACAACGGTTTCTGTTACTTCCAATGTTTTGGGAGTTTGCAATTATAACACAAATCCATTTCGACAAACGAAGAAAACTGTTTGATATACATAAACTAACTTCTCTTTGTTCATTTATAACAACTGATGACATGTTTACCGCAAACAAACTAATTTTTCCCACAAAAGAAACTCAAAAACAATGTTCACGTGTCTAAAATTTCGTTTGTATGAAATGCATTTTTTCTCTGCGTGTAGGACGCTATTTTAAAATCTACTTTAAAGTTGCAAACAATAAGAAATGAGAGTTAACTTACTAAAATTTGTGTTATATTTATCACTTATGTCAAATATTTTTCAGAGTTAGTATTTTTTTGTACATATGTAACAAGTATTATTCAAAAGAGAAACAACAAATTCAGTAACATGGATCTACGTAGGAAAACGAAACTCTAAAAAAACCAATTATTTGGTTTTTACATATTTAAGATTATAAAAATGAAGAAACATTTCCAAATATTTTTTATTTAATCGGAATATGCGTATAAAGATTTTGAGTAAACATCCTGTTACTCATGTCCTATATAAATTAAAAACTCCAAAACACTTTAGACATCCTATTTAGACCCATACTTCGTCAAGAAGCATATCCAATTTATGCGGCACTGAAGGGTGTATCGCCGAGGAATTTGATCGTTTTTTGTGTAATATTTCTTCAAAATATATATCGAGGGCTTATATCTAAAAGTGGCTATGAACCATTATCTCGAAAATGAGTTTTTGATGCCAAAATATTCTCAGATTTGGATGTAATCTGTCATATAAATTTGGAAAAGATTTTGGATATCCCCTCGCACGTTAGTTTGTGACTGTAAGTGGCTATGAACATAAAAATAATAGAATAAATAAAATAATAGAAATAAATAGTAATAATAGAAATAATAGAAAGGTTATAATTCGCTACAACGATTTTGTTTAAAACATTTTTCTAGATTTACGGCATATCGTACTATCAAATTCCATCACTTCGCGTTAATAGCATTTTGATTCCCCAGTTATGAAGCTAAAATAGGAAAAATGGTGGCTGTAAAGTCAAAAATTGTGAAAAGTATCTGTAGAAAAACCCGCGTAAAACTTTTGATCATATTGAGAATACCAAAATATTTCTTTGTGATTGCTGACTTCATGGGGAATATTTGTGTATGAAAAGTTTCAGAATTATGAATGAAGAAAGTTAAAATATAAGGAATTGCAACGGCGAATTTTGGATTTTTCATCAATTGCAGCGATTTTCGTGACTGGCTACATATATGTTACAAGCGACCAATCTGATGGATGAAGCTGGAATCTTTAAATTCGCTCTGTACATCACAGAAAATGCGTTTTCCATACAACATTAAGGAGAAAATCAGTTTTTTCGCTCTCCTGAAAAGTTATGTTTTTGTTCATAGCCACTTATGAATATAAGCCCTCGATATGTATGTATGTAATTTCAAGCAACTATTTAAAAAAAGTTCTACACTTAGAGAACAAGTCTGTTAATAAGAGCAGCGATTGTCTGCTGCCTATCAGCAGACACTATTCTGCTATTACAGCTGTTTTTTGGCATAACAGCAGTTTTCTGCAATCTTACATCACCATTCATATAGATGATAGATGGATTACTGAAATTCAATTTTGCCTTCAATGTATCAAAATATTTCTCGAAGATCCTGGCAATACAATATGAGTGGTTTCCAAACGCTCCAGTAAAAATTTCCTAAAAAGTTGGAAAATTAACTATTTATGAGTAAAGTTTCCATCTTTCAAAGCCATAGTAAATAGTTCATTTACTAGAAAAAGGGTAGTAGATTTACTTAAAATCATTTCCTTGGATCTAATAAAAAATTCTTACAATTGAGTAAATTCAAACTTATCTGGAAGACTATTTCCAAGGTTTTAAGTAAGAAAAAAATCTGAAATTTTTTGTATGGAAAAAATTCCATTTAGGAAATTTTAACTTAAAAATGTGTTTATTTCCTAAAAGTAAGTTAACATGTTTACAGAAATGTATGCCGAGTTCTTCATACATTTTGGTATAAATGAACTTATAAAAAACATTTGAAATTGTTTAAAAAATTCTTGAATATTAATCTAAGAAGCAATTCTCGTTCGTTTGCAGAGACTTATTTCTCAATACCTATCTTGCCTTCGCAACAATCATGGAGTAATAGCTCAACTCCTTATGGCAGAGGTAACATGAAACTCTTGAGAAATATCTCATGTTGTCATTTTTTGTATCAGTTTTGCATACTCTGAAGCAAAACTATTTGTTTGATTTTTTAGTTAAATTGAATTATTTTAATTTCACCCTTTTTCCTTGTATAAAATAAAATTTTCCTCAGTTTAAGTAAAAAATTACTCGTTTTGAGGAAAAAAATCAGCAAAATTGTCCTCAGTTTGAGTAAATATTTACTTGATTTGAGTAAACATTTACGTAGTTTTAGGAAATTTTCAGCAAAATTTTTCTAATAATTAGTAAAAATTTACTTAGTTTTAGGAAAATTTCAGCAAAATTTAACTTATATTTGGTAAAAATGTACTTGGTTTCCTAAATTTTAGTTAATTTTAGTTCATTATAGGGTTAATTTTTTTATGAGTGTAGATGAAAACCCCCCCAGGGGAAAATCCTGCGCACGGGCCTGCCATGGAACATATCCATTTCTTTATTATCTCAGGGAAGAACCTTGATTATAATTGGTGCATATATTACCGATCAGGACAAAAATTAATATGAAAGCAGATTTTAATTTTACCGTTTGTTTTTTTGCATGGCGAAGCGGGCGGGGGTTTAGCTAGTTACTTATAAAATAGAAATATACTTAAGAAACTTTTAAAATTGAACTAGTTTTGTATTTCTTGAAATATTTCATTTAAATATTCTGCAACAGTATTACCGTTCTGTAATAGCTGTGTTACCACATGCCGAAATTCCGGTTACGGTAATTCCATCATTTGATAGATAACAGTCCTTTTTGGCGCAAATAATATCGTGATATGCCGAAAAGAGATCAGATTTTTTCGTTGTAGTAGAGAGTATGGGTATTTGGCTGAATATTGGCTTTAAGTCCAGAAATAATGCAAGTGCCTCTTCTGTTGTGAATTTCTTTTCCTCTTTTGGTGTAGGCACGCTATTCAAAATCCTCGTTGTTCTCGATGGAGAGGCTGTAATTACTTTTTACATTTCCTTTCCGATTTTAATTGGTTTATAAACGCCTCTTTGATGTTTGAAACGTTCATATAACCTTTCTTTAGTGCGACTTGTATCTAGATTTTAAATTAGTAACGAAGATTTCGACTTTCACGTTAATTGTATCTCTTGATTCAGTTGTTAACAAATCATACGGTATTCTGTTTTTAATTATATTTATAATATCTTCTATTTCCTGGTTCTTCGTATAGGCTTCCGCCAATTCTTTACAACCGAATGATTCCAGGTATAGTTGAATAATGAAAATAAAACAGAATTTGAATTCATTTATACTGCGTCCACGTATGCTACAAACTCCAAATTTTTACGAAAATTGATTTAGCTTGTTAAAAGTAACAATTTTTAAATGTAACAGAAAAAAGAAAATATAATTAAAAATACAACAAACATGATCGAATTTGAGGGACATTGATCTGCATTTAATTGATATTTAGGTATACGATCAATAAAATGATGTCAATTTTCACTCCTAAAAGTATTGCAGTACTACTTGCGTGTAGTTTTCATGCAGTAATTAGATTTGTCCCTGACTATTGGCATTGAATGTAGCCTATCTTCCCAGGGGCAATTTCGTGGAGGCAACAGTTACCCTAAAAAACGGGGAACCCTTCAACCTTTCGAAATATGTACATATTTTGTTAAAGGCTTCTGAAGGAAAAAAGTTGTGTTGGTCCAAAGTCAGACATTTGTTCAAAACAGGATAATTTTAAAATAATTATTACAAGCAAATTTTTATTGGGCTCAAACATAATTTTGGCGTCATAATAAAGCTAAGAAATTTGAGTGCAAAATCTCTTAAAATGTGTGAGAACCAGTACGACAAAGTCAAAAAAATAGGTTTTTCAATTCAAAATCTGAAAAAGGTAAAAATCTGTATACAAAACAAGTAAGAAAAGACTAAAGTCGGGCGGGGCCGACTATATAATACCCTACACCATTCTCTGTGTATGTACCTCGCTTTGATTACTAAACCCAGGTATTTCATGGGAGCAAATTTATGTAGTTCATATAAATTATACAGCTACTATAAATTCATCTTTAGCCATATTTAACGAATATGGTTAATAATATGGTAATTGATCCAATTATCCGACAGACAAAAACAAATTATACAGTAGTAATAGGACCGACATTTCAAAAGGGGGCCAATAACAACATTCTGGGACTTGTCCAAAACATGGGCCTATATATTTCTCATTCACTGTAGGTATTCCTAGTTGAAAAAATATTATGATCTGCAAAATTTGATGAAGATCCGATGTAAGATGTAGTTTCTAGAGCTGTAATAGATCAGAAAGGGCCCCATTTGGGTTATACCAAAGTATAGACATATGGGCATCTCCCAACCAATTCTCATTACAATTCAATTCGGTAAGAAGTGAAATCGGGAAAGATTTTTGAATCCTGTAAATGAATGTGTTTGACAAAAAATGTTAAATCGGAAAGGACATTTGTATGGGGGTATATTAAAACCTGGAACGATGTGACTCGCTTTCACAATGTATGTTTATTGGTGAAATATAATATGTAAAGTTTGGCCAAAATCGGTTAAATATTCGGGAGCAACATTTGTATGAGGGCTATATCTAAATCTGAACACATCTTACCCTCTTTCATCATAGTTTTTTAGTTGGATTATAAAATGTTATGCCAATTTTAAAGAAAATCGGGTACAATATGTGGTTTCTAAAGCGGAAAAAGTGAAATAGGGAGCGACATTTGTATGGGGGCTATATCTAAATCTGAACAGATCTTACCCAATTTCTGCACAGGTGTTTCTAGTTGGATTATAAGATGTTGTGCCAAATTTAAAGAAAATCGGGTACAAGATGTGGTTTCTAGAGCGGAAAATGTCAAATCGGGAGCGACATTTGTATGGGGGCCAGGGCCGTGCGCAGGGGGGGGGTTTGGGGGTTCAAACCCCTCAGAGAGGTTTCGAACATATACTTTTTAAAACATTCTAGACTTTCTAAAGCAATAAAATATAGAATTTCTAAGGTCTTTTTAAAATAACTCGTCTGAAATGGTAATTTTGCAGTAAAATCATGAAAACACGAAAATTACATAAAAAATCGTGGACACTTTCTTGAATTTCGGACAGAGGTTATGAAAAATGCAAACAAACTAAACCAATTGTGCCAATTTCAAAATTGTGTAATGCTAATTTCGCTAATGGACACCAAATTGTTCGGAAAATTTTCATTTTTATTAACCGACACCACTTATTGACATTCGACTAGAGCTGTATCTTATGAACTTTTAATTGTGTACTGCAAATTGTTTGGAAATTTAATAACAAAATCGTTTAGTAATTATAAAAAAGTGTAGATAAGAATCACTATGATATCATAATGAAATCTAAAATAATCTTAATAAAAGCAAATAATTTGCTTGATGCTTGTAGAGCGCTAAGATGTAACATTTGCGATTGGACATTTTTATGGAGCTGTAACTAAATCTGAACCGATGTGTCCTATTTTCATCACAGATGCAACAACAACGGTTTCTGTTACTTCCAATGTTTTGGGAGTTTGCAATTATAACACAAATCCATTTCGACAAACGAAGAAAACTGTTTGATATACATAAACTAACTTCTCTTTGTTCATTTATAACAACTGATGACATGTTTACCGCAAACAAACTAATTTTTCCCACAAAAGAAACTCAAAAACAATGTTCACGTGTCTAAAATTTCGTTTGTATGAAATGCATTTTTTCTCTGCGTGTAGGACGCTATTTTAAAATCTACTTTAAAGTTGCAAACAATAAGAAATGAGAGTTAACTTACTAAAATTTGTGTTATATTTATCACTTATGTCAAATATTTTTCAGAGTTAGTATTTTTTTGTACATATGTAACAAGTATTATTCAAAAGAGAAACAACAAATTCAGTAACATGGATCTACGTAGGAAAACGAAACTCTAAAAAAACCAATTATTTGGTTTTTACATATTTAAGATTATAAAAATGAAGAAACATTTCCAAATATTTTTTATTTAATCGGAATATGCGTATAAAGATTTTGAGTAAACATCCTGTTACTCATGTCCTATATAAATTAAAAACTCCAAAACACTTTAGACATCCTATTTAGACCCATACTTCGTCAAGAAGCATATCCAATTTATGCGGCACTGAAGGGTGTATCGCCGAGGAATTTGATCGTTTTTTGTGTAATATTTCTTCAAAATATATATCGAGGGCTTATATCTAAAAGTGGCTATGAACCATTATCTCGAAAATGAGTTTTTGATGCCAAAATATTCTCAGATTTGGATGTAATCTGTCATATAAATTTGGAAAAGATTTTGGATATCCCCTCGCACGTTAGTTTGTGACTGTAAGTGGCTATGAACATAAAAATAATAGAATAAATAAAATAATAGAAATAAATAGTAATAATAGAAATAATAGAAAGGTTATAATTCGCTACAACGATTTTGTTTAAAACATTTTTCTAGATTTACGGCATATCGTACTATCAAATTCCATCACTTCGCGTTAATAGCATTTTGATTCCCCAGTTATGAAGCTAAAATAGGAAAAATGGTGGCTGTAAAGTCAAAAATTGTGAAAAGTATCTGTAGAAAAACCCGCGTAAAACTTTTGATCATATTGAGAATACCAAAATATTTCTTTGTGATTGCTGACTTCATGGGGAATATTTGTGTATGAAAAGTTTCAGAATTATGAATGAAGAAAGTTAAAATATAAGGAATTGCAACGGCGAATTTTGGATTTTTCATCAATTGCAGCGATTTTCGTGACTGGCTACATATATGTTACAAGCGACCAATCTGATGGATGAAGCTGGAATCTTTAAATTCGCTCTGTACATCACAGAAAATGCGTTTTCCATACAACATTAAGGAGAAAATCAGTTTTTTCGCTCTCCTGAAAAGTTATGTTTTTGTTCATAGCCACTTATGAATATAAGCCCTCGATATGTATGTATGTAATTTCAAGCAACTATTTAAAAAAAGTTCTACACTTAGAGAACAAGTCTGTTAATAAGAGCAGCGATTGTCTGCTGCCTATCAGCAGACACTATTCTGCTATTACAGCTGTTTTTTGGCATAACAGCAGTTTTCTGCAATCTTACATCACCATTCATATAGATGATAGATGGATTACTGAAATTCAATTTTGCCTTCAATGTATCAAAATATTTCTCGAAGATCCTGGCAATACAATATGAGTGGTTTCCAAACGCTCCAGTAAAAATTTCCTAAAAAGTTGGAAAATTAACTATTTATGAGTAAAGTTTCCATCTTTCAAAGCCATAGTAAATAGTTCATTTACTAGAAAAAGATTTACTTAAAATCATTTCCTTGGATCTAATAAAAAATTCTTACAATTGAGTAAATTCAAACTTATCTGGAAGACTATTTCCAAGGTTTTAAGTAAGAAAAAAATCTGAAATTTTTTGTATGGAAAAAATTCCATTTAGGAAATTTTAACTTAAAAATGTGTTTATTTCCTAAAAGTAAGTTAACATGTTTACAGAAATGTATGCCGAGTTCTTCATACATTTTGGTATAAATGAACTTATAAAAAACATTTGAAATTGTTTAAAAAATTCTTGAATATTAATCTAAGAAGCAATTCTCGTTCGTTTGCAGAGACTTATTTCTCAATACCTATCTTGCCTTCGCAACAATCATGGAGTAATAGCTCAACTCCTTATGGCAGAGGTAACATGAAACTCTTGAGAAATATCTCATGTTGTCATTTTTTGTATCAGTTTTGCATACTCTGAAGCAAAACTATTTGTTTGATTTTTTAGTTAAATTGAATTATTTTAATTTCACCCTTTTTCCTTGTATAAAATAAAATTTTCCTCAGTTTAAGTAAAAAATTACTCGTTTTGAGGAAAAAAATCAGCAAAATTGTCCTCAGTTTGAGTAAATATTTACTTGATTTGAGTAAACATTTACGTAGTTTTAGGAAATTTTCAGCAAAATTTTTCTAATATTTAGTAAAAATTTACTTAGTTTTAGGAAAATTTCAGCAAAATTTAACTTATATTTGGTAAAAATGTACTTGGTTTCCTAAATTTTAGTTAATTTTAGTTCATTATAGGGTTAATTTTTTTATGAGTGTAGATGAAAACCCCCCCAGGGGAAAATCCTGCGCACGGGCCTGCCATGGAACATATCCATTTCTTTATTATCTCAGGGAAGAACCTTGATTATAATTGGTGCATATATTACCGATCAGGACAAAAATTAATATGAAAGCAGATTTTAATTTTACCGTTTGTTTTTTTGCATGGCGAAGCGGGCGGGGGTTCAGCTAGTTACTTATAAAATAGAAATATACTTAAGAAACTTTTAAAATTGAACTAGTTTTGTATTTCTTGAAATATTTCATTTAAATATTCTGCAACAGTATTACCGTTCTGTAATAGCTGTGTTACCACATGCCGAAATTCCGGTTACGGTAATTCCATCATTTGATAGATAACAGTCCTTTTTGGCGCAAATAATATCGTGATATGCCGAAAAGAGATCAGATTTTTTCGTTGTAGTAGAGAGTATGGGTATTTGGCTGAATATTGGCTTTAAGTCCAGAAATAATGCAAGTGCCTCTTCTGTTGTGAATTTCTTTTCCTCTTTTGGTGTAGGCACGCTATTCAAAATCCTCGTTGTTCTCGATGGAGAGGCTGTAATTACTTTTTACATTTCCTTTCCGATTTTAATTGGTTTATAAACGCCTCTTTGATGTTTGAAACGTTCATATAACCTTTCTTTAGTGCGACTTGTATCTAGATTTTAAATTAGTAACGAAGATTTCGACTTTCACGTTAATTGTATCTCTTGATTCAGTTGTTAACAAATCATACGGTATTCTGTTTTTAATTATATTTATAATATCTTCTATTTCCTGGTTCTTCGTATAGGCTTCCGCCAATTCTTTACAACCGAATGATTCCAGGTATAGTTGAATAATGAAAATAAAACAGAATTTGAATTCATTTATACTGCGTCCACGTATGCTACAAACTCCAAATTTTTACGAAAATTGATTTAGCTTGTTAAAAGTAACAATTTTTAAATGTAACAGAAAAAAGAAAATATAATTAAAAATACAACAAACATGATCGAATTTGAGGGACATTGATCTGCATTTAATTGATATTTAGGTATACGATCAATAAAATGATGTCAATTTTCACTCCTAAAAGTATTGCAGTACTACTTGCGTGTAGTTTTCATGCAGTAATTAGATTTGTCCCTGACTATTGGCATTGAATGTAGCCTATCTTCCCAGGGGCAATTTCGTGGAGGCAACAGTTACCCTAAAAAACGGGGAACCCTTCAACCTTTCGAAATATGTACATATTTTGTTAAAGGCTTCTGAAGGAAAAAAGTTGTGTTGGTCCAAAGTCAGACATTTGTTCAAAACAGGATAATTTTAAAATAATTATTACAAGCAAATTTTTATTGGGCTCAAACATAATTTTGGCGTCATAATAAAGCTAAGAAATTTGAGTGCAAAATCTCTTAAAATGTGTGAGAACCAGTACGACAAAGTCAAAAAAATAGGTTTTTCAATTCAAAATCTGAAAAAGGTAAAAATCTGTATACAAAACAAGTAAGAAAAGACTAAAGTCGGGCGGGGCCGACTATATAATACCCTACACCATTCTCTGTGTATGTACCTCGCTTTGATTACTAAACCCAGGTATTTCATGGGAGCAAATTTATGTAGTTCATATAAATTATACAGCTACTATAAATTCATCTTTAGCCATATTTAACGAATATGGTTAATAATATGGTAATTGATCCAATTATCCGACAGACAAAAACAAATTATACAGTAGTAATAGGACCGACATTTCAAAAGGGGGCCAATAACAACATTCTGGGACTTGTCCAAAACATGGGCCTATATATTTCTCATTCACTGTAGGTATTCCTAGTTGAAAAAATATTATGATCTGCAAAATTTGATGAAGATCCGATGTAAGATGTAGTTTCTAGAGCTGTAATAGATCAGAAAGGGCCCCATTTGGGTTATACCAAAGTATAGACATATGGGCATCTCCCAACCAATTCTCATTACAATTCAATTCGGTAAAAAACATTCTAGACTTTCTAAAGCAATAAAATATAGAATTTCTAAGGTCTTTTTAAAATAACTCGTCTGAAATGGTAATTTTGCAGTAAAATCATGAAAACACGAAAATTACATAAAAAATCGTGGACACTTTCTTGAATTTCGGACAGAGGTTATGAAAAATGCAAACAAACTAAACCAATTGTGCCAATTTCAAAATTGTGTAATGCTAATTTCGCTAATGGACACCAAATTGTTCGGAAAATTTTCATTTTTATTAACCGACACCACTTATTGACATTCGACTAGAGCTGTATCTTATGAACTTTTAATTGTGTACTGCAAATTGTTTGGAAATTTAATAACAAAATCGTTTAGTAATTATAAAAAAGTGTAGATAAGAATCACTATGATATCATAATGAAATCTAAAATAATCTTAATAAAAGCAAATAATTTGCTTGATGCTTGTAGAGCGCTAAGATGTAACATTTGCGATTGGACATTTTTATGGAGCTGTAACTAAATCTGAACCGATGTGTCCTATTTTCATCACAGATGCAACAACAACGGTTTCTGTTACTTCCAATGTTTTGGGAGTTTGCAATTATAACACAAATCCATTTCGACAAACGAAGAAAACTGTTTGATATACATAAACTAACTTCTCTTTGTTCATTTATAACAACTGATGACATGTTTACCGCAAACAAACTAATTTTTCCCACAAAAGAAACTCAAAAACGATGTTCACGTGTCTAAAATTTCGTTTGTATGAAATGCATTTTTTCTCTGCGTGTAGGACGCTATTTTAAAATCTACTTTAAAGTTGCAAACAATAAGAAATGAGAGTTAACTTACTAAAATTTGTGTTATATTTATCACTTATGTCAAATATTTTTCAGAGTTAGTATTTTTTTGTACATATGTAACAAGTATTATTCAAAAGAGAAACAACAAATTCAGTAACTTGGATCTACGTAGGAAAACGAAACTCTAAAATACCAATTATTTGGTTTTTGGGATTTTTTGTTATTATTTTGTTTTGTTATTCGAATTTATACATATTTAAGATTATAAAAATGAAGAAACATTTCCAAATATTTTTTTTAATCGGAATATGCGTGTAAAGATTTTGAGTAAACATCCTGTTACTCATGTCCTATATAAATTAAAAACTCCAAATCACTTTAGACATCCTATTTAGACCCATACTTCGTCAAGAAGCATATCCAATTTATCCAAAAAATGCGGGACTGAAGGGTTTATCGCCGAGGAATTTGACCGTTTTTTGTGTAATATTTCTTCAAAATATATATCGAGGGATTATATCTAAAAGTGGCTATGAACCATTTTCTCGAAAATGAGTTTTTGTCATATAAATTTGGAAAAGATTTTTTTCTAAAGCCATTTTTTTAATTTTCTGATTTGTTTAAAACATTTTTCTAGATTTAGGGCATATCGTACTATCAAATTCCATCACTTCGCGTTAATATCATTTTGATTCCCCAGTTATGAAGCTAAAATAGGAAAAATGGTGGCTGTAAAGTCAAAAATTGTGAAAAGTATATTTAGAAACACCGGCGTAACATTTTATTATATTGAGAATACCAAAATATTTCTTTGGCATGTTATTGCTGACTTCATGGGGAATATTTGTGTATGAGAAGTTTCAGAATTATGAATGAAGAAAGTTAAAATATAAGGAATTATGACGGCGAATTTTGGATTTTTCATCAATTGCAGCGATTTTCGCGACTGGCTACATATATGTTACAAGCGACCAATCTGATGGATGAAGCTGGAATCTTTAAATTCGCTGTGTACATCACAGAAAATGCGTTTTCCATACAACATAAAGGAGAAAATCAGTTTTTTCGCTCTCCTGAAAAGTTATGTTTTTGTTCATAGCCACTCGATATGTATGTATGTATGTAATTTCAAGCAACTATTTAAAAAAAGTTCTACACTTAGAGAACAAGTCTGTTAATAAAAGCAGCGATTTTCTGCTGCCTATCAGCAGACACTTTTCTGCTATTACAGCTGTTTTTTGGCATAACAGCAGTTTTCTGCAATCTTACATCACCATTCATATAGATGATAGATGGATTACTGAAATGCAATTTTGCCGACAATGTCTGTCGGACGAATGTATCAAAATATTTCTCGAAGATCCTGGCAATACAATATGAGTGGTTTCCAAACGCTCCAGTAAAAATTTCCTAAAAAGTTGGAAAATTAACTATGTATGAGTAAAGTTTCCATCTTTCAAAGCCATAGTAAATAGTTCATTTACTAGAAAAAGGGTAGTAGGGTAAATTCAAACTTATTTGGAAGAATATTTCCAAGGTTTTAAGCGAGAAAAAATCTGACTCTGAAGCAAAACTATTTGTTTGATTTTTTTAGTTAAATTGAACTTATTTTAATTTCACCTTTTTTCCTTGTATAAAATAAAATTTTCCTCAGTTCAAGTAAAAATTTCCTCGTTTTGAGGAAAAAAATCAGCAAAATTGTCCTCAGTTTGAGAAAATATTAACTTGATTTGAGTAAAAAATTACTTAGTTTTAGGAAATTTTCAGCAAAATTTTACTTATATTTAGTAAAAATGTACTTGGTTTCCTAAATTTTAGTTAATTTTAATTCATTATAGGGTTAATTTTTTTATGAGTGTAGATGAAAACCCCCCCAGGGGAAAATCCGGCGCACGGGCCTGGTGGGGGCTATATCTAAATCTGAACCGATCATACCCACTTTCAGCATAGGTGTTTCTAATTCGATTATAAAATGTTGTGCCAATTTTAAAGAAAACCGGGTACAATATGAGGTTTCTAAAGCGGAAAAAGTGAAATAGGGCGCGACATTTGTATGGGGGCTATATCTAACTCTGAACCGATCTTACCCAATTTCTGCATAGGTGTTTCTAGTTGGATTATAAGATGTTGTACCCAATTTAAAGAAAATCGGGTACAATATGTGGTTTCTAGAGCGGAAAAAGTGAAATCGGGAGCGACATTTATATGGGGGCTATATCTAAATCTGAACCGATCTTACCCAATTTCTGCATAGGTGTTTCGAGTTGGATTATAAGATGTTGTGCCAAATTTAAAGAAAATCGGGTACAAGATGTGGTTTCTAGAGCGGAAAATGTCAAATCGGGAGCGATATTTGTATGGGGACTATATCTAAATCTGAACCGATTTCCTCCAAATTCAATACCGATCGTCCTTGGCCAAAAAAGTAATTTCTGCCAAAGTTCATGATAATCGGACAGCAATTGCGACCTGTAGAGTGCGAAGAAGCTTAGATGGACAGCAGACGGACAGACGGACGGACGGACAGACAGACATCGGTAAATCGATTCAGCTGGTGATTCTAAGCCGATCCGTATACTTAAAGGTGGGTCTAGCTCGATTATTTCATGGTGTTACAAACATTTAGCGCGAAACTAACTTATAATACCCTATTCCACGAAGTGGTGTAGGGTATAAAAATACATTTTTTTCTTCGCATTATGGAGCAATGCTGATTTCTAAAATATATCCGACCGCCCGATTTTTAATGTAAATATCTCAAGGACATTGTATAATTTTGTTTTTTTTTAACAGAACTCGAAAATATCAACTAGAACAAAAGTTATGGAATTTCGGTCGATGGATTTTGATTCTGAACCACTGTGCGCCGTCAGGTGGTTGTTGAATACCAGAAAGGTACAGATTACACACATATAATTCAACGTTTCAGACTGTTTGGGAGGTACGTGTTGGCGATAGGTCAAGGGCCACGACGACGGTTTATCCTGGTTCAGACCGCGACCGATATGTGTAGTAATAGCGTGTAAAGTAGTTTTCGTACTGTGCTGCTTTCGGAATCGATCTTGATGAAAATGTTCATTAAAGCTCGGGAGGAGAAGTACCTCAAACGTCGATCTTTCCTTGGCTTCAGTAGCGGTATCACTCTGTCTATTTTCCAGGCTTCGGGTACTAAAGAGTGGCCATGGATAAGTTGAGAACCTTCATCAGGCACTCGTCTCCAGGTTCATCCAATTGCTTCAACATCAAAATAGAAATTCCGTCAAATTCAATTTACTATTTCCGGAACTCAAGTTGCACTGCTTCTGGTGTTCCAACCATTTTTTCCGCTTGTATTCGTTGACTAACCTGTTAATCACTAGATTCAGTTGCCTGATTCTAGATTCTCCAGGATTAGCTCTACGAATTTCGTCATGTTCATCTGCTGGTCCCGCTGCTTCTGATAGGAAGTTTGGTCTCATTTTGGGTATTCGACCAGCAGGGACGTGTCTGGCGGCTGTTGCGTTGACAATGACCCGGAAAATTTTCTCTGCTACCCTCACGTCGAAAGGAATGGGTAATTCTGAATCCGTTTTCTTCTGGCTGAGAAAAGTACGGCGTTCAGAGGTGATGAAGTCAGATGTTCCGTCAATGGAAAGGATTATGGGTGGTATGAGCCCAAAGAAATGACAGGTCGCCATGTACTGTAATTTATCAGACCACACGATGGTGATATCTGGCGAACTGTGGCAATCACCCATAATAATTCACTGTGAAAAACGTGAAGTCGTGAAGTATAACCTGTATAAATATAACCCTGTTATCCCCTTGCAGCAGCATGCTAATGATTGGATGATAACTTGAGGTACTGCTGGCGACCGGCCATACGTTGTACAGTTCTATCTTGGCAGCGCCAGACTTGACTGCTTCCCTATACTGAATCGTATATATATATATATATATATATATATATATATATATATATATATATATATATATTTCGACTCATGAAATCCACTATATCGTTGATTTTGCCTCGAAGACCGGTCTTTCTACAGCATTGTGTGGTGTTAGCTGCTGTTGGGAGACTGCGGAGGTATACCGTAGACCGATGATAATGACAACGACGATATCGAGGTCAGCGAATCGCTGGACGGACTACATTACAAATTGACACAGCATGCGATAACGTAGTTATTGCTGCACTCCCTTAAGTGGCTAAGGCCAGAGAAAGACCGGAAATGCATCCACACCAGGCATCTGCTACGCCTCACTGATGTTACTCGGGGATGTATTCGGCTATGGCTAATCGAACAGATCTAAGGTCCGAGGTTTTATTCGATCCCGACACGGACCAGTAGTATTCGGAGCAAACACACCCGGAAATGCTGCTCCCACGACGAAAATGGACAAACATGAAACATATATTTCTGATGTGGCAGCCTTTGGTCGTTACTACGCTTATAACTCAATAACGCATGGACCGATTTTGATTCGTACCAATTCCGATTGGTCGCCGGCCAAACAAGAAGAATACCCAAGAAAATTCCCGAAATATCCCCGATTTGTATGGAGTGATTTTACGATGCCATCTTCATGATAAATGACGTTTATGTGCATTGAAGTTCACTGTATAAACACCTGTATTGTGCTGTCTCAGTGTCAAGGTTAAATTACCACCATTGTCTTTACCACCAGAGCCATTACATTCTTTGCTTCATGGCGAAAGACCAGACTCACTTCATTTTCTACCGAACACTCAGAAATATAACGGATGCTTTCAAATGACTTCATTTGCAGCAGGTATTATTGATGAACGCAGATTCAATCCAAGAAGGTCGGTGCAATGAAATCACCAAGAAGGTCAACACAATGCATTTGAACGCGTACCGGTTGATGATTCCGAGAAACGGAGCTCTAATTTGGCGTATATTCTCATTTCCCATTTACGAACGTTATCCGGCTGTTACTCATTTGGCAGTGCATCTGGAGAACGGTCAACGAATTTACTTCCCTGCAGCAAATACTGCAAAATGTGCTCAAAACCCACCAGCGACAACTTTGAGCAGTTTCTTCTCGAAAATTTAACGTCGAAAGCAAAGCAAAGTTCATCTAAAGAATGATGAATGCTTTTACTTGCGACTCATCATTTGAGTCAGTTCGAAATATCCATGGTGTAGTGTTGCCAACATTTCGTGCTGCGTGTCAGGAGCTCAATTTGCTTGAAAACTATACGCATTGGGATACGACAATCGCTGAAGCAACTGTTTCTGTTTTGCAAGTAAAATACGCATACTATTTGTGATCATTATTGTCACATGTTTTCCATCAAATCCACGTGAATTGTGAGACAAGTAAATGGATGATATGTCAGTAGACATTTTGCATCGAGTTCGTATCCATTCAGAAAATCCCGATATTGAGATGAATGAAGAGATGTACAACCAGGCTTTGATTTTGATAGAAGGTATGTGTTACCTCATGTGCAGCAGTTTGTTAGTAAGGTTAGGAATGACATTGCAAGATCGTCGACCATACCACCCTTTCGAACTAGAATTGCAGCGTGAACGTGAATGCGACACAAATGCATTAAGCTAATTGGTTCGAACAATTGGCAAAGAACAAGGATGTGGATCAATTAAACTCAACAATTCAAAATCAAATCGTTGGTTCACTGCATTCCGTCAAATCTATCGACTGTGTAACAAACGAAGACGAAGCAAGCAACTATCCAACTGAGATTTAGAATTCATTGGATGTGCCTGGATTACCACCGCACAATTTACAATTTAAGGTTGTTTCAGTTGTCAATTATGCAACGGAACGCGTTTAGCGGTCACAAAACTCATTAGCAATATGATTCACGCAAGAATACTAAAAGAATAGTTCAAAGGTGAGGAAGTTCTCATTCGGAGAATTCCTATGATTCCAACTGATATGCCATTCGAGTTTAATCGAATCCAAATTCCAATTCGTCACGCATTTGCCATGACAATCAATAAATCACATGAAATGGCGGGCCTACTGTAATGAATAACACTTACATGTTCTTAATTATGCATATACTATTTATCATTTAATAGTTCATACACTATTCACATTTTGTTTTCAAAAAAATGTGAATTACATGCGCCGATAAATAAATAAAATTTTAAGGCAAAACAACGTTTGCCGGGTCAGCTTGTTCTTAGTATAAAAATATTGATAGCCTTGGCTTATTAATAAAATCTCTGCTTTTCATACACTTGAAATTTGTTGCGGACATTCCTCTTGCAGCTTGGAAGCACCAAAAAGAAAATAAAAGTTTTAGTGGGCAAAATGGTACAAAAAGGGATAAAACTGGTACCAATGATACGACAACAGCAAGAATTAAGAAATTCGGTGTCAACATCCCTCTAATTGCGTAGACACGTAAAATAGAGGGATTTTTCGAAATACATACTTTTGGGATAAAAATGGTATTATTCGTACTTTTATGGGATATAATTGAAAAAGAAGGAATAAAAATGGGACCTACCAAACCTCTGAAGTTGAAATCATGAAATTCGGTGTATACATTCATCTGACTATGAAGACTCGAAACAAAAAGGATTTTTTTGAAATTTGTACATTTGGGCGGAGAATGGGGCGAATGGGGATATAAATGGTACAAACCAAACGGCTGCAGCTATAATAATGAAATTCGGTGTGTACATTGCTTTGGCAGCATATTCTCGAAAAATAAAGATAGCTTTCGATATTCGAACCTTTAGGATTAAAACGGCACAAAATTGGTACCAATCAAACGGCTGGGGCTAGAATCACGAAATTCAGTGTATATACTCGTCTGTCTGCGTATTTCCCCAAAAACGAATAAAACTTGTAACAAGCAAACGGTACCAGTTCATGAAATTAGATATGTACATTCCAATGTGGGCGCCAAACATAACGGATGTTTAAAATGTTTACTTTTCTTATCAAACTAATACAGTCACGTTGTCTGTATCTGAAAATGCTTCTCCCTAATCGCGACTGACAATCATCATTGTATGTATATATAGTAGTAGATTTTAAACAGTGCGCATAAGTATACATTATAGTTTGAAATAGTAAACAAATATAGTAATGTGCATAAAACTATCAGAATTTCCCTAATATGGTACTGTACTTCTATGTAAAGTCGACATCCTTTAATCCACTCGTAATACTGTGGAATGCACTCCGTGGTGGAGGGTATATAAGATTCGGCCCGGCCGAACTCTCTGAGAGAAAGAGCTATTAGCAAAGAAACAATAATTTGTGTTTGAATGTGTGCTTTACTTCTGTTTTTTGCATTGCAAGGTTAGTTCTCCATTTATCTTCGTATGCGAATCAATCAGGTAATCAGAGGTCCTTAGATTTAGATGATTTTTTTATGATTAAGTGGATAGAATTTGTTAATAGCGTGTTCTGCTATGTTAAATTTGAGCGGATTTTGCAACAAAATCCGATGAGAAATCTTTGGTGTTCTGATATCGTTTTTCATTAAATTAGATATAAGTTTAAAAGGAGGGTGTGATATTACTGGTAGAAAATATAATTTCATAGTAAATTTTATCGGTAGACAAAATTTATTATAAAATAATTATTACACTTCACAAAATAAATTATTTTAAAGGTATTGATTAAAGAACAGAATACTTACGCCTGAAGACACAGTTTGCGCGTTTAGTCATTGATTTTTATTGTAACCTAAAATATTCATAAGTGAACAAATGGTAAAATTACAGAATTCTTAATTTACTTCCATTTTTGTTTATAAAAATGCGTACACATGTGTACAAATGTGTCTCAGTATGTGCAAATTGATTCTTCAAGGATGCTTTACCTCAGTATTATTCTAATTGGGGGCGCCACGTCCCAAAGTTGCACGGAGTTATATCTTATATGACCGACCGGATTTTTACAGAATCCGAAAGAATCGGTAGATTTTGCAACTGTCAATTTATATGGGAAATTTGAAACGAAAACGAGGATTTTTGCTCATGCAGAATGTACATTATTAACGTTTTGTTTTTGTTGAGATTTTAAATTTTATGTGATTTCTTTTTGTAATAAGTGGATTTTTGAGGATTTCCAAAAAGAGAAAGAAAATCCTGAGAACACTGCACCAGCGGGCGTTTTAATTTTTGCAGTATGTAAACGTTTGCAATTGCGTGACTGGCTTGAATCTTACAATTGTGGTGTAAATTCCTCTTACAGCGTGATAAGAAGGGAGTGGATGAAAATGAGGAAAAATGGTACCATCTGTCGGAAGAAATCATGATATTTGACATGTGCATTACTCTACTTCACTAGAACGATATTTGTAGTTTACATTTTTTCGATAAGAATAAGTAAAAAAGATGCAATTGGTACCAACTAAACTGTTTCATCTTTAATAATGTAATACGGAATGTGTAAAGAGGATTCAACTTCGTACTTACGGGGGCAACGGACATATAGAGATAAAAAATCATAAACTGCTGTAGCTATATTCAAAAATATCAACAAATTCTTACTTTAAGTACTTAGTACTTTTAGGGGAAATGGAAAAAAATGAGTACAAATGATACCATCCAAATAGTAGTAGTTTTTACACATACTACACTCTTTTAAAGGGCAACAATTTGCAAAGTATGATATACATTTCGAAAATATGTTCTATTGATGAAGACAATTCCAGAAAAGACTTTAATTCTTTTATTAATTAAAAAATATATTCATTTCCAGATTTAAATTCACACAAAAATTGCACTAGAATATCGAGTGCTGGTTTCTGCTAGTAATAAATATTAATGTGGCTATTGATAGCCTTGTTACAAGCTAAATTAAAAAAATTGAAAGTTATATTTTACAACTTTTGTATTTTTAATCGTATATTTGAAAATCCTCTCACTCGCTTCCCGCTCGATATGACGGGTTATTTAGACCTCCCTCTTTAAAAGGGCGTAAAAGGCTTTTGAGATTATTGATGGAACAAAACTTTATCAAGTTATCTTGTCACCCCATTTTTCAATGGCAATTTATCGAACACGAACAGAAATATTTTCATAAGGGACTAACAATTTAAATTGAAGTCAGTTTCCATTGAAAATATTATTTCTCTCTTCGCATATCATTTTGAATATAAATAAAAATGTACCATTAATATTAAAGTAAAAATGAAAGCATAGAAGGTTTTAATAAAACTTTTTATTCAAAAAGCTTTACAAGTTTCCAACTATCCCAGTTTCCATTTATCCAGATAATTTGCCTTTGTTAAAGAGCGACCACTTGAGCTGTGTAGCAATATGTAATACGATCTCTCCATTTTTTTATTTTTTTAATTTACCTTGTCTTTTAATTTAAGCATCATATATCAAGTCACTCTTTTGAAGTATACGTGATATGGGTGATTATCGAACGTCGATGCATTTTTGAAGTTCTATTTTAATCTTCCCTTTTTTTAAATTCTTTAGCAATTGTCAACATATAGCTGATATTCAATAATTTAAGCTTTCGTCTCGACAAAATTATACGAAGGTGTATTTTATTTAAGGAGCGCATGATCCCGATAGTCAAAAAATGAAAAAGAAAAAACGACCACAATGCATTGTCATGACATGAAATCACAAATAAATAAAGCAATTGAAAAAAATCATATTTATACAATGAATGCGAAATCCCACTCATAGAGGTAATCTAGTAAAATATCCCACTTATAGAGGTAAATTCCCAATTCTGAAAATCCCAATCCCACTTAAAGAAGTTCAAATTCCCGGTTAAAGAGGTTTTTGTGTTAAATGTGCAGGTCCCACAAAAAATGTCCCACTAATAAATCCTCTATTCCAATTATGCAGGTATCACTGTAAAATATTACATTTTTGTCTATATAAAAAACCGGTTTCAACGGTTTTATAAAAATTTAAAAACCGAAACCCTGTTTTTTATGGCGAATTTTCGAAAAAATCGAAAACCGGTTTCCTGAAGAGGGTCGGTTTTTGACATCACTAGTACGTAGTATATATGTATATGTCAATTTTTAGTTTAAAAACGAAAAAAGTACACTTTCCAAGGTTCATTCCGCCCATTGATCGAAAATAAATATTTGTAGCTTTCTAAGTCAAAAGGTACCTTGTTATATTGTATAATGAAGTTCTTTGCCCGGAACAACGAATAGGAAATTATATATACTTACTAGCTGAACCCCGCCCGCTTCTCCAGGCAAATAAAACAAAAGGTAAAATTAAAATCTGGTTTCATATTGATTTTTATCATGATCAGTAACATATACGTTCCAATTTTCAACCTTCTAGCTAAAAACACTATTGTCACGTCCACACCGCCCACAAAACGAAAATCCAAATGTCGGCATCAAATTGAACTTTCTCGTGGTCAGTAATATATAGTACCAATTTTCAGCATTTTAGCTCTCAAAAATACTTTAACTAGCTGAACCCGGCCCGCTTCGCCAAGCAAAAAAAAAAAACAAATAATAAAATTACGTTCCAATTTTCAGCCTTCTACCTCAAAAAAACACTTTTGGCACGCCTCCACTGTCCACTAAACGAAAATTCAAAATACGGCAAATTGATGTTTCTGATTGATGTAGTCAGTAATATATATGTACCAATTTTCAACCTTCTAGCTCACAAAAACACTATTGCAACGTCCCCTCCGCCCGCAGAGCAAAATTTTAAAATATCTATAACCTATAGTTCCATCCAGACCTGCATCTATATGTATTGAAAATGTCATCAACATCGGTTCAGCCGTTTACGCGTGATTGCAGAACAAACAAACAGACAGACAGACTTACACTAAGGTCTTATAATATTAATAGAGATAGGGATAGGGAAATAATAGGGATATGTATAATAGAAAGATATGTAGATACAGTATAACTTGGCTGACAGTCTTTGGTCTTATGCTATATTAGGGATGAATATATTTACGACGTTACATGAACATACAATGTAAGGTTTTTCATATCAGTTTTGATGTTTTTGGCATGCTTCAAATATAAAGGTGTGTCTGTTTACAAACTACCTTACCTTACCACTCCAAGGAGTAATGTCAGGAAACCAGTTAGTCTACTAGCTAGCCAGTTAGCAACCAAAAAGCAAAAAATCGAACAGCGAGACAAGAAATGGCACAACTTTAACGTTCCTTTAAGTACGTTTCTTATGTACGAGGTATAGAAGCGGACGTTTCTTGTTAAAATTTCTCAAGTTGCTGTTTGTTCGCGGTGGCAGCGTTGTTAAAAATATTCCTGTACAGTGAACACATTTATGCCAACCTCAAATCACCTCACCTCTGGCTATCCACTATCTTGGTCGTTACGAGTATTTTTGATAGAGAGTAAAAAATGAAAATACAAAATGGGAAAATTCTCCGCTTTAAAGCATTTCAGTAATCCATCTATCAGTACACTCAAAGGAATTTGTCAGTAAAAGAAAGAAGAAAGTCTACTGAAAGATCAGATTTTCTGCTGAAAAAGAGACAACAGATTTGCTGATCTGCTGAGATGATAAACAGCTGTTTGCTGTTTTTAGCAATATAGAAAAAACTTTAAGCATATGTACAGAAAAGTATGACCACTTAAATCCATGTACATTACATGTTAACAAAACTTTTTTGAATAGAAGTTATTATAAAGCAATTTACTACCACGGAAAGATATTGCGATTGTCTTTTTAATGATACGCATATTGTCCCACGCAAAAGGAAAGCTTATCTATTTTTATACACTCCACGAGAGTATTATGTCTTTGTGCATTTGTTTGTAACACCCAAAAGGAAACGAGTTAGACCCATCGCTTATTATACATATCGGCTTAGAATCACTTTCTGAGTCGATTTAGCTGTTCATTGTTCATCTATAGTTGTAATCAAATTACAGGTCGCAGTTATAGTCAGATCTTAACAAAAATTGGCTCAAGTAAGTTTTGTGCATCAAGGACGAACGCTATTTAATTTGAGGCAAATCGGTTCAGATTTAGATATAGCTCCCATACAAATGTCGCTCCCGCTCAAGAAACCACATATTGTACCCGATTTTCATTGGCACAACATCTTATAATCAAACTAGAAACACCTATGCAGAAATTGGGTAAGATCGGTTCAGATTTATATATAGCCCCCATACAAATGCCCCTCCCGATTTGACATTTTCCGCTCTATTGTACCCGATTTTCTTTAAATTTGGCACAACATCTTATAATCCAACTAGAAACACCCATGCTGAAATTGGGTAAGATCGGTGCAGATTTAAATATAGCCCCCATACAAATGCCCCTCCCGAATTGACATTTTCAGCTCTAGAAACCACATATTGTACACGATTTTCTTTAAATTTGGAACAACATCTTATAATCCAACTAGAAACACCTATGCAGAAGTGAAAGTAATATCGGTTTGGATTAAGATATAGCCCCCATACAAATGTCGCTCCAGATTTGACTTTTGCCGCTCTAGAAACCACATATTCTACCCGATTTTCTTTAAATTTGGCACAACATCTTATGTTCCAACTAGAAACACATATGCAGAAAGTGGGTAAGATCGGTTCATATTTAGATATAGCCCCAATACAAATGTTGCTCCCAAATGTTTAACCGATTTTGGCCAAACTATATGTATTATATTTCACATATTTCGTTCCAGGTTTCAATATAACCCCATACAAATGTCCTTTCCGCTTTAAATTTTTTTTTTTCAAACACATATATTTACAGGATACAAAAAAACTTCCCGTTTTCTCTTTTTACCGAATTGAACTGTATTCGGATAGAAAGTGGAGTGTATCATATAGTAGGCCCCGCCCGACTTTAACCTTTCCTTACTTGTTATATATTATTTACCAGCAGTCAGTTTTAGCTGACTGAAAATATGTTTACATATCGAGGGCTTATATTAATAAGTGGCTATGAACCATTTTCTCGAAAATGAGTTTTTGATGCCAAACTATTCTCAGATTTGGATGTCATCTGTCATATAAATTTGGAGAAGAAATTTTGTTCTAAAGCCTTTTTTTTCAAATTATTCTGATTTATCTATCTACTCACACGTTAATTTGTGACTGAAAAAGTGACTATGAACATAAAAATAATATAAATAATATAGTTCAAAAACGGAGCAGCATGTAACCGAAGGTTGTAATTCGCTACAACGATTTTGTTTAAAGCATTTTTCTAGATTTATGGCATATCGCATTATCAAATTCCATCATTACGCGGTTAATAACATTTTGGTTCCTAAGTTATAAGGCTAAAATAGGATAAATAGTGGTTGTAAAGTCAAAAATTGTGAAAAGTATCTTTAGAAAAGCCCGCTCAACTTTTTATCATATTGAGAATACCAAAATATGTTTATGACATATGATTGCTGACTTCATTCGGAATATTTGTGTCAGAAAAGTTTCAAAATACTGAACAGAGAAAGTTTAAATATAAGCAATTGCCACCGCGAATTTTGGATTCTTCAACAATTGCAGCGATTTTCGCGACTGTCTTCATAAATGTTACAAGCGACACAAACAAAAATTCAGTCGGATCCGTAGGCTAGATCACTAGAAAATCATAAATCAAAACTTTCATGTGTGAAAATCATTTTAGCCATATTTGCCGCGAAATTGAAAATTTTCCAAAAATATCCAATTTGTATTTGTTGTTTACCATGCCCTACCGCAATATCCACTTTTTGTAAAAAATTTGGAAAAAGGGATAAAAATGGTACCAATCTGACGGATGAACCTGGAATCTTTAAATTCGCTGTGCACATTCCAGAAAATACATTTTCTACACAACATTGCCAACATTTCATAAAAAATGTTATCGAATTTACAATAACTGCCTTGCCCACGATGTCGAATGTTAACGTTCGCATGCCTTTCATGCGACAAACAGCTGATTTGGGACCCACTAACAGGCACTAGAACGACAAAGCGAACGAAAACGTAAGCATTTCAGTACAAAATCGGAGGCACTCACTTGTGTTTTGTCTGTCGTTTTCATAAATAAATAAAAAACACAAAATAAATTTAATGTTTATTTTTGTTGCTATCCTCTCTACTTCATCCCCTTCTTCCTTTGAGTACCGGAGAACACATCACGCATTTATACATTCCGTTGATCCGTGCACTGGGTCTTTCAACCACGTTCCTTGTATTCATAAAGGGGTATTTTCATGTAAAATAAGTATTTCCATGTAAAATAAGAATACACATATTGGTTTTTGGTCATCTCATGAATGTTAGAGATGACCAGTAGCTACCCACGGGGATCTCGAAATTAACATTCCTCCAAAAAATGTGCGAGTTGGAAAAATTTATATTTTTCGACAACACACAAAAACAACTCCAAATATTGATTGTTTACATATTTTTTTTTTGAATTTTGTTTTCAGTTATTTCAGCTGAGAAAAAGTTGTGTCAACTTTTTTATTATAAGTTAGAATTTGGATATTCAACGTTTTTTTCTTGGCATATTTGCGATTATTTGATCAGGCAACATTTTCATTCACTCACAACACGTAAGGCTATGCGAACGAAAAGTCAGAAGATAGTGGGTCGCTTTTTGATGCGAAAGTGATTGACTGGCTTTCGTTCGCTTAGATTTTCTTTCGACATTGTGGGTCTGGTAGTAAGTCTTCTTTATATATTTCAAAATTCATAGTGCTCAATTTGAAAAGTGCAAAAATGCAATTTAATCGTAGCAATTAGTAATCCCCTTTAGATTAAACTGTAGAAGAATGATTCATAATTACTCTTAAAATTAAGGAGAAAATCTGTTTTTTCGCTCTCCTGAATAGTTATATTTTGTTCATAGCCACTTATTAATATAAGCCCTCGATAGATCAAACAGGTTTCTTCGTTTGTTGAAATGGATTTGTATTATCACTGCAAACTCCCAAAACATTTAGAAGTAACAGAACCTTTGTTGTTTCATATGTGATGAAAATAGGTCACATCGGTTCAGATTTAGATACAGCTCCATAAAAATGTCGCATCGCAAATGTTACAAACCACACATTACAAACGGAATATACGAATAGCCACACCATATTATATTTGGCTTGTGAACACCTGTTGTGGAAGTGGAATATGTGGGTCAATGTTTTGATATAGCTCTTATACAAATGTCAAAATCGATTTCTATACTCAGAGAGGGGTATATCATTCGTTTGAATTGAAAGAAATTTAAATATGCAAATTGTATTTTATTTAAAAATTAAAGTATTGTACTTTCTTTTGTATAAGTAAAAATGTCTACATAAAAAATTCTTAGGTTACTCCAATACTTTTTCGCAGAAACGAAGGATTTCATCTGGCCAATAGATTTTAACATAATTATTAATTTAGAGGTAAATTGCTTTTCAATGATTGCATTCCAATTATATATACTACAAATTTGTCCAAAGTTTGGCACTCATAGTTAAGCTAAGAGTTACCATCAAGCAAATTATTTGCTTTTATTAAGAATGTTTTTAGATTTCATTATCATATCATAGTGATTCTTATGTACGCTTTTTTAAAATTACTAAAAAAAATTATTAAATCTTCAAACATTTATTGCAGTACACTATTAAAAGTTCATAAGTTCTGGTCAAATGTCAAGAAGAGGCATCTGTTAAATAAAATGAAACTTTTCCGAACAGTTTGGTGTCCATTAGCGAAATTAGCATTACAAATCTTGAAATTGGCACAATTCGTTTAGTTCTTTTGCATTTTTCATATCCTTTGTTCAAAATGCAAGAAAGTGTCCACGATTTTTTATGTAATTTTCGTGTTTTTACTGCAAAATTACCATTTCAGACGAGTTATTTTAAAAAGAACTTAAGAAATCTACATTTTATTGCTTCAGAAAGTGTAGAACGTTTTAAAAAAGTATATTGTCGAACCCTCTCTGGGGGGCTTTGAAACCCCAAAACCCCCCTTTGCGACCGGCCCTGCTACCCAGTAAACAATTGTTTCCGAATTCGGTCAGAAGTTTCCGATTCTGATACCGACGGCGGTCAGACATCGTACAGAAAATCGTATTGGCGGTTGACAAGAACTCGGAAAGAATTGTCTGATTTCTATCACAATTTGAGGAAAATTCGGAACGTTTTTACGACGAGTCTGAAAGAAGTCACCCTGAAGTGTGACCAAACATCCGAAAATGTTTCGACTTTTCCGACCGTTTTCTGACCACTTGTCTGATTTGTCTGGCCAATTTCATAGAGAAATCTAACCAAACATCCGCAATTGCTCCAAATTTTTGGACTCTGTCCGATTTGTCGGACCAATTGTTCGATTATTCAGGATAATAAAATTTCTTTTAATTAATTTATTTTATATATATTTAAAAATAATTATTATTTTTCAAAAATGCAATGAAGTGTTTGTTAATGCTATTCCATTGTACCCAGGGCTACGTCTACTAAATAAGATCAATAACACCGTCCAACAGCAGTTTTGAAACAGAGTAGCGACCTTATAATTCTGAAATAGCATGTAGAGTAGATCATTTTTGTAGGATAAATTTATAGTCCAGCTGGTCTGCGTTTCGTTTATTTTTTTGGTCGTGTGGAATTTTATGGGGATGATTTTTGGCTCAATTTGACCCTTTCTTGAGAAAATCAAACAAAAGTTCCTTCATAAAGGACATTTAAGGATTAAAACAAATGAGGAAAGGCTGGTCGGGTCCGACTATATGATACCCCACAGTTTCTACTCCACTACCATTCAATTCGGTGAAAATCATGAACGCCATTTGTATGGGAGCTATATATAAATCTGAACCGATCTCATCCTCATTTACCATAGAAATCTCTAGTGTAAATATAGGTTGTCCTGCCGAATTTGAAGAAAATCGGTTAAGGTATGTGGTTTCTACAGCGGTTAACATCGGGAGCGAAATGTATATTTATTTTATATCTAAATCTGTACCGATTTGAAAAAATTTACCACAGATATTTATTGTTGAAATATAAGGTGTTACGCCAACTTTGAAGAAATCTGTTAAAATTTACAGTTTCTAGTTTTTCAGGCCAAGGACTAACGCTATTTAATTTGAAGAAAATGGGTTCAGATTTAGATATAGCCCCCATACGAATTTCACTCCCGATTTGACTTTTTCCGCTCTAGAAATCACATATTATATCAGATGGTCTTAAGATTTGCCAAAACATCTTAAATTTAAACTAAGAAAACCTAAAGTGAAAATATGTAAGATCGGTTCAGATTTATATATAGCTCCCATACAAATGTCGCTCCCGATTTGACATTTTCCGCTCTAGAAACCACATATTGTACCAATTTTTTTTAATTTGAGCACAACATCTTATAATCCAACTAGAAACACCTATGCTGAAAGTGGGTAAGATCAGTTCAGATTTAGATATAGCCCCATACAAATGTCGCCCCCGATTTGACTTTAGCCGCCCTTTGACTTTAGCCGCTCTAGAAACATATTGTACCCCATTTTCTTTAAATTTGGAACAACATCTTATAGTCCAACAAAAACACCTATGGTGAAAGTGGTTCAGGTTTGAGGTCGGTTGAGATTTTGATATAGCCCCAATACAAATGTTTCTCCCAAATGTTTAACCGATTTTGGCTAAACTATACATATTATATTTAACATATTTCGTTCCAGTTTTCAATATAACCCCATACAAAAGTTCTTTCCGCTTTAACATTTTTTGTCAAACACATAAATTTACAGGATACAAAAATCCTTCCCGTTTTCTCTTTTTACCGAATTAAATAATATTCGGATAGAAAGTGTTTTTATTATATATATATTTACTTTATTTGTTTGCTATTGAATCTGCTCCTTATGAGCCTAACAGTATGTGTACGAGTCTTATAAAATAATATAATAATAAAGCCTGTTTAGGATTTGGATGTTTTACGGTTCTCTGCGCAGTAACGTTAGGGCGGTATTATTTTGTTCTATTGGGCTTAAGAAGTCAAGTGGTCTCGCTATTGAGAGGTCCCATTATGACATCGCGATGTAGAATGGTCTACATTTTTAATGGTTCGTAGTTTACCAGGGGTTTCAGAAAATTTAAGTCGCGAGGGCGTATTTCAGCCTCGTGAACTAGAGTGTACCTCCGATAATCAAATATTTTTCTCTCGAGTTATAGTGGAATATGAAGAGTTCTAGCTGATTATATGTTGTGAGGGCGTATTTCAGCCTCGTTATGTAGTGTTGTAACTCTGATAATCAATTCCTTTCCTCTCGTATTTTCGCGGTTTCAGCCTCGTAAAATGGAGTGTATACTCTAGTTTTCCCTCTCGGATTTAACGGTGTCTGCTTCTGTGAACTCCCAACCACGTGAAGTCAATATGAAATGAATGAATTTTTAGTTTAAATTTAGTGAGTTTGTTGTCCACCTCTTCGTAAGCGAGAAGTCCGTGGAACATTCAGAACGTTTCTTGCCAAGATGTTCACATGACTTTGAATCTTCTGTTGATGATTCGAATTTCGTTTTTGACGAGAGGTATATGCAGGTCTCTGTGAATATTTTCATTTCTCATATACCAAGATGCGCCAGTGATCATCCTTAATGTCTTTGGCTGAACCCTTTGGATTTTTTCGATGTTGCTCGAGCATGCATTGCCCCATAATCACGCTGTTGTAGATCAGTACCCTGTATTCTAGATTTAGTTTCGAGTTTGGGTTAAGCAGCTAATGAAGTTGTCGGAATCGTTATGTTAATTTGAGTTCTTTTGGCTTCAATGTGTCTTCGGTCCAGGTGGATACCCAGGTATGTAACATATTCAGATTATGGAAGAGAAATAAATATAAATTTAAAGAAAATGTTACCTGGTTACACTTTTTCTCGTTAACTTTTATCCTCCTGGATGTCTATCTCATGAGTCAATGCGTTTTAAGTGACCCTGTAGGGTACTTGATGCCGTTATCTGTTTTTTTGTGTCTACTTACTATGGCTGTGTCATCGGCGAAAGTTGACATGAGGACGCTTGAAGATGTGGGTATACATATATACAGTGTATAAAAGGTAGAGGATAGGGCCCAGTACGCTACCTTGTGGGACCCCTGCCATTATTTCCCGACTACCGCCGATATATTGCCCCATTTGACTCTACAGCTACGGTATTTCAAGTATGAGTTAAGAAGACGGTGAGTGTTCGCGTGTAGATATTTTTGAATTTTGTAATTCAGGCCTTTTTGCCAAACTTTGTCAATAGCCTGGGCAACATCGAGGAATACAGCACAACAGTATTCATTTTTTAAAAGCATTTCGTATTTCATTGGTCAATCTGTTTACCTGCTCTATAGTGTTATGGGATTCGCGAAATCCAAATTGGTGATCTGGAATCATGTTTGTAGATGCGAGAAATGGTTTATGTTTTAATCTAAATCTGGACAGATTTGCTTCAAAATAAATAGCGTCCGTCCTCGACGTGCAAAAATCGTTAGTGTCAAGTTTCGTCAGACAGACAGACAGACAGACAGACAGACAGACGAACGTGGATAAATCGATTGAAAAATTGTCGATCGGTATAATAAACGATGTGTCTAACCCGCATCCTTTTGGGCGTTACAAACAAATGCACAAAGACATTATACCCTGTGGTGAAGAGTATAAAAAATTGTCGATAAATTTTAGTGGGGGTCACCGAAGACACCAATTTGCCAAATAAAGCTCTTCACGCCTAAATTACAAAATTACACGCCAACGTATACAACAAAATTACTAGCGTTAAAATCGGTCCAAGTTTTTTGAAGATCGATTATTTTCTACGAAAATTGTGGGTATTTCGGTAGATCACGGTAAACAAAAAAACAAATTGAATATTTTTGTAAAATTTTAAAATGATTTGTATAAATGATATTTTTGTTTTGATTTTCTCGCGAACTGGCTGATTTGTTGCATGTGTATTAATAATCAATGTCGCATGTAACATACAGTCAGTCAAAAAAAAAGTTGTACACTAACCGAAATCAAATAAATTTAAAAACAATATGAAAAGTATTAAGTAAATATGTATTTATTATATATCAAATTAAAGCTTGGGATCCATACTATAACTTAAAATAAAAATTATTTCCGTGTTGTTTATATTTTAAGAAAAAATATGTAACAAAAACAGAAATAAGCCAAATTAGCCAAACAAAAAAAAGTTGTACACTAAAAAAACTTAAAATTATTCAAGTAAATACGAAATTGTATGCGTAATGAGTATTTAGTATTGTGGCCTTTAGAGTTTTTTACAGCTAGGAGCCTATTTTGCATCGAGTGGACCAGGTTTTTAGTCACTTCTATAGGTATGGAATTCCATATGTCCTTAAGGGCGGTTTTGAGGGTTTCTTTGCTGGAAATGTGATACTCCTTTAATTTTGTTTTCATAAATGCCCACAGATGCTCAATTGGATTTAAGTCCGGGCTCTGGGGAGGGTGAGGTAGTACTTTTTTAGTATTATATAGCAACCATTCTTTAACAATATGGGCTGAGTGCTTGGGATCATTGTCTTGGACAAAAACAAATCCATCCTCCAAACCCATTTTTTGGGCAGATTGTACCAAATTATTCTTTAAAATATTCAAATAATCCATTTTGTTCATGTTTCCTTCAACAAATACGAGGTTTCCAACGCCATTTGCACCCATTGCACCCCAGACCATCACATTGCCACCTCCGTGTTTAACCGTATGTGTAACATTACGTCCATTTAAAGCTTCTCCTTTATTTCTCCATACGTAACATCGCCCGTCAGAGGTAAATAAATTAAATTTGGACTCATCGGTAAAAATAACTTTGTCCCAGAATGTATTGTCTTTGGCTATAAACTGATTAGCATAGTCCAAGCGCTTTTAAACGTTTGTTTTAGACAGAAGTGGCTTTTTTCTAGGTGCGTATGCATGCAGTCCTTTCGAATGCAGGAAATTTCTTACAGTCTGTGGATTGACATCAACTGTATTGCTACTTTTAAGCTCTTTTGCGATCTGGACGGCGGAGACTTTTGAATCTTTTTTAACAAATTTTGCGTTCAATTTGTGGCGTATTTATCTTCTTTGGGTGGCCACTTCCACAGGGTCGTTCGAAAGACTTATTTTTTTGATATGTTTTTATTACATAATGAACAGTAGTGTGGGGTTTTTTAACTATTTTCCCAATATCTCGCACAGAGTTTTTTTCATTCCATAGTTTTATGATTAGTTCTTTCAAATCCTTTGAAATTTGTTTTTTCGCCATATTTTATCACTTTACGAAAATGGAATGATGCGATCAGTTTGAAAAGCGAAACTTCACTAGCTTTCCATACCATGTTATCAATATTCCCTTTTAAATTTTATAACGGGACTATTTTATAACGAAAGAGAAAACTGTACAACTTCTTTTTTCTTTTGCTAATTTGGCTTATTTTTGTTTTTTTATTTTTATTATTTTACATATTTTTCTTAAAATATAAAGAACACGGATATAATTTTTATTTTAAGTTATCGTATGGATCTCAAGCTTTAATTTGATATATTATAAGCATATATTTAATTTATACTTTTCACATTGTTGTTAAATTTATTTGATTTCGGTTAGTGTACAACTTTTTTTTGACTGACTGTATATGTAGTCAGTCGCAAAAAAGCTGTAATTGTTGCAAAACTTCAAAATTCGCGGTTGCAATTGCATTTATTTCAAATTTCTAAATCTGTGTTTCTGAATTCTGTCACAAATATTCCCTATTTAGTGATGTGATAGAAAGTTACACGTCCAAAATTATGAAAAGCGTGTTAATAAACTAATGAAAAATTATAATTTATTATTATTTCACCTCTTCCAAACTCACACAGTCGCTGAGAAAGAAATCTAAGAACACCACTTCAAAATGAAAAAAATTGTAAAAACTTTAAGAAATCTAACGCGATTAATATTCTATAAGTAATTGAAATTACCTTCACAATAAGGTATAGAAAAAAATCTAACGCGATTAATATTCTAGAAGTAATTGAAAGTACCTTCAAAACAAGGTATAGAACATTAAAATACGGTCAAGAGTTACAGGCGATTGAATGAATAAATCTTTTTTCCTTCCGTTAAATTGGTCATAACTAGTGAAAAAAATCTATTTTTTCCAAAACAATATTTTTATGAGAAGATGCATGTACAAACTTTCAGAACAATCGCAGCTATCGAGGTCAAAAGTCGTAACGCTTGGCATGGAATGACTCATATGAGTAATTCACTCACAAAAAACTGAATCTTTAATTCTTGTTGAGAAAAGGGCAAAAATACACAAAAACTGCCCCGGAGTCGCCCCATTAATATTCCCTATTCCCCCTATTCTACTGCTAAACCGGGCTCCAATACAAAAACCAATTTTTATAAACTTTGCTATATAATTTTAAATATTTAAAAATGTTAAACATTTGACTTGAATTTAAGAAGAATTTATAAACACAGTGTAAACTAATTAAGTGCATAGGGTAGGAGGGAGTGACACTGGACGCATCCATATATATTACTGTGTTACATATATATTACTTAGTTTACACTGTGTCTATACAAAACAAGTAAGAAAAGGCTAAAGTAGGACGGCTACTTTCGTCACATGTTTCTATTTCAAATATAAGTTGTTGTGCAAATTTGGAGAAAATCCGTAAAAATATGTGTTCTCTACACCATTTGCAAGTGTAATTCAAAGACACCATTTGCAATTCAGAAATGCCATTTGAAATTCAAAAAATATCAGTTGAAATTCAGAAATTTCATTTGAATATCAATTGAAATTCAAAAAGTATCATTTGATATTCAAAACTCATCGTTTAAAATTCAAAACTTTGAAATTAAAAAGTCGTCATATGAAATTAAAACAAGTAAAAACGGCGTTAAGTTCGGCCGGGCCGAACTTTATAAACCCTCCACCATGGATTGCATTCCACAGGGGTTGTCGGTGTTCGTAGAAATGCAGTAATATTACAGGAAAATAAAATTTTTTTAATATAGCCAAACCAAAACAAATACAAATATTGAAAAAATAATTTTATAAATAAATATAATATTTTAATTATTTCAAAACACGCTTATAAGGCAAGGCTACCAATACGTTAATTCAAAAAATAAATATTCTTATACTTATATTTTCAAAAAGCTTAAATACCATAAATATTGGATTGGAGATAGTAGGTGCTACAGTTGGTTGTATTTCCATTCTATGTTAATTCCAAAAGTAAAAATTTTGAAAACCCATACATAGTGCAAAATAACCTAACTTCATGATTCAACCAATTTTTGACGTAAAAGAAAAAGTACGAATTTGGAAAAAACTTTTTATTTTGCGTGTCTATGCAGTCAGAGGAATGTATACACCGAATTCCATGATTCCAGCTGCGCCCATTTGGTTGGTACCATTTTTACCCCCTTGACGTTTCTACGCAATTCGAATTTCATCATTCTAACTGTAGTCGTTTAGTTGTTACTATTTTTATACCCCTGTACCATTGTATCGAATTTCGAAAAATTCGTCTATTTTCCGTGTCTACGCTATCAGAGGAATGTATACACCGAATTTCATGACTCTAGCTGCGGTCTTTTGATTGGTACTATTTTTATCCCCTTTTTTCATTTTAACCCCAAAAAGTACGAATTTTGAAAAATCCGTGTATTTTACTTGTCTATGCAATCAGAGGAATGTATACACCTAATTTCATTATTCTAGGTACAGCCGTTTGATTGGTACCATTTTTATCCCTCTATTCCCATTTTACCCCATAAAAGTACGAATTTGGAAAAAATACTTCTATATTATGTATCTACTCAATTAGAGGAATCTACACACCGAATTTGGTGTTTCTAGCTGTTGCCGTTTAATATGTACCATTTTTATCCCTTTTTGGATATTTGGATATTCTGCAGTTTTGAAAACAAATTTAATAAAATGATAAGCAAGTAATAATTATAATGATGTAAAACGTCGGTAATTTTATATATGCATATAAATATATAATTTATAAGGACTTGCATTTTACTTAGGGATGGATTATTTGTGTGGGAGGTACAACAAATCATTACTATTTTATTTTGTAAAACCATTTCCAATATTAAATTGTTACTGATCAGTTTTATTTTAACCAAAGCTTGTGTTGGAGGTCTTGCAATATCGCTCATATTGCAGGTGTATATAAAGTCTATGAAAACATTACCAAATATCAAATTTCAGAGTATTCCGATCGTCCGTATTGAAGTTATAAAATCTTTAAATTTAAATAGGTTAGAGTGATTTGCGTGGGAGGTACGTGGCCAAAACCTTTGTATTTCGTACGTTCAAAGTGTGAATATAGGCCATTTATGTGAAAGGCACCAGAAGGGGCGTGTCAATGTCGCCCATCTATGAACGTAAACTAAGTTTGAATAAATTCCTTAACTCCCTTCGATTATTACACGATAATAAAACACGAAACCATAAGCCAGGCAGATAGACAGACGGACATGGCTCAAACAGCTTAGAAAGTTGTGAAATGGATTTAGTCCATATGTACTTAGGACTAAAAAATCGATAAAATCATATTTGAGATAAATAGTTAAGTAATAGTTGTTTTTACATAAGTACGCTTTGAAAATGTATTTTTAAAAAAATCTAATTCTATATCAATGTGTAGATATCAACGTGTAAAGCGAGCATTAAAAATGTTATTTATTTAAGTAGGCTTTGAAAAGTGAATAGGCACTAGAAATTTATAATAAAAATTCATTTGCAATTCGTATTTACAAGAAGACACATTTCAGTTTTCAAATTTCAAGCGAAAAGAAACAATGGAAGTGAAAGACGCATGTGTAATTTCCCAAATAAATATGGCTCGGGTGACATTAAAAGTATCATTCCATGTAGACACCTGTTTCACGCTAGATGTGTCCAATAATTTACAACGGACTCTACATGTCCCCTGTGTAGAGGTCCCATCGACATCATGGAAGATTTTTCACGTAAAAAATATAAGACATATAACGAACAGGATAGAAATCGTATTATTGAATATGCAGACAAAGGCAATGACTAGACAGAACTTGTCAAGTTCTTGGGAATTCCCTATAACACTGCCTATACTTGGATCATGAAAAATCAAGAAGAGGTAACAAAACGTGGGGGCAGGAAACCGCGCATGTTAAATGGAAATGAAATCAATCGCATTTTAACTTGGATTGAAGAGCACCTCTGCATTGCCATTAAAACTATAAAGGAAAAACTATATGGCGAATTCCATAAGTGGATTGCTATTTCCACGATCTCCAACACATTACATGGTAAATTATACTCCATAAAGAGCTGCCATGTAGAACCCGAAGGAATGAACAATGTCCGTAATAAAGAACAAAGGAAAGGTTAAAGTCGGACTATATGATACACTCCACTTTCTATCCGAATACAGTTCAATTCGGTAAAAACAGAAAACGGGAAGTTTTTTTGTATCCTGTAAGTGGCCGACAAAAGTCAACATACGACCCACATTTTTGCGATTTAGCGAGTTCCAAAACATATTTGAAAAAAGTAATGATGCGGTTTTGTTTGAAATCGTGTTTTATTCATATAACAATAACAAAATGCATTACTTCAATATAAACACAAAAGATATTAACAGAATACGCAGAAAAAACCTTGACAAAAGTCTACATACGGTTTGAGATGAGACATAAACAAATTCAATTTAACGTGACAAAATGATACTATTATATAATTTAATATTTTGTTGGTCCACCATGAGCATCTACAACAGCCAGCAATCGTCTGGGCATTGATGCAACTAAGTTTTCCAATTCCGCAGGTGATATTTGTCGCCATTCCTCTTCCAGCTTGTTTTTTAGCGTTTGGGCGCTAGTTATGTGATGTTTTCGGATCCTGCGTTGTCATCTCCCACACATGTTCAATAATATTCAGGTCGGGGCTTTGTGGCGGCGTATAAAGTTGTCTTGGAGCATGGTAAATCAGCCAATCTTTAACAAATTGGGCTGTGTGCTTCAGATCGTTATCTTGTTGGAAAATCCAGCGCTCTCCGAGGTTTAAATTATCGACCGATGCCTTCAGATTTTGTTCCCATATGGATTTATATTGATAGCGATCCATGTTACCCTCAATAAACGCAACTCCAGACGCCGCGACGGCACCCCAAACCATTACGTTGCCACCACCATGCTTTACCGTAGCAAGAAAATTCTTCATTACCGTATTCGCTTTTCTCCATACTTTGGCTCTCCCGTCACTTCCAAATATATTATACTTCGACTCGTCCGTAAATAAAACCCGCTTCCAGAAGTCTAATCCCTTATCCAAGTGTTGCTGGGCGAAATCAAGGCGAAGCTTACGATTCTTTTCACTTATAAGAGGTTTTTTGCGTGGCGTTCTGTTTCGGAAACCATTATTATTCAGACTTCTTTGAATTGTTCTTGGATGTACAATTGTATCCGACCTATCCGAGTTGTTTGGGCAACATTGTAGCATTCACTTTCGGGGTTTCATTAACTTCTTTTAAAATAAAGCTTTCATCTCGTCGACAAAGTTTTTTTGGACGCCCACTTCTGGGCTTATTTTCAACAGTACCCGTATTTTCGAAGTTTTTGCATATATTTTGGACAGTTGATTTACTTAAATTAACCATTTTAGCTATTTCGCCTAAAGATTTCCTTTCGGGTAGAATATGTGGTTTCTAGAGCGGCAAAAGTCAAATCGAGAGCGACATTTGTATGGGGGCTATATCTTAATCTGAACCGATATTACTTTCACTTCTGCATAGGTGTTTCTAGTTGGATTATAAGATGTTGTGCCAAATTTAAAGAAAATCGGGTACAATATGTCGTTTCTAGAGCGGAAAAAGTCAAATCGGGAGCGACATTTGTATGGGGTCTATATCTAAATCTGAACCGATCTTACCAATTTTCTGCATAGGTGTTTCTAATTGGATTATAAGATGTTGTGCCAAATTTAAAGAAAATCGGGTACAATATGTTTTTTCTAGAGCGGAAAATGTCAAATCGGGAGCGACATTTGTATGAGGGCTATATCTAAACCTGAACCGATCTTACCCAATTTTACCATAGGTGTTTCTAGTTGGATTATAAGATATTGTGCCAAATTAAAAGAAAATCGTTTCTAGAGTTGGATTATAGTTGGATTATAAGATGTTGTGCCAAATGTAAAGAAAATCGGGAACAATATGTGGTTTCTAGAGCGGAAAATGTAAAAACGAGAGGGGCATTTGTATGGGGGCTATATTTAAATATGAACCGATTTGCCTCAAATTAAATAGCGTTCATCCTTGATGCACAAAACTTACTTGTGCCAATTTGTGTTAGGATCCGACTATAACTGCGACCTGTAATTTGATTACAACAATAGATGTACAGACAGACGGACATAATACTCTCGTGGAGTGTATAAAAAAGGGCAGAATACGTTCATACTTTTAATGAATAGATACGCATTGGGAAGCAGATTGTATTCATTGATGAGATCAATTTTCTTTTCTGCCGTCGGAGTCAAGGTTGGTCCAGAGTTGGGTCTAGGGCGGTTCAGATGACTCCATCCTCCAGAGGGCCGAACATACATTTAATTGGGGCCATTGGAAGTAGTGGAGTTAAAGTAAAAAGTATGGTGAAGTCCCAGATGGAGGTACCAAATGTTAATCCTACCAATATTCGGGAGCAGAGACTTCAATACTTAGAAAATTTGGTCGAGCATGCAAAGCGAACTATATCAGTTGGACATTGCACACGAGCCATAATGCACTCCGCTACATTCCATCAGATGGCGTTGTCTATGCCGGAAATGCCAGTTGGACCTTGAATTTAAGTAATATTTTTAATGAAGTAAATTTATTAATATTAACATACAATTTTTCTAATTATACCCTACACCACTTCGTGGTCTAGGGTATTATAAGTTAGTTTCGCGCTAAATGTTTGTAACGCCAAGAAATAGTCGAGCTAGACCCACCTTTAAGTATACCGATCGGCTTAGAATCGCCAGCTGAGTCGATTTAACGATGTCTGTCTGTCCGTCCGTCCGTCCGTCTGCTGTCCATCTAAGCTTGTTCGCACTCTACAGGTCGCAATTGTTGTCCGATTGTCATGAAACTTGGCAGAATTTATTTTTTCTGGCCAAGGATTGTATCGGTGCCCCCATACAAATGTCGCTCCCGATTTGACATTTTCCGCTCTAGAGACGTCATATTGTACCCGATTTTCTTTAAATTTTGCAGAACATCTTATAATCCAACTAGAAACACGTATGCAAAAATTGGGTAAGATCGGTTCAGATTTAGATATAGCCCCCATACAAATGTCGCTCCCGATTTGACTTTTTCCGCTCTAGAAACCACATATTGTACCCGATTTTCTTTAAAATTGGCACAACATTTTATAATCGAACTAGATACACCTATGCTAAAAGAGGGTAAGATCGGTTCAGATTTAGATATAGCCGTCATGCAAATGTTGCTCCCGAATGTTTAACCGATTTTGGCCAAACTTTACATATTATATTTCACCAATAAACATACATGGGAAAGCGGGTCACATCGTTCCTGGTTTCGATATACCCCCATACAAATGTCCTTTCCGATTTAACATTTTTTGTCAAACCAATACATTTACAGGATTCAAAAAACCTTCCCGATTTCACTTTTTGAATGAATTGAATTGTAGTGAGATATATAGTCGGCTCCATCCGTCGTTAGCCTTTCCATACTGTTGGGGAGATGCCCATATGTCCATACTTTGGTATAACATAAATGGGGCCATTCTGCTCTATTACAGCTCTAGTAACTACATCTTACCTCGGATCTTCATCAAATTTTGCAGATCATTCTATGTTTCAACTAGGAATACCTACCGTGAATGAGAAATATATTGGCGCATGTTTTGGCACAGGCCTCAAGTGTTGTTATAGGCCCCTTCAAATGTCCGTCCGATTCATCCAATTACCTCTGTATAATCTGTATTTGTCTTTGGATCTTGATCAATTTTTCCAGATCATGTTATATTTACTTTACTCGGAATATCTGCTGGAAAATTGGATCAATTACTTTATTATTTACCATATTCATTAAATTTGACTAAAGATGAATTTATAGTATAGTTCATATAAACTACATAAAATTGATCCCATGAAATACCTGGGTTTAGTAATCAAAGCGAGGTAAATACGCAGGGAGTGGTGTAGGGTATTATATAGTCGGCCCCGCCCGACTTTAGCCTTTCCTTACTTGTTTTTAATCTCAAGTTTGTTTTTATCAATTTTTATACACTGCACGAGAGTATTATGTCTTTGTGCATTTGTTTGTAACACCCAAAAGGACACGAGTTAGACCCATCGTTTATTATACAGATCGGCTTAGAATCACTTTCTGAGTCGATTTAGCAATGTCCGTCTGTCTGTCTGTCTGTCCATCTATTGTTTATCAAATTACACGTCGCAATTATAGTCCGATCCTTACAAAAATTGGCACAAGTAAGTTTTGTGGGCCAAGGACGAACGCTATTTAATTTGAAGCAAATCGGTTTAGATATAGCCCCTATACAAATGTCGCTCCCGATTTGACTTTTTGAGCTATAGAAACCACATATTTCACTCGATTTGCTTCAAATTTGACACAGTACCCTATAATTGAAGTGGAAACAGCAATGGTGAAAATCGGTCAGATCGGTTCAGATTTAGATATAGCCCCCATACAAATGTCGCTCCCGATTTGACCTTTTCCGCTCAAGAAACATCATGTTTCACTCGATTTGCTTCAAATTTGGCACAGTATCTTATAATTGAACAAGAAACAGCTATGGTGAAAATCGGTCAGATCGGTTCAGATTTATATATAGCCCCCATATAAATGTTGCTTCCGATTTCACTTTTTCCGCTCAAGAAACAACATGTTTCACTCGATTTGCTTCAAATTTGCCACAGTATCCTATAATTGAACAAGAAACAGCTATGGTGAAAATCGGTCAGATCGGTTCAGATTTAGATATAGCCCCCATAATGTTGCTCCCGATTTGACCTTTTCCGTTCTAGAAACCACATATTTCACTCGATTTGCTTCAATTTTGGCACAGTACCCTATAATTGAAGTGGAAACAGCTATGATGAAAATCGGTCAGATCGGTTCAGATTTAGATATAGCTCACATACAAATGTTGCTCCCGATTTGACTTTTTCCGCTCAAGAAACAACATGTTTCACTAGATTTGCTTCAAATATGGCACAGTACCCTATAATTTAACTGGAAACAGTTATGGTGAAAATCGGTCAGATCGGTTCAGATTTAGTAATAGCCCCGATACAAATGTCGCTCCCGATTTGACCTTTTCCGCTCTAGAAACCTCATATTTCACTCGATTTGCTTCAATTTTGGCACAGTATCCTATAATTGAACAAGAAACAGCTATGGTGAAAATCGGTTCAGATTTAGATATAGCCCCCATACAAATGTCGCTCCCGATTTGACCTTTTCCGTTCTAGAAACCACATATTTCACTCGATTTGCTTCAAATTTGGCACAGTATCCTATAATTGAACTGGAAATAGCTATGGTGAATATCGGTTATATCGGTTTAGATTTAGATATAGCCCCCATACAGGTGTTTAACCGATTTTGGCCAAACTTTACATATTATATTTGACATATTACATGGTGAATGTGGGTGTCACCGTTCCATGTTTCAATATATCCCCATAAAGATGTCCTTTCCGATTAAAAGTTTTTTGTTAAACACATACATTTACAGGATACAAAAATCCTCCCCGGCTTCACTTTTTTACAGAATTGAATTGTAATTGGATAGAAAAGTGGAGTGTATCATATAGTCGGCTCCGTCCGACTTTAGCCTTTCCTTACTTGTTTTATCTATGTATGTACTATTTTCTATTTACATTTTTAAATATGCGAATAATTTGTCACTAATTGCAAATGCCATTAAATATTTATTTCACGTTCTACACTTACAATAGTAAGCATATCTTAAATATTATTCCTTCGTTACTTTATATTCCAATCCTTATTTGTTTAAATCGATTTTTATTAATTATTTATCTTGATTTTATATTTAATCTTCAATCTATCTACATATCTTAATTAGTTGTAATCGATATGTATTATAACACTATGTTGATTTTACCAAATAAAACTTGTTTGCGACCCGAATTAATCACTTATTGTTTGTAATCATAATTATTTCCATTGGTTCTTGTTATTAAATAAACTTATTAAAGAAAATTATGAATCTTTAAATTTAAACTCATATCTATACCATCACTTTTTCTGGGTGTGTATTCTAAAATCGAAACAAATTTCTCAAGTAATGTTTAGAGTGATCAAAAACCCGGTTTTTCTGCAATGTCGGGGTTTCGGGTTTTCCGCGATTTAAAAAACCCTGATTTCTTTTAATAAAAAACACGGTCGGACCGGTTTTTTTCGGGGTTTTCTTGAAACAGTAAAAAATGGTGAAATTATTCATTATTCTTGGGAATAAAACAATTCTGATGCATAATCAGATTCACCGAAATCTGAGTCCAAACATTCCAGCCAGAATTAGGATCATATATATAAATATATATATATATATATGGGAAAATCTACAAGATAGTCCGATTTCAATTTTGAAAAATTAAAAATTTCAAATTAGAGGCACACGTTTCATTTTAGCGTCAACTTGTTAAAAATACATTAAATAGAAAAAATGTGCTCGCGTGCATCATTTTTTTCAAGTGCTGAAGAAGTTATAATCGGATTGTCCCTTTTGGTTCTATTGCAAGTTAAGCCTGAAAACCCTATGAAAATCAACAAAATTTAACCTAAAATGGCTCTCGGTACCAAAATAATAATTCGATATATTTAGCACTTACACACATTATTAGTAGTACCCATATTCACCGATCACACAGGGTTGCCACCAGTTATTTTTCAAACTGCGGATGTGCTCTTCAAAAAATATGAAATTTTATGATCTGCACGCATCGACCTGATGATGTTCGTACTGTCATAATCTCCTTGTCGCTGAAGGCACACCAAATCGTCCGGTCGCCTTTTGTTAGTATCTCTGTCGTTTATAATCCAATATTAAAAAATTTGCAATTACGTTCACGCTGAAAGCGCAAAAAAGAAAATTGTATCAATTTTCGTTTTATGCAAAAACAGAGTGACAGATTTTGAAGAGCTACCATTTATTCCTCAGTGATGGCACACGCCCTTTTCAACATATAGAAGATTCCGCAACATCATTACTATCATCCACAAAAAGATCAGAATGATTTTCTCTTATGCTGAAAAAGTTATAGCCAAAAGAGTTGAACCACTCCCGAAAGTTGCAAGCAAAATAATTTTAAAACTTTAGGATGTTGGCGAGGTTAAACTCGTCGTTTTGAAAATTATGACACTTTCAGAAATATTATATATTGCTCTTAAAGTGGTTAGAAGCCTGAGTGACATGGAATCGTACTATACCGTAGATTTGCCCATATATTATATTTAACGCAAGGATTATGTGTATTTTTGGACTCATTGAAATACAATGACTTTTTCTTATATTAGCAAAGTTCATCAATCTCATATTATGCCTGTTCGATTGGGCTTACTAGCTTACGATTAAGAGACTTGATAAGGTGGCATCATTGTTGTTCATTGGTTTATCTTAAATTGATCAACAAAAGCTAAGCTACTTTCTTGTTAAGCGTGTAAATTCCATACAAATATTAAGCACAATCGAACAATATTACCTACAAGGACGAGTAATATGCGTATACGGCTGGATCGCGAAAAAAATTGATGCCGTCACTGGTTTATTTAATGATGATCTGCAAAATATTTCGTCCTTGGGTCAAACCGTCTGTGAACTAAACGCTTCTGAAAACACCTCTAAAAATAATCACATATATTTTTATATGTGATTATTTTATTTTATATGCGTAGCGGCAAATGGTCAACGGCGTCGATTTTTCTTCTGCCCGTAAGAAATGCATGAGAAATCTAGGACGAGAAATTTAGACTCACAGTATTACTGTGTTCATTTGAAATTCAAAAATTATACCATTTGTAATTCAAAAATTATTCTACTTGCAATTCAAAAAGGGTAAACAAAATTATTTAAGTAAATTATACATTAGGTTGGGTAGCATATATTTATTTCTGTAAATTTTAATATTCAGACAGATTTGCGTACCTCCCAAGCAAATGACTCTAACCTATTTAAATTTAAAGATTTTATAACTTCTATGCGGACGATCGGAATACTCTGAAATTTGATCTTAATCGTAATGTTTTCGTAGATACATACACCTGCATGAGCGATATTGAAAGACTTCTCACACAAATTGGCATAAGCTTTAGTTAAAATAAAACTGATCAGTAACAATTTAATATTGGAAATGGTTTTACAATCACTTTATACCTGAAAAATAGTTATGATTTGTTGTACTTCCCATACAAATAATCCGACCCTAAGTAAAAAGTCATTATAAATTATATGCAAATGCTTATATATATATATATATATATATATATATATATTATTTATATATTTAGTTGCTTATCATTTTATTAAATCTGTTTTCAAAACTGCAGAATATCCAAATTTGCAGAAAAAATAAATGCTACCCCACCTAATGTATATTTTTCTTAAATAATTTTGTTTACATTTTTGAATTTCAAATAGAATCTTTTGAATTTAAAATGAAAACTTTTGAATTTCAAATGGTGTATTTTGAATTACAAATGTCGAGTTTTGAATTTCAAACGATGAGTTTTGAATTTCATGTGACGACTTTTGAATTTCAAATGGTGTCTTTTGAATTACAAATGACGAGTTTTGAATTTCAAATGATTAGTTTTGAATTTCAAATGATATTTTTTGAATATCAATTGATATTTTTTGAATTTCAAATGGAATTTTTGAATTTCAATTGATATTTTGAATTTCAAATGGTGTCTTCTGAATTACGCTTGAAAATGGTGTAGATGAAATATAAGATATTTTGAAAGATTTGTTAAAATATGTGTTTTATAGAGTGGAAAAAGTGAAATTTGTGTGGGAGCTATATATAAATCTGAACCGATCTGATCCATTTGCACCATGGCATGTTTACTGAACAATTATAAGATATTTCGCCTAATTTTAAGAGGATCTGTTAAAATATGTTGTTTCTAGACCAGAAAAAGTCAAATCGAGAGCGAAATTTGAATGGGAGCTATATACAAATCTGAACCGATCTGACATATTTTCACCATAGGTGTTCCTAGTTTAAATATAAGATGTTTTGCCAAATCTGAAGACAGTCAGACACAATATGTGGTTTCTAGAGCGGAAACAGAAATTTGTATGGGAGCTATATATAAATCTGAACCGATGTTATGTCGGTCTCAATCGGTTTTTCATATTGCAGAAAAGTCTCTGTTTCGGTGCTAATTTGTTTATAATATGTCATTTTTATATTAATTAAACGGGAATGAAAAATTTCATTCCCGGGAATTCCCGGGAAAAAGTAATTTATTTATAGGTATGTTCAATATTGTTTAAAATATCAACATTTAATAACTGGTGTGTTTTTTCAATACAGTCATATTACAAATTAAAAACGAATTTTATTGTCAAAATATTTTACAAATTATTTTTCATTTTACAAATATTTTACTCTACACCTATTCAAAATTATATTCGGAACATACAAATTTATATTGACAAATGTAAATTCATATTAGGGACATATAAATTCATAATGTGTAATGTAAATTTATAATAGGAACATGTTAATTCATAATGAGATATATAAACCATAATTCATTGAGAATAATTAATTCATAATAGGAACATACCAATTCATAATGAAATATACAAGTTTGTAATCAGAAAATCCAAATTCATAATCAGAAAATACGTTTTCATATTCAGAAAATATGAATTCATAATGAGAAAATATAAAATCATATTGAGAAAATGTAAATTTTTAATGAGAACATTGATAAAATATGCATTTCTACGAAAATATCAATAGAAAAACGTACATACATAGCTTCGATTATAAATTTTAGAGTTCCTGATTATGAATCTATATTTTATGAATATACATTACTGAATAAGAATTTATATTTTCTCATCAATTTGGATTTTCTCATTTTGTATTTATATATCTCATTATCAATTTGTATGTTCTTATTATGAATTTATATTTCTCAATATGAATTTACAGTGCTGATTATGAATTTCCTCATATGAATTTACATTTCTCATCGTGAACTTACTTATTCCGATTATAAATTACATTTTCTCATTATAAACTTGAAAATTGTAGACTAATCGTCAGAATTGGACATTTATATCGCAGGTAGAAGTAACTGACACCTACACTAGATTCAAAATTGAAAACGATTAAGGAAACAAATAACTAATTTACGGAGAATGTTATGACGCATTTAATTTAGAATATTCATTCGTCCGGAGACAAAAATATTTTATAGAAACAGGGGGGAATATTCTAAACTGTAACAACAATAGAAACATAAAAAAATAATATTAATTTAATAAATTCATAAAAAATAAAAATATTGAAATAGTCCAGTCATTAATTCTTACAAAGGGCCATTTAAATACACCGTAGCATATATTTATATTCCCATTAGATTTCTCTTGAAAGTTTCCAGGCGAACAATTTTTACTGTATTCCTATTTTTAGACCATTTCTTTCTGGCTAAATATGTAAAGTAAATTGTTCTTGAAGAAGATATTCACCTCGATTCTTCTAGGAAAACAAGAAAATTTACATTTTTATTTCACAATAAAGATCCTGCAAATAGCCTCACAAAAATTTTTTATTTTCATAGCTGGGTTTCGCATAAAATGACTATTTTGCGAATTTAAAAAGTTTTGTTTTTAGTAATATAATATAAACAAATACTCATTATTGTCAGTAATGTAAATACATATATGAATTTGAAATACACCTAAAAATTCCAATTTGTATAGTAACATTAAATTATTGATAACATAATAAATAAATTGTTTTTTTAATATTTCCCGTATTCCCAGGAAACTGAAAAAATTTTCCCGGGAATTCCCGTCCAAATTTTTCCGGGAATTCCCGGGGAAAACGATTCGGGAATTCCCGGACCCCAAACCCTAATTACAAATGAAGAGTTTTGAATTTCAACTAATGTCTTTTGAATTACAAATGACGACTTTTGAATTTCAAATGTTGTCTTTTGAATTACAAATGACGAGTTTTGAATTTCAATTAACATTTTTTGAATTTCAAATGACATTTTTTAAAATCAAATGGAATCAAAGTGATGTCTTTTGAATTACAATTGTAAATGGTGTAGAAAAAAAAATGGCGGAAAAATCGGGAGATACATTTATATACATGATCCGATCTGACCCACTTTCACCATTGATGTTTTTACCTGAAATAGAAGGTGTTATGCAAATTTGAAGAAAATCGATTAAAGTATGTGGATTCTAAAGCAGAAAAAGTCAAATCGGGAGTGACATTTGTATGGGAACTATATATAAATCTAAGCCGATCTGACCCATTTTCATCATATATGTTTCTACTTTAAATATAATGTATTTTGCAAATTTGAAGATAATCGGGTGAATTTTGTTTTTTCTGGAGAGGAAAAAGTCAAGTCTGAACCGAGATTTGTATGGTGGCTATATCTAAATCTGAACCGATTTACTTCAAATTAAATAGCGTCCTTGACCCACAAAACTAACTTGTGCAAATTTTTGGTGCAATCAGACAATAAATGCGACCTGTACTTTGATTACAAGAATAGCTGGACATACAGACAGACGGACACTGCTAAGTCGATTCAAAACGTGATTCTACGTCGATCGGTATAATTAACTATGGGTCTATCTCGCTTCCTTATGGGTGTTACAAGTAAATGCACAAACACCTAATACCCTAGAGGAGACAACTTAATGTTTGAAGTTAGAGTATGATCGGAGAAATGTTGGGGCTGAGAAAATATTGAGGGTTGGCCATACATTTATAGCATTTTTGGAACAGAGTAGTATAATTCTGAAAGGGCATGTTGAGTAGATCATTTTTGTAGAATAAACTTATAGTCCTGCTGGTCTGAATTTCTTTTTACAGCGGTTAATTTTTTTGGTCGAAGGGAGCATTATATTAAGCGAAAAAAGTGTTGTAAGTTAATGTTTGAGAGAATTCTTATTGTGGAATTATGAGGATCATTTTTGTAGAAGATCTTAACCCTCCCCCTCTCTTAATGGGTCAATTTGACATAAAAGGTCAAAAAGGACATAAAAAGATTAAAATGTTCTACGAAAAAATGTGTCGGACAATTTACGATGGGACAACAAATCACGGTGGGGCAGATTACCTATTTTTGAGGCATCGACACCTTTGAAATTTCATACATGGAGTTATTGTAGTTACCAAAGTCGTCTACCAAATTGTGAGTTGCCACGCCCACTTACAGTGGGATAGTAGTAGGGTTGTTGAATTATCTTAGGAAACAAATAGGTCTTTAAATGTATTACATGTTCTTATGATGATTACTAAAATTGTCTAGGACAATTTTAAGTTGACCAACCTTACAGGTATACCTTTGAAATGTATTGCAGTTATCTTGATGGTTGCCAATTCCTTTAAGAAGGCCCGTGCGCAGGATTTTCCCCTGGGGGGTTTTCATCTACACTCATAAAAAAGTTAACCCTATAATGAGTTAAAATTAACTAAAATTTAGGAAACCAAGTACATTTTTACTAAACATAAGTAAAACTTTGCTGAAATTTTCCTAAATCTAAGTCAATTTTTCCTAAAACCAAGTAATTCTTTACTAAATTTAAGCAAAATTTTCCTAAAACTAAGTAAATTTTTACTAAATATTAGTAAAATTTCCTAAAACTAAGTAAATGTTTACTCAAATCAAGTAAATATTTACTCAAACTGAGGACAATTTTTCTGATTTTTTCCTCAAAACGAGTAAATTTTTACTTAAACTGAGGAAAATTTTATTTTATACGAGGAACAAAGGTGAACTTAAAAAAGGTTCAATTTAACTAAAAAATCAAACAAATAGTTTTGCTTCAGAGTATGCAAACTGATACAAAAAATGACAACATGAAATATTTCTCAAAAATTTCATGATACCTCTGCCATAAGGAGTTGAGCTATTACTCCATGATTGTTGCGAAGGCAAAATAGGCGCCTTCGCAGTGGTTGTTTAGAATAATTCATAAAGTATTTAAGAAATAAAATAAAATAAAGATTAATATTCAAGAATTAATACTTAAATGTATGAAGAACTCGGCATAAATTTCATTAAACATTTTAACTTCCTTTTTCGGAAAAAAACACATTTTTAAATTAAAATTTCCTAAATGGAATTTTTTCCATACAAAAAATTTCAGCTTTTTTTCTCACTTAAAACCTTGAAAATATTCTTCCACATAAGTTTGAATTAACTCAATTATAAGAATTTTTTATTAGATCCAAAGAAATGGTTTTAAGTAAATCTATTACCCTTTTTCTAGTAAATGAACTATTTACAATGGCTTTGAAAGAAGGAAACTTTACTCATACTTAGTTAATTTTCCAACTTTTTAGGAAATTTTTATTGGAGCGTTTGGAAACCACTCATATTTTATTGCCAGGATCTTCGAGAAATATTTTGATACATTCGTCCGACAGACATTGTCGACAAAATTGCATTTCAGTAATCCATCTATCAGTACACTCAAAGGAATATGTCAGTAAAGAAAGCAGAAAGTCTACCGAAAGAGCAGATTTTCTGCTGTTAAAAAAGAGACAGCAGATTTGTATATGCTGAGATGCTAAACAGCTGTTTGCTGTTTTTAGCAATATATATGATATGTATATTGTCCCATATAAAAGAAATTTCGAGATAAACTCGCTTATCTATTTTTATATTTTATTTAACAACAGCCAATTTTAGCAGACTGCAAACTCCTTAGCAGTGTGAATGGTGATGTAAGATTGCAGAAAACTGCTGTTATGCCAAAGCTGTAATATCAGAAAAGTGTCTGCTGATAGGCAGCAGACAATCGCTGCTTTTATTAACAGACTTGTTCTGTAAGTGTAGAACTTTTTTAAATAGTTGCTTGAAATTACATACATACATATCGAGGGCTTATATTCATAAGTGGCTATGAACAAAAACATAACTTTTCAGGAGAGCGAAAAAACTGATTTTCTCCTTAATTTGATGAGAAATTATTAATCGTTCTTCTACAGTTTAATCTAAAAAGGATTACTTGATGAGAAATTATTAATCGTTCTTCTACAGTTTAATCTAAAAAGGATTACTAATTGCTACGATTAAAAAGGTTTCGAAATTTCCTATTATTCGCGGTTTCATGGTTCATAGCCACTTTTGTATGTTTAAAATTGAGCACTACGAATGTTGAAATAAGAATAAGATTATTGTTTATTCATCCGTCAGATTGGTCGCTTGTAACGTATATGCAGCCAGTCGCAAAAATCGCTGCAATTGATGAAAAATCCAAAATTCGCCGTTGCAATTCCTTATATTTTAACTTTCTTCATTCATAATTCTGAAACTTTTCATACACAAATATTCCCCATGAAGTCAGCAATCACATGCCAAAGAAATATTTTGGTATTCTCAATATAATAGAAATATATACTTTTCTAAATATACTTTTCACAATTTTTTACTTTACAACCACCATTTTTCATATTTTAGCCTGATAACTGGGGAATCAAAATGTTATTAACGCGAAATGATGGAATTTGATAGTACGATATGCCCTAAATCTAGAAAAATGTTTTAAACAACATCGTTGTAGCAAATTATAATCTTCGGTTTTATGCTGCTCCATTGTTGAATTATTTTATTTCTATTATTTTTATGTTCATAGCCACTTATGCAGTCACAAGCTAACGTGCGAGGGGATAGCCAAATCAGAAAATTAAAAAAAATGGCTTTAGAAAAAAATCTTTTCCAAATTTATACGACAGATGACATCCAAATCTGAGAATAGGTTGGCATCAAAAACTCATTTTCGAGAAAATGGTTCATAGTCACTTTTGAATATAAGCCTTCGATATATATTTTGAAGAAATATTACACACAAAACGATCAAATTCCTCGGCGATAAACCTTCAGTCCTGCATTTTTTCTATGATAAATGCAGAAAATTGGATATGCTTTTTGACAAAGTATGGGTCTAAATAGGATGTCTAAAGAGTTTTGGATTTTTTAATATATATAGGACATGAGTAACAGGATGTTTACTCAAAATCTTTATACTCATATTCCGATTAAATAAAAAAATATTTGTAAATGTTTCTTCATTTTTATAGTCTTAATTATGTATAAATTCGAATAACAAATACAGTTTTTTTGTATTCGATGAAATGCAAGAAGAAACAACTAGAAATTTTAATTCAAAAACCAAATAATTGGTATTTTAGAGTTTCGTTTTCCTACGTAGATTCAAGTTACTGAATATTATGTTTCTCTTTTGAATAATACTTGTTACATATGTACAAAAAATACTAACTCTGAAAAATATTTGACATAAGTGATAAATATATCAAAAATTTTAGTAAGTTGAAACTCATTTCTTGTTGTTTCGCAACTTTAAATTAGATTTTAAAATAGAGATCTACACGCAGAGAAAAAATGCATTTCGTAGAAACTAAATTTTAAACACGTGAACATCTTTTATGAGTTTCTTTTGTGGGAAAAATTAGTTTGTTTGCGGTAAACATGTCATCAGTTGTTGTAAATGAACAAAGAGAAATAATAATAATGGATTTGTATTATAATTGCAAACTCCCAAAACATTGGAAGTAACAGAAACTGTTGTTGTTGCATCTTTGATGAAAATAGGTCACATCGGCTCAGATTTAGATACAACTCCATAAAAATGTCGCATCGCCAATGTTAGAAACCACTCATTGCATACGGAATATGCGAATAGCTACACCATATTATATTTGACCTAAGAACATCTGTTGTGGAAGTGGAATATGTGGGTCAATGTTTTAATATAGCCCTTATACAAATGGCCCACCCGATTTCTATACTCAGAAATTAAAAAATGCAAATGTTATTTTATTTAAAAATTAAAGTATACTTTCTTTTGTATAAGTAAAAAATGTCTACATAAAAAAATCTTAGGTTACTCCAATACTTTTTCGCAGAAAGGAAGAATTTCGTCTCGCCAATAGATTTTTACATAATTATTAATTTAGAGGTAAATTTATTTTCAATGATTTCATTCCAAATAGATATACTACAAATTTGTCCAAAGTTTGGCTCTCATAGTTAAGCTACGGGTTACCATCAAGCAAATTATTTGCTTTTATTAAGAATGCTTTTAGATTTCATTATGATATCATAGTGATTCTTACCTACAATTTTTTAAAATTACTAAACGATTTTGTTATCAAATTTCCAAACTTTTATTGCAGTACACAATTAAAAGTTCATAAGATATAGCTCTAGTCGAATGTCAAGAAGTGGTATCGGTTAATAAAAATGAAAATTTTCCGAACAATTTGGTGTCCATTAGCGAAATTAGCACTACACAATCTTGAAATTGGAACAATTCGTTTAGTTTGTTTGTAGTTTTCATAACCTTTGTCCGAAATTCAAGAAAGTGTCCACGATTTTTTATTTTCATGTAATCATGTTATCACGATTTTACTGCAAAATTCCATTTCTGACGAGTTATTTTAAAAAGGCCTTAAAAATTCTATATTTTATTGCTTCAGAAAGTCTAGAAGGTTTTAAAAAGTATATGTTCGAAACCTCTCTGGGGGGTTTGAACCCACAAAACCACCCCCTGCGCACGGCCCTGCCTTTAAGAAATTCCTTCCTTTATTATGTCCAGTTCGGGATAGTAATGATTTGTGGTTAAAAATGGTCAAAAATAGCGCGAGACTTAAGATTTCGTATAGGTTCATATGTCATTAAAGATTTCAGGAAGATTTGCAAGTTTTTTTAGTTTTACTTCAACTTTTACATTTACACGAAAAAGGCAACACACTTTATAACTGTCCCAGATATTGAAAATGCTATTTATGCTGAATTGTGCTAGGTTTGTGCCCAATTGTGCGATAAAAAGTTTTTCGAAAAATTTAAAATTGACAGAGATATTGCGAAAAAAACTTTTTCTCCAAAAAAAATCGCTGTGATTGCCATTTCGTTTTTTTGTACAAAAACAAAAGTTGTGCTGAATTGTGGTAGATTTGTGCCGCAAAAAGTTTTTCGAAAAAAATTAAAATTGACAGAGATATAGCGAAAAAACGTTTTGCAACAAAAATCGCTGAAATTTTTATTTTAGGTATTTTGGACAGCTAAGTTCTATCTCAAAAAATCGCTAATTACAATTTTGGCGATTTTTCAAAAAAAAAATCCTCTAATTTTAATAAAATTGTAATTTTTGCAAAAGCAAAAATTGTGCTGAATTGTGCTCGCTTAGCACAATTTTTTCATCATACATAAAAAGTGCTCATTTCAATGGTTAACAAAATAATCGTCATTTTCATGTTTTTAGCCATTTTCCATATAACTTTACAAAAAAACGCGAATTTTATAAAAAGCACCAACTTTTTATAAGAGTCACAAAAACGCCAAAAATTCTAGAATTGTCATTTTTTCGCAAAAACAAAAGTTGTGCTGGATTGTGCTAGCCGCGTATACAATTCTAAGGTAACTCAAACCGTTATCGAAAAATCGCTAATTAAAATTTTGTCGATTTTTCAAAAAAAATTGCTCTAATTCTGTTAAAATTGCGATTTTTGTAAAACCAAAAATTGTACAATTTTACTAGTACAATTTTTTCATCATACATCAAAAATTGCTCACTTCAATGGTTAACAAAATAATCATCATTTTCATTTTTAGCCATTTTCCATATAACTTTACAAAAATCCAAAAAATGTTCTGGATTGTACGCGCCTAGCACAATTTTTCTATGATATTCCAAAAAGCGCAAACTTTTTGTAAAAGTCGCAAAAACGCCAAAAATTCTAGAATTGATGAAAACAAGAAAATGCAACCAAAATATATTTATACGTTACTTATAATGAATCGTTATAGTGTATATTCTATTGTTGTTTTTAAATATTGAATTGTCTTATAATGAATCCAGCTATATTAACAGTACGACCGTCGATAATATTGAATTTCATATAGACGTGACTTAAAAATCTGGACAAGATTAAAATCGGACAAGAAACTGTATAAATTTCAAACTCATTAATAATAAGATCATTAAAGAGAAATACTTGGACACATGTTCTTTATGCAGAGATTCGTGACTTAACAAATATTCCGTGAGCTCTAAAATTTAGAAATTCGCAAATATCAGATAGTGGAATCTTCGCTTCTGTTTCTGGGTAATGTTCGGAATGCCCATGTACATTTTTTTTTGAAATTTCCTTCCGAACCGATAGACGGGGAATGTGTGAACATGGACTTAAAGATTTAGACCAATCAGTGAAACTTATTAAAACAAGTAAGGAAAGGCTAAAGTCGGGCGGGGCCGACTATATGATACACTCCACTTTCTATGTATGTTTCCTAATCATAGGCTGATATGACCTGGTCCAATTTGGTAAATCGAAAAGAATATTTGTATCGTGGATATATCCAAACATGGAATAAAGTGACTAACTTTCACAAAAAGTGCTTCCAGTATAACGTGTTATGCTCACTTTCGGTGAAAATTCGTGGTTTATGGGGCGGAAAAGTTCTATCCATGACCGAAATTTCACCATGGGTGTTTCTAGTTGAAATATAAGATTTTTTGCAAGATTTGAAGAAGATCTGTTAAAATATGTGGTTTATAGAATGGAAAAGTGAAGTCGGAAGTGAAATTTGTGTGGGAGCTATATATAAATCTGAACCGATCTGACATATTTTCACCATAGGTGTTCCCAGTTTAAATATAAGATGTTTTGCCAAATCTGAAGATAATCTGATACAATATGTGGTTTCTAGAGCGGAAAAAGTAAAATAGGGAGCGAAATTTGTATGGAGCTACATGTAAATCTGAACATTTTTACCACAGGTGTTCTTAGTTGAAATATAAGATATTTTGCAAAATTTTTAGATAATCTGTTAAAATATGTGGTTTCTAGAGCAGGAAAAGTCAAATCGGGAGCGAAATTTTAATGATAGCTTTATATCAATCTGAACCGATCTGACCTATTTTCAACATAAGTGCTCCTAGTTTAAATATAAAATGAAATCTGAATGAAGACAATCTGATACAATAAGTGGTTTCTAGAGCGGAAAAAGTCAAATCGGGAGCGAAATTTGTGTGGGAACTATATATAAATCTGAATCGATCTAACAAATTTTTACCACAGGTGTTTTTAGTTGAAATATAAGATGGTTTGCCAATTTTTAAGAAAATCTGTTGTAATATGTGGTATCTAGAGTGAAAAGAGTCAAATCGTGAGTGAAATTCGTATGGGGGCTATATCTAAATCTAAACCGATTTTCTTCAAATTAAATTGCGTTCGTCCTTGTCCCGAAAAACTTCGTTACGCAAAGTTTCATTTGGTTCCGCCTACAATTGCGACCTGTATCGTGATTACAAGAATAAATGGACAGACAGACGGACGGAGCTAAATCGATTCAAAAAGTGATCCTAAGTCGATCGGTATAATTAACAATTGGTCTATCTCTCCCTTCCTTTTGGGTGTTACAAACAAATGCATACAGACATAACACTCTCGTGGAGTGTATAAAAAGGCTCCTTCAAGGTTATCTACGAAAGACAGTTGGTACCCACTTAGTTGAGCGGAACTTACTTCCTTGTCAACATCGACGAAATGAGGCACATAGACTTATTCAACCTTAGTAGGAATGACGTATTGGATAAAGCGAAGCCGGAAACAATAACTAGACTTTTAGGAACACAGGGATCAAACGCATTGGACGGAATTTATAATTCAAAATACACCCTCTTTTATTGGTCTAAAGAGAAAATGCTGTTATTTTCAAAATTTTCCGAAACTCCCATTGTTGACGCAACAGGAATTGTCGTTAAACCGATTGTTCTTCCGAATTAAGCTCACATATTTTTCCTTTTGTGTGATTCAAATAAATAATAATACGGTTCCGGGTTTTTTCAAAAATTGCAGGGTTTGTGGTATATCAAGGTGCTTTTAAAATATCATCCATTGGACACTATGTGGAATACGTCAACACAGGATCTCATTGGATGAAATATGATGACGCAGCATCCGCTAAATCTAATATTAATGGATATTTGTGTGGGCGTAAATGTTACCTATATGTACTTATTCAGTAGCCTCGAATTGGAATGTGTTTCCCGATATCGAACACGTATACACATGTGTGTTATTTAATTATGGGGCTAATAAAAGTTTGAAGATTATCCTATTATAAAATAGCACAATTTTCAAATGAAACAAATACAAAATTTTCCAATCAAAATAAAAACACAAAACCTAAAATCGTTGGTTTTCACAAATAATCGCTTAAGCCATAAAATCGTACTTTGCAGGAAAACGAAAACAAATTGTTTTTAAGATTGCGGTTTCGGTAAAATACTTTTTTAATTTTTTCTTAAGTGACATATTTATTACGTGTATATAAGTTACTGGAGGATCAAATTTCGTAGAAGAAAAAATGGACTCATTTTTGCGAGATGTAGAGTTTTGCAATAATTTATGTAATGCGAGCACAATTCAGCATAATTTTTGGTTTTGCAAAAATCGAGTTTTAACCAAATTAGCATTTTTTTTCTGTTAAATCGCCAAAATTGTTTGTCTACGCGGATAGCACAATACAACTTTCGGATTTTTGAAATTCGCGTTTTTTGCAAAGTTATATGGAAAATGGCTAAAAAAGTTTAAATGACGATTATTTTTATGAACCATTTAAATGAGAACAATTCAGCACAACTTTTGGTTTTGAAAAATCGTGATTTTAACAAAATTATAATTTTTTTTTAAAAAAATCGCCAAAATTTTAATTATCAATTTTCTCGAAAACGGTTTGAGATAGAACTTAGCTTGAAACGGCACAATTGCCTACACGGCTAGCACAATCCAGCACAACTTTTGTTTTTGCGAAAAAAATGGCAATTCTAAAATTTTTAGCGTTTTTGCGAATGGAATATGATAGCAAAATTGTGCTAGGCGAGCACAATCCAGCACAATCCAGAGATAGAACTTAGCTTGAAACGGCACCCTCCTCTACACCATTTTCAAGTGTAATTCAAAAGACACCATTTGAAATTCAAAAATTCCATACTGATCAGTTTTACTTTAACCAAAGCTTATGTCAATTTGTGTGAGAGGTCTTGCAAGTGTATATAAGGTGTATATAACATCTATGATTTTCTCAAATTTCTCAATGGGTAATGTTCTTATTTTTATATCTTATCTATCAATCTAAATGGGGGTAAATCTGTTTTCTAAACAGCAGAATATTAAAATTTGCAGAAATAAATAAATGGTACCCAACCTAATGTATATTTTGCTTAAATAATTTTGTTTACCCTTTTTGAATTGCAAATGGAATAATTTTTGAATTTCAAATGAAAACTTTTGAATTTCAAATGGTGTCTTTTGAATTACTTATGACGAGTTTTGAATTACAAATGATGGCTTTTGAATTACAAATGACGATTTTTTAATTACAAATGGAGAGTTTTGAATTTCAAATGATGTCATTTGAATTTCAAATGATGACTTTTGAATTTAAAATGACGACTTTTGAATTTCAAATGTTGTCTTTTGAATTACAAATGATGATTTTTGAATTTCAAGTGATTTTTTGGATTTGCAAATGGAATTTTTGAATTTCAACTGGTTTCAATTTCAAGTGATGTCTTTTGAATTACAATTGTGCTAGAAGAACCTAGCACAACTTTTGCTGTCCAAAAAACCTACAATGAAAATTTCAGCGATTTTTGTTGCAAAAAGTTTTTTCGCTGTATCTCTGTCAATGTTTTTGCGTAAAAACAAAATGACAATTCTAGGATTTTTCCGAAAATAGCGATGTTTTCGAAAACGGATTGAGATAGAACTTTTTTAAAAACGGCACAATTATGTACTCCACTAGCACAATCCAACACAACTTTTGTTTTTGCAAAAAAACGAATTGGCAATCCCAGAGATTTTTTTGGAAAAAAACACAACTTAGTACAACTTTTTTCGAAATTCGAAAATGACATTTTCAACATCTGGGACATGCGGATACGTCCGCATAAACAAAGTTCTATGTCAAGAAATACATTAACGACTCGTAAATATACATGAAAACCACAATACATTTTATCACAGTACAATGCTTTTTTCATTAACATTATTACAATTTTTGATTAATTTACATATCTGCTTGAGTATTTTCTTACAAATTTACAAATTATTTTGTAGCCTACGCCTTTTCGTTTTACAACAGATGTGTTTTCGTTATTCTTATAGGTTGAAATATCAGAAATGAAAGCAGAGAAAAAGTAGTAAATTCGGCAGCATAGTTTAGAAAACGAGTTGCCACCTGGTTCCACATTTGTATACTTTACCATTTCAAAGTATTAGCAACAACCTGTAATTATTTCTTTCAATAAATACGTTACTTCAAAAATTTACTTTTTGCCTCTCAAATTAGTGTTTGGCGCATGCAAAATTGTAAATAAAGCTCTTCGCGCTAAAATAGCAAAAGTACACTTCAACTTACACTCCAGTTCATTTAAATAAAAGAACAAAAAATGATATGTTACTGGGAATTTTTGACCACACACCCAAAAACAAAATATGAAAATATTTTTTTAGATACTTTATTTTATTCTTATTACTATTGACAAATATTAAAAAAAGGTCCTTGTAATTTATTTATTAAATTAAAAAAGGAAACTGAGGAAATAACGGTTCATTTGAATAACAACGACGAAGGAATTTTGGAAAACATATTCACTAAATTTTATTTTATTGTTAAGATCTATTTGTTTAGACGTGTTCTCTTACTTTTAGTAATGATTCCATGGATTAACGATGGAATGTCTTCATATTTTCTACCTCCATCGTAAACCTTCCTTAAAAGCCATCACCAGACGTTTTCCAACATGTTTAAGTCTGGTGAGTAAGGTGGCCAGTCCATCAACGTCACATTTTGGTCACTTATCCAAGATTTTACCACTCTGACATTGTGTATCGGATCGTTATCCTGCTGGAAACTCCAACGCAAAGGTCCGAAGATATTTCTGCTTTCCGGAAAAGCTCGTTGGAGAATGCTTTTGTATTGTTCTGCATTCAGTTTTACCGTTTTGAATTGTAGTTTAATCTGGTCATAGTACGATATGGATCCCCATACCATTACGACTGTGTCGACGGCTTAAAATGACTTCTTCTTTCATCGTGTCATGGTAATAGAAGTTATACCCGTCAGAACCACCCAGGTTAATTTTTTTCATCAGAAAAGACAACCGTGTGCCATTTGGTATTCCACGTCATGGGAACTTCAGCAAATTTCAATCGCTTTTTTATTTGATCTTTTATTTTATTTATTTATTTATTTTATTTATTTGATCTTTCTCCATCTGGTTTTCTGAAACAATTCTATCGAAAATATTCCATATTTGGTCAGCAATCATATGCCAATAAATATTTTGGTGTTATCTATATGATAGAAAGTTACGCGCGCTTTTATAAAGTGACTTTTCACAATTTCTGACTTTACTTTCAACATTTATCCTAATTTTAGATGTGTTTTTAGTTTTCTAGATTTAGTGTATATCGCGTTATCAAATTACATCATATCGCAGTTTATAACATACTAGCAGTTCCCGCTGCTTATTTGTTAATTTATATAATTATAATTTATCGTATGTATAATTTTTATAATTTTCCACCAAATTTTTTGTTCAAAATACAACCATTTATATCCTCGATCTCATGTTTCTAGATTCAGCCAGCCAGTTTATAACTTTTTGTACTTCTTTCCCAAAAAGTACACATTTTGAAAAATCACTATAGGTAACATGTGTTTTTGCTTCCCCTAAAAATATGTACTTTATTTGGTAACACATTTATTCCTTGTTATCACGTATCCCCCTCTTAAGTACAAATTTTGAAATATCCATTTATGTTCCGCGTTTACGTAATTAAAGGATTGTACAGCATTTTTATCCCTTTTCGTCCCGCGCACCCCTTAAAAGTACAAATTTCGAAAAATCAAACTACTGCGCTTCTATATGGTCAGAGGAATTTACACACTAAATTTCACGATTCTAGCTGTAAAACTAAAGTTGGTACCATTTTTATCCCTTTTTGTCCCGCTCGCCCCTTAAAAGTACAAATTTCGAGAAATCCATTTATATTGCAAGTCTACGTTGTTAGAGAAATTTAAACACAAAATTTCACGACTATAGCTGAAATATTATAGTTGGTACTATCTTTATCCCGCTCATTGTTATAAGTACAAAATTCGTTTAGATTTGCTATTCTCGTTGTCAGAGGAACTTACACAACTTACTATAGCTCCAATACATTAGTTGGTACTACTTTTATCCCTTGTTCCTCTCCCCCTATAAGAAAATTAAATCCATTTAGATTACGCTTTACACACAATTTACACTCCAAATTTCCCGACTATAACTGCAATTCTTACATTTTTTTTCATTTCTTTATTTGCAATCTATTTTCCAAAAATACAAATAATAAGCAAATGTTATGATAGCTTAAAATTCACATAGTTATGGACTCCAGTGAGGCCAAAAATACAATAAAGTACTCATATACATATATCTAAATTTCTAGGTAACAAAACAATTTTCTACAAGTTATTATTTTCTATAGGGTAGATCTAGTACATGAGGTCTTTTTAATCGTCTGATTTCATCACTATCATCTAACAGACTAATAGCTAAAGGATTTATATGATAACTTAATCTCTCCAAATAGTTCGTGCTGTATTTATTTATCTCTTCTTTAACTGTTGGGACACCAAGATCATTGTGAATGTTTTTATTGTTCATGAACCACGGCGCATTAGTTATTAGTCTCAAGTTTTTAGATTGATATGCCTGAAGTTTTTTAATATTAGAATTACTCATTGTCCCCCAAAGTTGGATTCCATAAGTCCATACGGGCTTTAGTAATGATTTGTACAATATGAGTTTATTTTCCAGGCTTAGTTCTGATCTAGGCCCAAGTAACCAATACATTTTATTCGTTTTTAGTTTTAGCTGCTTGCACTTAGCTTTCACATGATCTTTCCAAGTTAGTCTTATATCTAGATGGAGTCCTAGATATTTTACATTATCGCTTTTCGGAATGACAAATCCACTTAAAGAGACGTCAGGACAATCCCCTCTTTTCATTGTAAATGTAATATGACTCGACTTTTCTGTATTTACTTTGATATTCCATTTGTAAAGCCAATTATTGATTAGATTCAACTCGGTTTGAACAGATGCTGAAGCTTCAATTGCTGACGTGTTAGAATTCAATATTGCCGTATCGTCCGCATATGTTGCTATTGTTATATCGTCGATAGTCGGCATGTCTGATGTGAAAATAGTATAGAGAATTGGTCCCAAAACACTCCCTTGTGGAACTCCCGAACGTGCTACACCAAATTCGGAGTTTCGCTGTTAATATTAACATAAAAATATCGCTCTTGTAGATATGATTTGAGTACTAAATAAAATGGTAGTATTTTCTTTAATTTATACAACAAACCACAGTGCCATACCTTGTCAAATGCTTGCTTGATGTCTAAGAATACAGCCGAGCAGTAGTACTTCCGTTCTAAAGTATTTCTTATTACCTTTACAATTCGATGACATTGTTCAGGTGTGCCATGCTTATGTCTGAATCCAAACTGATATTCCGGGATTATATTTTGTTTCTCTAAAATGGGGATTAATCTTTTTTGGAAGAGTCTTTCGAAAATTTTGGAGAATACTGGTAATATGCTTATAGGCCTATATGACGTAGTGAAATGTTCCGGTTTATTAGGCTTTAGAATCATGATTATTTTTGCATATTTCCATTGTGATGGGAAATGGCTTAATCTTAATATTGAGTTGAATAGTGTAGTTAAGAACACAACGCACAGTGAGCTATTTGAAGGGTCTAGCCGGTAAAAAATCAAAATGAATTTTATGTGTTTTAATGATTCAGATATAATAAGAATTGTCCAATTAGATAAAAAAAGTAGCCATGGGTGTTTTGAGCCGTCTACTAGCCATAATTTTGTAGGTCAAAGATGAAGTTTCAAAAACTATTTTTTTCAATAGCATGCGCACTAAAGACATCTTATTCAAATTATTCTCATTTTTAGTACAAACGCTGCTCTAGAATTTTGGGTGGAACATATTTTGCTTAAAAAGATATGCTCGTTTTAATAAAAATAACAACAATTATCATATCTTTAGAGAAGTGCCTATAAAGTTGTCTCAAATTAGAGGTTTTCTCGATGAAAATTAGCATAATATTTGATATAAGTTGGACCATCTCATTGGTGACATAAAGAGACATAAACTTGAAACTTCGCTAAAACACTCTGTAGATTATACTCTCTTACATCTTGAAAGATTGATACTTCGCACGACTTCGCATCAATGTAATATTTCAAGTCAAAGCTATATTTCAAGTCAAGTGCATGATATAATAACTACACGGTAGAAGCACTAGAATATGCACGCCACAAAAGCCAAAATTAGCTATTCACAATATGAGCAAGATGCATACATAAGGTGGTCGCAGTAGAACTGCCTTGTACTTTATTTGTTCAATATGTATGGAATTGCATTGGAAACCAACAACAAAAATACTTATATTTCTGAATATGAGTAAATGTGAAAAGTAAAGCAAAAAAACAAAAACGTGCACTTAGAAAAGCAAATAATAAGCATTCAGTTTTGAAATTAAATTCTCTATTATGAATATGAGTAAATGTGAAAAGTAAAGTGAGTAAATGTGAAAAGTAAAGTAAAATGAGTGAATGTGAAAAGTAAAGAAAAAAAAACAAAAACGTGCACTTAGAAAAGAAAATAATAAGCATTCAGTTTTGAAATTAAATTCTCTATTATGAATATGAGTAAATGTGAAAAGTAAAGTGAGTAAATGTGAAAAGTAAAGTAAAATGAGTGAATGTGAAAAGTAAAGAAAAATACAAAATCGTGCACTTAGAAAAGCAAACAATAAGCATTCAGTTTTGAAATTAAATTAAAGAAATAATAATATTAAATAATTAGAAAATGGATCAAAGAAAAATAACACTTTCGAACTCTGAGGTGTTTGAAATGTGGATAGCCGCTTCTAAAAATGAACGTTTTCATAAATTATGTTCGACAATATTTGATAAAATAAATATTTCTGACGCTGATGATAAAGAAAAGAAAAAGGTTAGAAACAAAATTTCTGCGCTTTGTTCGAATATTGAAAAAATGTGGGTTGCAGCAGGTACTCGTAAGGAGAGGTGAGAAAAGCTTATCTAAAATATGTTTATCAGCTTCAAACGGATCAACTTTTTTAGATTTTTGAAAAAGAATGATTCATGGCTTCAAAAGGTTACTGTTGTGGAATTTTATTGCGGCAAAAGCTCTAATGTTGATATGTTGGATAAACAACCGTCGACATCTAAACGTGGAAGACCTATCAAAAGTTTTGATGCCTGTGAGGATAGTGCAAAGCGATACAAAGTGCGAGATTTGCTAGAGTCATGCTCTGATTCAGAATTGTGCTACGCAGCGCAAATGTCAAAGCGGACAAGTGGTTTTCGTGCAGTGGCAAATATAATTCAAAGTGTTTCTGAGAAGCCAGAAAATGCTTTGATGCTCAAAAACATTGAAAAGGGAAATTTACAACGTATGTACACTGGTGAAGAGGCTCTTGCCTTGTACATCGATGCAAAACTTTCTCAAAGCAGTTATTTGATTTTGCGTAAGCAAGCGCTCGCTGCAGGCCATTCTTTGTATCCTTCCAAGTATGTCTTGAGAAAAGCTAAACAGGAATGCTTTCCGTCAGAAACCTCTATTTATGTCGACGAAACTTGTGCTTACCTCAATGTGTATTGTTCACCTTACAACAATTAGGCTTCTAAAAGCTCAAGAATCAGTTTTAACAAGTACGAAGTTGGACTCATTAACTCTTATTTGTAAATGGGGAGGAGATGGAAGTTCTAACCACAGTAATTATAAACAAAAGTTTAAAGCAGAAGGTTGCTCAGATTCGTCTTTATTTGTCTTATCCTTTGTACCGATACAACTACGAGCAACAGACAATCCAACCAATGTTTTATGGCAAAATTCTAGCCCTTCGTCTACCCGTCTTTGCCGACCCCTGAAATTTTTGTTTGCAAAAGGAACAGAGGAAATGTCGGTCCAGGAATTTAAAGTCATACGCAATCAAATAGAAAAATTGCAGAATCTGGATTGTTTTGTATTTTCCCAAAAAGTAACAATAAAATTTGAATTTCTTTTAACAATGATTGATGGGAAAATGGCCAACTATTTAACTAGTCACAAAGCCACGCAACCTTGTTACATTTGCGGTGCTAAGCCCAGTGAAATGAATAACGTCAACATTGTCAAAGAACCTAATTCAGCATTTTATTCATATGGGCTGGCCACCCTTCATGCGTGGATAAAGTCATTAGAGTGCATGCTGCATATTGCGTACCGGCTAGAATTGAAAAAGTACATGATTCGACAACCTGCAGATAAAGAGGCTGTAGCGAATCGAAAAAACGATATTCAAAAGCGTTTCAAAAATGAGATGGGCCTGATTATTGATGGTGTAAAACCGGGATATGTCACGACAAATGATGGAAATACTGCCAGAAGGTTTTTTATAAATTATTCAAAGAGTGCTGAAATAACTGGACTAGACGAAGAGTCATTAAAAATTTTTATTTTATTTTAAGTGTCTTGTCATCAGGATTTGAAATTAATCTGCATGAGTTTCAAGGATTTATCCTAGAAACTAGAGACAAATATTTGAAATTTTACGACTGGTACCCTATGCCTGTTAGCGTGCACAAGATATTATGCCATGCGATCGATGTTATAAAAAATTTCGTTGTACCCATCGGTCAGTTATCTGAAGAAGCTCAGGAAGCTCGCAACAAGGATTGTAGGCGATACAGGTTGGCGCACACACGCAAATCTTCAAGAATCAATACAAACAGAGATTTGCTTAACATGTTGTTGATAACATCAGATCCTCTGATCAATTCTTATCGACAAAAACCCTTCAAAAACTTTTCATCGCTCCCACCGGAAGTTATAAGGTTTTTAGTTGAGCCTAGTTTTGATGCCCATAAAGATTTACGTTTTGAGCTTGCAGGAGCAAGTGAAACTGAAGAAATAGAAAACTTTAGCGAATCTGATTCTGATGAATAGTAGAGTAGTGTTTGGTTTAACTCATAAATGTATGACTCATTTATTATGAAATTGAATGAGCAGTCCAATTTTAATAAATAATAAGCCCTTATTTTTTGTTGAAATTGAATAATAAGAATTTAAACAAGTTTTTTCAATTCTGTTTTTTCTATTGTGTTACAAAAGTAAATAAAATTTTCTATTTAGGGTCATTTATTTTGCGTTCTTGACCTCCTCCTCCCTCTCAGTATTTTGTGTTCTAGCACTGTACTATCACCTCCATTCGGCGAATCATCTATAACATCACAATTCATTGGACAAATATCGAAAAATAATGTAAGGAAGTAATTCTTACCCCATTGGCCTTTAAATAGACCCTAAGACTCTCTAGGACCCCTCGGGAGGTCTTATCGGTCCTTGATTCTGTCAAAATTTTTCATGGAGCCATTTTACACCAAATCCATCTATTTTAAATTTAAAAATAATTTTTGCCGGCTAACTTGTATGGGGTAGCCCACTGTGCAACGGCTTTAAACGGCAATGCCTTTACTATTTTAGAATCAATCTGATCATATCCCGGAGATTTTGAATTATTAAATTTTTTAATCTCTGTTGATACTTCTGTAGATGTAATGGATTTAATAGGAAGGTCCATTTGGCAAGGAACATCGAGAAATTGCGATATTTCAAGTTTTTCAGCGGCATTATTTAAATCGAATGGAGTAAAAGTTTCTTCCAAGTAATTTTTAAATGTCTGGGCCTTTTTCTCGTCTGACCTTTGCCATGCGCCATTTGCATCTTTGATTGGAACATTTCTTTTCGTAGGTCTCTTTATATACTTCGTAGCTTTCCAGAGACTATGTTCATCATTCTTGTTTACATTTAGATTTTTCAAGAATGTTTTCAAAGACTCATTTTTGTATTCTCTTAATCTATTATTCAGGTGTCTGGTGGCTCTATTTAAATTTGTTTTATCCACAGGGTTTCTAGTTCTTTGCCATAATTTACGCAACTGTCTTTTGATACGTATTAGCTCTCTTATTTCAGCCGAGATTAACACGTCAGCTCCAGTTCGTTGGTGTATTTGAGGTGTAGATAAATAAGCTGCTTCGTATATGAGATTATTAAATGATTCTACAGCGTCATCCAATTCAATGCTGGTTTTAAGTGGTATATTTAAATGTATGTTTTTGTCTATCCAGTATTGGAAGGATTGCTTATGAGTCTTGTTCGAAAAAAGTTTAAATTTTCCAGAAATCTCTTGAAAAGTGGTGTTAAAGCTCGCTATGATCGGACTGTGGTCTGAACTTAAATCGTCAATGTCTATAATATCCAAAGAATTTTGTGGTATGCCACAATAAACCATAAAATATAATAGATCAGGTATTTTAAGCGGGTCACTCGGCCAGTATGTTGGCTTCCCTGTTGACAAAGTTTTGTAGTGATTTTTTGTAATACATTTATATAATTCCCTCCCTTTTGGATTAGTTAAGCGTGAACCCCACCACGGATGTTTTGCATTAAAATCCCCTCCAACGATAAATCTATTACCAAGCCCTTTAAAGAAATCTTCGTATTGTTCGCATTTTACAGTATGTCGAGGAGGAAAATATATAGAGTATATTGTAAGACAAAAACCGTCACAGAATACTTTAACTCCAGCAGCTTGCAAAAACGGCTTTGAGATTTGGTCCACAGTTTCATATTTAATGGTGTTTCTAATTAAAAGTGCAGCACCAGCATGCGCTCTGTCTCCAGGGTGATTAGCGGTTACAAAGTCATAATTTTTAATTTTGAAGTACGATTTGTTTGAAAAGTGAGTTTCAGACACTAACATTATATCAATAAAATTAAGGTTTAGAAATATTTCTATTTCGTTTACATGGTTGGAAAGCCCGTTAGCATTCCATTCTGCAATTCTCAAGTTCAATTGCACAATTTAGACATTAACATGGACATCATGTTCATTAGAGTGTTTGTTAACTCTATTTGTTTGGCTAGCATAGATTCGATTTTTTCCAACAAATTCGTACCATTTGAAGGACCGTTTAAAATACCTGCATATGTTGCATTTCCATATGACTGATTTGGCATACTTGAATACTCATTACTGTTTGAAAATTGTTGCTTTCTTTGACCGTTTGTGGGTGAGCTTCTCTTGGTATTTCTTTTATTGAGAAGGGTTTGATATATTTCACAACCTTTATAATTTGCAGTATGCGGTTTCAAACAATGTACACAACATGCTGGTGTATCTTTAGTCTTTGTACATTCTGCCGTGGGATGATTCATTCCGCATTTGACACAACTGAATGGTTTCTTGCAGTAGGCTTTTGTATGTCCAAATTGTTGGCATCGATAGCATTGCACAATATCATTGCTACGGAGTGGGGGTTCGATGGTAATAATTGCGTTATCAATACTTTTAATGTTGTAAATATCTTTATTGTTTGTGTCGGGATCTAAATCTACGAAGAACATTGAAAGAGGTTCTTTTGTAACTCGGCTTTTTGCGTTTCTGATGCTTCTAACTTGGTGTCCCAGTGAGAGAAGATTTGCTTTAATGTCCTCAATGAGTGTTGTATGATGAAGACCCTTAATTACTACACTAAACGCCCTCTCCTGCTTGAGTTGGTAGGTATGATAGGCTATTTTTGCTACTTCAAAATGTTTAACAATTTTTCGATAGGAATCAATAGATTTAATCATAAGACGAACCTGGCCGTCACGTAGTGATTTATAATTAAATTCCTTACTATCTATCACTTTTGAAAGATTTGATACCATTTTATCGATTTTTGCAACACTTGGAATAAATATTGGTGGTGGCTTAGGTACTCGAACAGCATTATCTTCCATCTTCGATTCATCGTCATCATTACTCAAAGCGGCAAATTTATTACTTGAGCTAGGCCCTTCATTAGTGCGTTGTTGCTTTTGTCTTTGCAGTGGAACGTTTGGAGGTTTCTTATTTATTCTTTTATTACTGCTTACGTCTTGCCAATCCGTTTCGTCGTCGCTACTTTCTTCACTCAGTTGCGTTGCTTTGGAGTTGTTCATTTTAACAATGCACCTATGTGTAATTTGTTTTTGCTTGGCTGCAATGAACGGTGGTGGCTTTGCAACACAAGCATTACTTTTATTGCCGAGACAGCAAAACAATTTGCAAGCCACTAGTCCGTTTGTCTGTTTTTAATTAATTGTTGTTGTTATCAATAACAATCAGTGTCAATACTGACTTTTGTTGAGTTTTTTTTTTCTTTTTATTAACGAAAAATAATTTTTTGGAGGAGACACACGTCTGTATGCAATCACGGCAAAATATGAACTGAATTCTTAAATTTAAACACTTTTTGTCCCGCCTATTCCCTAAAAAGTACAAATTTCGAACAATTCAATTATACTGCGCTTCTACATGGTCAGAGGAATTTACATACCCAATTTCACGATTCTAGCTGTAATACTTTAGTTGGTACCATTTTTATCCCTTTTTGCCCCTCTCATCCCTTAAATGTAGAAATTTCGAAAAATCCATTTATGTTGCGCGCCTACATGGTCGGAGAAATGTACACGCCGAATTTCACGATTCTAACTATAATAATTTAGTTGGTACAATTTGTATTCTTTTTTACATACCAAATTTCACGATTCTAGCTGTAATACTTTAGCTGGTACCATTTTTATCCCTATTTGTCCCACTCGCCCCTTAAAAATACAAATTTCGAAAAATCCAATTTACTTCGTTTCTATATGGTCAGAGGAATTTACATACCAAATTTCACGTTTCTAGCTGTAATACTTTAGTTGGTACCATTTTTATCTCTTTTTGTCCCGCTCGCCCCCTAAAAATACAAATTTCGAAGAATCTAATTTTACTGCGCTTCTATATGGTCAGAGGAATTTACATACCAAATTTCACGATTCTAGCTGTAATACTTTAGTTGGTACCATTTTTATCCCTATTTGTCCCACTCGCCCCTTAAAAATACAAATTTCGAATAATCAAACTTTACTTCGTTTCTATATGGTCAGAGGAATTTACATACCAAATTTCACGATTCTAGCTGTAATACATTAGTTGGCACCATTATTATCCCTTTTTGTCCCATTCGCCCCTTAAAAATACAAATTTCGAAAAATCCAATTTTACTTCATTTCAATATGGTCAGAGGAATTTACATACAAAATTTCACGATTCTAGCTGTAATACTTTAGTTGGTACCATTTTTATCCCGCTCTTCCCTTGAAAGTACAAATTTCGAAAAAATCCAATTTTACTTCGTTTCTATATGGTCAGAGGAATTTACATACCAAATTTCACGATTCTAGCTGTAATACTTTAGTTGGTACCATTTTTATCCCTTTTTGTCCCGCTCGCCCCTTAAAAGTACAAATTTCGAAAACTCCCTATTTGTAGCTCATCTGCATGGTCATTGCGAGCAACTCACAGAATTTCATGTTTCTAGCTACTGCCGTTTAGTCAGGACGAAGGTTCGATGTTTATCCCTTTTTGGGCCATTTTAGTCAGTCAGTCATTTTTTTTTTTGCGTTGGAGGTGTGGAATCTTCTAAAGATGCATCCAATCCGCATTGGAAATTCGATTCGCCTTAACGCCTACGTACTAAACCACACCCCCACTTCCCTCCTCCCCGCGGGACTGCCTATAGGTATTACTTCGCGGGGGAGGTCAGCTTTTAGTTGCTGATCATTACTTTCATTGTGGCTGTATACGAGCCCTTCGATTCTGCTCTTCTTCCCTTAAAGCATCATTCACGTTCTTGATGAAGCTATTTACTCCATCCCACTTACTTTTAGAAGTAACCATGACTATATTGTCCGGGGTCAGAGTACTTCCCACTGCGAGCTCTAGTTTTTTTCTATCTTCTGCGAATCTCGGGCAGACAAAAACTACGTGTTCTGCATTCTCATCGTTTTCTGAGCAGACTACACACCTCGGACAAGAATCTATACCGAATCGATATAGATAGCTTCTATATCCCCCATGCCCCGTTAGGAACTGCGTCAGGTTATAGTTAACCTCCCCGTGACTTCGATTTATCCATCTGTCGATATTGGGGATCAGCCTGTAAGTCCAGCGACCGTCAGGAGAATTGTCCCACCTCCGCTGCCAGTTTCGTATGGACATACTTCTTTCTGCTTTTCGGATGAACCTGAGCTCCATCTCTGGGTTTTGAATTTTATTTCATGTATGTTTGAGAATTCCCTCGCTGTTATGTCGATTGGGATTATTCCTGCGATTACACATGATGCTTCCAGGGAAATGGTGCGGTATCCACTGCACACTCTCAGACAGCTTCTACGGAAGATGGACAACATGTCCTTCCTGGATGTACACCTTAGGGAGCTTTCCCAGACAGGCGATCCATAGAGGAGAATTGAGTTGGCCACTCGTGATAGAAGTATTCGCCGACTTTGCCTTGGGCCTCCTACATTTGGCATCATCCTTGCCAAAGCTCTTACCACGTTAGTTGCCTTTTGGCAAGAGTATTCTGTGTGTCGTTTAAAGTTTAAACGGTCATCGATCATTATGCCCAAGTATTTAATAGCGTCTGTGGAAATAATCTCGCTTCTGCCCACTCGTATTTTTAAAACCTCCCTTGTTCTCTTGCTACTTACTAGAACCAACTCTGTTTTGTGTTCCGCTAAATTCAAGTTCACAGACTCTAACCATATCTTGATTGTCCGAATGGTTTCATTAGCATACTGTTGGATTTCGTATAAGTGCCGTGCCTGAACTACGACTGCAACATCATCAGCAAAGCCAACGATGTCCAAGGTAATTACAGCGCAGTATTTTCTTTGAATACCCTTACCTTGGATTGCTTTTTTCGCTGAATTGACTACGTAGTTTATGGCATCCACAGTTGACATCGCCTTCCGGAAGCCATATTGCCTGTGAGAAATACCCTTTGCCTCCTCTACAGCCGTATGGAGCCTGGAGTATATTATCCTCTCTAGGCACTTACCGATCGTATCCAGGAGGCATATCGGTCTATATGACCCGGGTTCACCTAGAGTTTTCCCTGGTTTTGGTATCAGGATGAGCTTTTGTTTCTTCCAGATTACAGGGAATATACCGCAGTTTAAGCACTTATTAAACAGTTTTACAAAGAGCTGCGGCCTCGTTTTCAGCGCAATTTTTAGTGCTCTGTTTTTAGTTCACCTTGTGGAAATAGCGTAGAAACTATTCTGTTTATGAGAACAGGACACGTTATTTGGGCAGAATTTTTCCCTTTTAGCCTCGACATTACGATTCGGTACGCACTGCCCCATGGGTTAGAGTCAGCTTCGTTACAGAGTATTTTAAAGCATTCTGCTTTACTCCTATTTATTGCCTTTTGAAGGTCTTTTCTCGCCTGATGGTACGCCTCTTTTTTCGTTTGGAAGCCGGGTCTTGATCTCCCTCGTTGGTATTGACGGCGGGTTTTCAAACAATCTTTCCTGAGAGCGGCTATCTCCTCGTTCCACGAGTAATTTTCTTTCCTTCTTTGGCAATATCTTCTCCTTGGCATTGATGCATCACAGGCCATCCTCAGGGCCTCCCTCATTTTATCAGCCATTTCGTCGACCGATCCATCACCCAGTTGTTGGTCGGAAAAGGATTCCGTAAAGGTTTTTGGATCAAGTTCGTTATCTGCCCAACCTTTGAATATGGACTTCTGCCGTAGTGACCTTGTGGGTTCGCCGATATTTATTGAAAATAGTATAGCCTGGTGATCGCTATGGGTATAGTGCTCACTGACTTGCCATTGTATGTCCCTAGCGAGTGTAGAACTTACAAAAGTTATGTCGACTATCGACCCGTAACCAGCTCTTCTAAAGGTGTGCGTGTTTCCACTGTTCCCTAGGACGAGGTCGAGTAGAGATAGAGCTTCCAGTAGCACTCGACCTCTCTCGTTCGTTCTCTGGCAACCCCAGTCTACGGCCGAGGCATTAAAATCGCCGCCGATAATGATTGGCTTGTGATTGCTTGCATCTATCACCAGGTTATCAACCATCCTCTTAAACTCAGTTAGTAATATATTTGGTGACATATAACAGCTGTATATATATATACCTCCGATTTTTTCTGGCGAAGCCATCGTGAGGCAGATTTATTCCCTCTTCTATCGCCTTGTTTTCGCAGGCCCATATTGCTGCTCTACCTGACGAGTCTTTTTCCCATACATTTTTCTCTAAGTTTTTATATTGTTCGCTTATTAGTGCCACATCTATCCTTCATTCGCCAATAGTCTGAGTTAGGAGATCTTGGGCAGCTGCACAGTGGTTGGTATTCAATTGAATGAACCTCATTTATATCTAGCACTTAGCGCCAGTCTGAAAACGGGACATCTGTAGCTTCCCGCTACATGTTTTAGATCGATCACTTTTCTTGATTTGCATAGCATGCACTTTGGACAATCTCTCGCGAAGTGACCATCTTCACCGCATTTTCGACAGCTTCGTGACCTGTCAGTTTCTGTCTTGCAGTTCTTCGCTATATGACCAAAGTCCAGTCATCTAAAGCATCTGGTAAGTGTAACCGACTCCCTTATGCGACACATAGACCAACCTATTTTGATTCTGCGCATTTCGAGCGCTCTCCTTGCTGACTCAGGCGGCAGGCTTATTTTTGCCGTTTGAGTGCCTCCATATGAATTCCTGATAGACTTAACAATTGTCTCAGGTAAGTTGGGGATATCTAGAGCTTCACTGAAAGCGCTGCAAATTTCGTGTTTTGTCGTGATATCATCCATATCTTTGCACTCTATCACCGTCTCTTCCGTGTGGGTTCTTACTTCCACTCCGCCGTCAAGGGATGTTGAAATTTTCTCGTTGAATCTATCTGCTCCAATGCTCCTTCATGTGCGTTCTCGAGGCCATTCTTGGGTAGCTTTACAAGTTTTTTTACAAGTTTTTTGCAGATTTCGCTTGTCGTTGGAGTTTCCGTAGCTGATTTTAATTGTGGGGTCTCTAGGTCCTTCTTCTTTGGCGTGGCCTGTTTATGCCTTTTTGGTGTCTCCATTTTTGGGTCTGCATCGGTACATTCCCTGTTACGTTTTGCATCTTTCTTGATAGACCACGTTTTTGGTGATGTCTGCGTAGCCATTTCCACTTTGTCATGAATTTCCTCCGAAGCAGCGGTGCTTATCTCGTCGCGTAATTTATTATAGGTGACTCTTATTGCTCTGATCTGTTCCTTAATGGCATGTTCATTATGTTCCTTATGTCGGCTTTTGACATAGTCCATAAGCTCGACTATCATTTTGCCAAGATCCGAAAGGCTATCTTTCTTCAATATAGCCATATCATCTCTTCTTTCTCTATCCGCCTGAGATCTTGCCGTCGTCCCATTAGCAGGTGTTGTTTCAGTAGCTGATGGGGGTGTTCTCTTGATCACCGAACTTCTTTGGAACGGACTTTCCTCCGCTTGCCTGTCTGAATCTCTCTTCGCGAGGGGACTTGCCGCCGGCACTGGGTTATTAACTCCCTGCACCGTAAGTTTTATTCCTTTCTCATGACCTTCCATATTGGCTTTTCTGTCGGGGTTCCTACCCTTAGCGTTTATACCTCCCGCAAGGTTGTGTGCAGCCGTCCCTAACCTGGAAACAGACGCTGACCAGGGAGCCGCCCATTATGGATCAGACGCTCCTGGATTTAAATTGACTGGGGAGCCACGGAGACGTCACACTCCTAATTGCCCTCTCTTGAGGACACCCTGTGGGAGATACCTATTTAATGGCGGCATCCATTCGCCATGTCGCAGAGCCTTTATCGGGTCCTTGTACCTTTTTATAGCACGCCCTCGGACTCTGCCGCTCTTGGTCGGGGACTGCTTATCTATCGCAGCCAACCTACATATCTGTAGGCCGTTCTGCTATCCGCCACCCGCTGACCGCCATAGTAGCCTGAGCTAAGCCCAGCCAGTCAGTCAGTCAGTCAGTTTTTTTTTTTGAGGTGTGGAATCTTCGTAAGATGTATCCAACCCGTGTTGGAAAACATGTACGATTCGCCTTGGCGCCTACGTACTAAACCACACCCCTCTTCACTCCTCCCCACGGGACCGCCTACTGGTATTACTTCGCGGGGGAAGTCAGCTTTTTAGCTGCTCTTCAGTTACTTATTGCTATTGAACTCGGAGTTCCTGGTTTATGCTACTTATGAGCCAGTTTACTGCGGACCAGTTTCCTTCAGACTTTAACATTATATCGACTATGTTGTTTGGTCTCAGGCGTTCTCCTAAGGCCGTTTCAGTCCTACTGCGATGTCCCGTAAATCTTGGGCATTTGAATGTAACGTCTCATCTTCTGCTGGACAGTGTGGACATCTTGGGGAATCATCGTACCCAAATCGGTGCAAATAACTTCTGTAGCCTCCATGGCCAGTAAGGAATTGGGCAAGATTGTAATTTACCTCCCCATGTCTACGATTTATCATGTGTGGTATTAATTTGAAAGTCCATCTTCCATTTGGTGAGTTATCCCACCTTCTTTGCCATTCCGCCACGGTATTTTCTCTCTCGACCTTACGTATGTTTTTCCTTAGGGCTTCTGCATTTCTTTTACACTCTGATTGTACAGTTGTGAGTTCCCTGGCTGCCAAGTCGATGGGGACGATCCGGCTACGATGCTTACTGATTCCACGGATATGGTCCTAAACCCACAGCAGACTCTTAGACAGTTTCTTCTATGTATTGATATCATTTTCTTTTTTTCCTTTATGCTAAGTGTTCCTTCCCAGATAGGTGACCCATACAGTAGAACTGAATCTGTGACTCTTGAAATCAGTATACGACGGCTTTGACGAGGACCGCCGATGTTTGGCAACATTCTTGCCTACGCATTTGACACTCCTGTTGCTTTCTGACACGCATTATCCAAGTGTTTGTTGAAGTTGAGTCTACAATCGATCATTATGCCCAGGTATTTTATAGTTTCCGATGATGTAATTTCGGTTGATCGTTAGGGTTTCCCTTTTCCTCTTCCCACTTATGAGCACCGCTTTCGTCTTGTGCTCTGCTAGGTGAAGGTTAATTTTTCTCAACCAATTATCAATTGTACGGATCGACTTACCGAAAGGCCTTCCGCCTCCTCGACTGCCTTCAGTAATCGTGTATATATAATCCTTTCTAGACTTTTTCCAAGTGTGTCAAGTAGACATATTGGTCTATAAGATTGTGGTGCTCCGAGTACCTTTCCTGGCTTTGAGATTAGTATGAGCTGTTTTTCCAATTCACCGTCTTTCAGGCTGTTTTTGAAAAGTGTTGCAAATACTTCTGGTCTTGACCTAAGCGCAATCTTTAAGGCCCTATTAGGGATAAAGTCTAAGCCTGGAGCTTTCTTGTCGCCGATTCTCGAATTGAGGTTTAGAATTTCTTCCTCGGTTACTTCAATTTCGCTATGGTTTGTGGATATTTCCGTGTCTATATAAGGATCCGCGTCTGGGAAAAGAACCGTAACTATTTCCTTTATGAGTTTTGGACACGTTATTTGGGGTGATTTTTTCCCCTTGATCTTGGACATAACCACTCTATACGCGTTGCCCCATGGGTTGGAGTCGGCTTCATTGCACAACTGTTTGAATGACTCAGCCTTGCTCTTGTATATGGCTTGTTGAAACATTTTCCTGGCTTGGTGGTAGACGTCTCTACATGCTAGGAAATCCGGTTTACCCCTGCTCCTTTGGTATTTTCGTCTAGACTTTAGACATTCCCTTCTCAGATCGGCAATGTTGTCATTCCACCAATAGTTCTCATTTCTTAGTTTACTCGTTCTTTTTCTTGGCATTGAAGCGGCCTGCGGTATTTAGAGCATTGGTGACTTGCTCAGCCATGTGTGTTGCAGTACCATCTTCGAATTGTTTGTTAGCGAATATTTCTGTAAAAGCCTCTTGGTCGAGTTTTTCTTTTGCCCAGCCTTTGAATTGTTGGTTTATTTTATGCTCTCGTGTGTTACTGGGTTGTTCTATGCTGAATAGGATGGCTTGGTGATCACTATGGGTATAATGTTCGCTGACTGTCCACGTCATGTTTTTTGAAAGGCTATTGCTGACGAATGTTATGTCTACAATCGATCCATATCCCGCTCTCCTAAAGGTATGGGCTACACTCTTGTTTGCCAGAACTACGTCCAATCTGGAAAACGCGTCATTTGTCCTTGGGCAGCCCCAATCTACAGCCCATGCATTAAAGTCTCCTCCTATAACAACTGGGTTGTGGTGAACAGCGTCCCTAACCAGGGTGTCTATGTGTTTTTTGAATTCTCTCAGTGGAATATTTGGTGATATATAACAGCTATATATAAATATTCCTCCTATCTTAGCTTTGGCGAAGCATTCATGTGGATGTTTCATACCTTTTTCTATGGCTTTGTTGCCACATGCCCATACCGCTGCTTTATTCGTCGAATCGCTTTCCCAAACATTTCTGTCGAGGTTTTTATACTGCTCACATATTAATGCAACGTCTATATTCTCTTCTGTGATAGTCTGCCTAAGGAGATTGGACAGTTATGCAATGGTTTGTGTTCAGTTACATGAACTTCATCTGGTTTTGGCACATAACGCCTTTTGGAATATTGGACACTTATAGCTTCCAGCTGTGTGTTTCAGCTTTACATGACTTGGAGGTATGGCCGAACTCCAAGCATCTGTAACACTTAGTAGGTATAATTGTCTCCCTTATGCGGCATATGGACCAGCCAACTTTAATTTTGTTGAGCTTAAGGGCCCTCCTGTTGGGAGGCTTATTTTAGCAGTTTGAGTGCCCCCGTAAGCTTTACGCATAGACTTAACAATTGTTTCGTCTAGTTCGGACATAGCTAATACCTCTGCAAATGCTTGGCTCACTTCTTGTTTTGTGGTGATGTCGTCCAAGTCTTTGCATTCCATTATTATCTCCTCTTTCCTGGTTTTACTTCCACCTTTCCATCCAGTGACATCATGATTTTTTCTTCGAACTTTTCAGCTATGCTTTTGCTTCCGGCTTTTAATTCGAGTAGAAGGTCGCCATTTTGAGTCCTGCGGACTTTATTGACCTCATCTCCTAGTTCTTTTAGTTCGGGATCTGACCTTATTCTTTTCAAAACCTCTGCATATGAGTAGATTCCTTTAGTAGTTATTATCATAGAGTCTGGTCTGGGGTTGCGTGGTCACGCATTCTTCATCTTCCGCCTGACCGAAGTCCACCCGCTTTCTACGTTTTTCTCCGATGAACTTCCTGACGGTTCGGCTGCTGATGGTGTGTCCTTGAGAACTTTCTTCTGGGGTGTTTGTTTAACCCTTTTCGGAGTTGGCATTTTAGATTGTATGTTCTCATCCATATTACGCTTTGGTTCTCTTTTGGCGAGCCAAATTTTTGTTGACGTCTGTGTGCTTTGTTCCTTTTTTACTGGATCTTTAACTGGACATCTATCATTTAGTTCCTCACGTGCTTTATTGTACGTGGCTCGTATTGCCTTCGCCTGGTCTTTGATAGCATGATGGACGTTATGACGGTTTTTAACATACTCCGTCAGGTCTACAATCATTCTACCCAATAATGAGAAAGTATCCTCTTTTTTGAGGGTTCTGCTTCGTTATTTTTATGCGAGCTGGGCGCTGTTTCTTTTATGGAAATCGCTTGTGGCGGTGTTCTCTTAATCACCGAACTTCTTTGGAATGGGTTACTTTCTGCATGATTGGGCAGTGTTGCAGTACTGTTAGGTACCCTAGTCAAACTAGTAACCGGTGTACAGTAGATATCTACGACGTTACTCGGGGTGTTTCTCTCTTCATTGTTGAACTCGTTTTTTGGGGTTTTTCTTTTTTGTTGTGTGTGTTAGGAGTGTTTGGTGTGTTTGGACTCATTTCTTCTCTGTGTCCCAACTCAAAGCCGCTATCTAGATTCGCTGTGTAGCTACGTTTATATGATCCCATGGTTGTCTGTGCAAGCAGGGAGACCATGCGAGGGTTGACGTAGGGTCCTTATGAGAAACCTACGTTCAGAGCCAGATCCGTATTAATCAGGACAATGCCAACTGAAGACTACACCGCCAACTTAATGGCGTCGAATTTCGAGCGCTTTTTGAGGCTTGCCGGGTTTTAACGGGACGGGGGCGGTTGTTCAATTCAAAGTTTCCAGTATGCTGTAATTAAGATCTTACTGGTCTCGATCTTAATGTTGTCATTTTCGCTGCCGCCCCGCCTGGGGTCAGACGCAGACCAGGGAGCCGCTCAATATGGGTCAGACGCTCCTGGGTTTTTGATTAGGGGTTCCACGGAGGCATCACTCTCCTAATTGCACCTCTGTTGGAAGCAACCCTTGTGGGGGATACCTAGTTAATGGCGGCATCTATTCGCCATGTCGCAGAGTCTTTATCCGGCACATGTACTATTTTATAGCACGCCCTGAGACTCTGCCGCTCTTGGTCGGGGACTGCTTATTAGTCGCAGCGAACCTACATATCTGCAAGCCGTCCAGCTATCCGCCACCCGCTGACCCCCATAGTAGCCTGAGCTCAGCCCTACGTCAGTCAGTCAGTCAGTCAGTTTTTTTTTTTGCTGCGCTGGAGGTGTGGAATTTTCAAAAGATGTATTCCACCCGTGTGGAAAAACATGCACGATTTTTACGTACTAAACCACACCCCCGAACTTCTCCACCACACACCGCGGTACTGCCATCCGGTATTACTGCGAGGGGTGGTCAGCTTATGTTGCTGCTCTTCGTGTCCTCATTGACGAGATCTTTCAGTCGAAAGAAGCGCTTTTCGAAGTTGTTCTTCTCTCTTCAATGCTTCATTTACGGATGTTACAAAATTATTTACACCGTCCCACTCTCTTTTAGATGTAAGCATTACTTCTATTACATTTTCGGGAGATAGTATGCCTCCTATTTGCATCTGTAGTCTCGCACGCTCTTCCTCAAATTTGGGGCATACGAATACTACATGCTCGGCGTTTTCGTCTTGTTCAGGGCAAACTGGACACCTTGGCGAAGTGTCGTGTCCAAAGCGGTGTAAATAGCTTCTATATCCACCGTGTCCGGTTAGGAATTATGTTAAATTATAGTTAACGTCTCCGTGTCTGCGGTTTATCCATCTTTCAATATTAGGGATCAGTTTATGAGTCCACCGCCCTTTGCGAGAGTTGTCCCAACTTCGTTGCCAATTTTGAACTGACGTTCCTTGTACTGTTTGTCGGATAGATCTATAGTCCATCTCGGGGTTTTCGTTTTTTTCTTCGTATATCTTCGTATATTCTCTAGCGGTTATGTCTATGGGGAACATACCCGCTACCACACATGATGCCTCCAGGTATATGGTACGGTATCCACTACAGACACGAAGACAGCTTCGTCGGAAGATAGACAACATATCATTTATGGAGGTACACCTCAGTGATCTATCCCATATAGGTGCTCCATAAAGTAGTATTGAGTTTGTCACTCGTGACAGCAATACTCTTTGACTTTGTCGAGGACCTCCTACATTTGGCATCATCCTGGCCAACGCGTTTGCCACATTGGTTGCCTTTTGGCACGAGTAATCAGTATGCTTTTTAAAGTTTAAACGGTTATCAATCATCACCCCAAAATATTTAATTGCTTCGGTGGAAGTAATTTCACTTCTTCCAACCTGAATTTTAAGTATCTCGCTTGTTCTTCTGCTACTTATCAACACCGCCTCTGTCTTGTGTTCAGCTAAGCTTAAGTTCACCGACTCCAACCAGCTCTTAATAGTTTGGATGGCTTCATTTGCATAGAGCTGTACTTCATCCAGATATCTAGCTTGGGCTATCACTGCGATATCGTCCGCGAAGCCTACAATTTTCGCCTCTTCCGGTATTTTAAGCCTGAACACTCCATAGTACATGATGTTCCATAGTAGCGGTCCTAGGACCTATCCTTGTGGGACACCGGGCGTAATATTCTGGGACTCCATACCATTCTCCGTTGTATACCACAATGTTCTGTTTGTGAAATAGTCCTTCACAATTTTAATTAAGTACTCCGGCACTCTAAGTTTCTTCAGCGATGCTATTATGTGCCTCCATCCCGCTGAGTTGAAAGCGTTCTTGATGTCCAATGTAATTACAGCGCAGTATTTCCGCTTGCTTCATTTGCTTTGGATTGCCTGTTTCGCCTCATTCACCGCTAAATTTATGGCATCTACCGTTGACCTCACTTTCCGGAAGCCATATTGCATTTGTGAGATACCTTCGGCTTCTTCGATCGCAGTAAGCAGTTTAGTATATATTAACCTCTCCAGACACTTGCCTATTGTATCTAGGAGGCATATTGGTCTATACGACTGAGGTTCTCCCAGTGTTTTACCTGGTTTAGGTATAAGGATGAGCTTCTGTTTCTTCCATTCTTTCGGAAATACACCATATTGAATACTTTTGCGAACAGATGTGGCATTGTTTTTAGCGCAATCTTTAGTGATCTGTTTGGGATACTATCTAGCCCTGGTGCTTTATTGTCTCCTATTTTAGGGAGTAATTTTAGAATTTTGTCCTCAGTTATTGGTACTTGGTCCGATATACTATCCCTACCCAGATCGTCCGTGTACGGTTCTCCTTTTGGAAATAGTGTAGCTACTATTTTGCTGACTAGGTCAGGGCACGTTATTTGGGCCGATTTTGTTCCTTTTATCTTTGACATTACAACATGATATGCACTGCCCCATGGGTTGGAGTCAGCTTCGTTACAAAGTTTCTTAAAACATTCCGATTTGCTTCTGCTTATCGCTTTCTGCAGGTATTGTCTGGCTCTGTGATACGTCTCTCTTTTTGCTTCGAAGTCGGGCCTTGTTCGTCCCCTTTGGTATCTGCGCCGAGCCTTTAGGCACTCTTTCCTGAGAGCTGATATTTCATTGTTCCACCAGAAGTTTTCTTTCCTTCTTTCGATTTGTCTTCTTCTAGGCATTGAGGCATCGCAGGCTGCCTTCAGGGCTTCCACCAATTCTTCCGCCATGTCATCGACTGTTCCATCTTCAATATGTTGATTTCAAAACAAATCTATAAATGTCGCCGAATCAATTTTGTCGCTCGCCCAGCCTTGGAAGGCTCTCCTTTGTTTATTGTAAACAGTATAGCTTGGTGGTCGCTTGGGTGTAGTGCTCGCTTACTAGCCATTTTGAATTTTTAGCTAGTCCAGTACTGGCGAAGGTAATGTCAACTATGGATCCGTAGCCGGCTCTCCTGAAGGTGTGTGAATTTCCTTGGTTTAGTAGAACGAGGTCAAGTAATAGTACTCGACGTCTGTTGTTCGTTTTTTGGCAGCCCCAATCTACAGCTGATGCATTAAAATCTCCGGCAATAATGATTGGGTTGTGTTGGCTTGCATCTAGTACCAGGTTATCAATTATCCTCTCAAATTGCTCTAGTTGTATATTTGGTGATATATAGCAGCTACATACATATACACCGCCGATTTTCATCCTAGCAAACCCTTGAGATTGCTGCTTCATTCCCTCTTCAATCGCTTCATTTCCTCAAGCCCATATGGCAGCTCTACCGCCCGAGTCTTTCTCCCATACGTTCTTTTCTAGATCTTTATACTGCTCGCTTATTATTGCAACGTCTATTTTCGATTCGCAGATAGTCTGTGTTAAGAGATCTTGAGCTGCTTCGCAATGGTTAAGATTAATTTGAACAAATCTCATTTAAGTTTAGCACTTAGCGCCTTTTGGAAGACAGGGCATCTATAGCTTCCGGCTATGTGTTTAAGATCTAATCCTCCACCCGCTTTGCACAACATACAGTTTGGCTCGTCTTTGCAGTCTCTCGAGATGTGACCTATTGTTCCGCATTTTTGGCAGTTTTGAGACCTGTCCGTTTCGGTCTTGCAGAGCTTTGCCATATGACCAAATTCTAGGCATTTGAAGCACTTAATAAGAGTCACTGTCTCCCTTATACGGCATATAGACCATCCTATTTTAGTTTTTTTCATTTCTAGAGCCCTCCGCGCTGCCTCTGCGGGCAGTCTTAATTTGGCAGTATGGGTGCCTCCATAGGATTTTCGTATAGACTTCACTACGTCATCATCTAGGTCGGGGATTTCCAACGCCTTAGCAAAAGCGCAGCATATTTCCCGCTTTGTCGTGATATCGTCCATGTCTTTGCATTCTATCACCGCCTCCTCCTTGTGGGTTTTTACTTCCACGCAGCCGTTTAGAGATGTTTCGATTTTCTCGTTAAACTTATCGCCAATACTTCTAGTTGAAGTCTTCAGTTCTAGGAGAAGGTCGCCTTTCTGGGTTCTCCGAACTTTATTCGCCTCATCTCCTAATTCTTTCAGTTCTGGGTCGGTTCTGATCTTCCGTAGGATGTCCGCGTAAGTGATATCTCCCTTGGCTGTTATTACCATTGTATCCGGTTTGGCCTTACGGATTCTCTTCTTCTTTATTACTTTTTCCCACTTAATAGGTGGTTTTAGGACCTTCTCACTTGAACTGGGCCTTTTTGATGCGTTTACCACTTGTGGTGAGATATGTTCTTTTTGTTTTGGTGAACGATTTTATGCCCTTTTCGGTGTCTTCGTACTCGGTATTACATCGGTCGGGTCTCTGCTCCTCTTTGCTTCCCTCTTGGTGGGCCAAGTCTTGGTAGACGTTTGCGTGGCACGATTGATATTCTCGCGAGTGATGTTATTTCCCTCGTTACTCCTATCGTCGCGTACTTTGTTATATTTGGCTCTTATTGCCCTCACCTGTTCCTTAATAGCATGGTGGACATTGTTCCTGCTTTTAACATAGTCCATAAGTACGACTATCATTTCCCCTAATACGACAAACGTATCTTCTACATTATTTTCCGTCGCTGACGTTGGTGTTTCCTCCTTGTTTGCAGAAATGGTTGCATTAGCGGCCGGTGGTGGTGTCCTTTTTATTACCGAGCTTCTGATAAAGGGACTTTACTCCATCTCATCTGTTTTACTTGTAGCAGTATCTGCTGCCCCAGCCAAGTTTACCGGAGTAGCATTGCAGGCGCAGGATAACGACGACTGGTAGCCTGCTCGCGCACTACCCAAAGTCGCCGGCACTGGGGTCATTACTCCCTGCACCGTAACTAATTTCTCTCTATCTAACTTATTCATTTTTGTTTTATTTTTTGGGATCCTACCCATAGCGTTTTAGACCTAACCGCCAGGTGTTGTAACTCAGCCGCCCCTAACCTGGGGAACAGACGCTGACCAGGGAGCCGCCCACTCTGGGTCAGACGCTTCTGGATTTTAGTGGACTGGGGAACCACGGAGGCATCAGATGCTGCTTCCTGAAGGCACCCATGTGGGAGATACTTATTAAGTGGCGGTACCCAATCGCCATGTCGCAGAGTCCTTGTCCTGGGACTCTGCCGCTCTTGGTCGGGGACTGCTTATTAGTCGCAGCGAACCTGCATATCTGCAGGCCGTCCAGCTAACCGCCACCCGCTGACCCCCATAGTAGCCTGAGCTCGGCCCTATGTCAGTCAGTCAGTCAGTCATTTTTTTTGCGTTGGAGGTGTGGAATCTTCTAAAGATGAATCCAATCCGCAAAACATGTACAATTCGCCTTAACGCCTACGTACTAAACCACACCCCCTCTTCCCTCCTCCCCGCGGGACTGCCTATAGGTATTACTTCGCGGGGGAGGTCAGCTTTTAGTTGCTGATCATTACTTTCATTGTGGCTGTATACGAGCCCTTCGATTCTGCTCTTCTTCCCGTAAAGCATCATTCACGTTCAGAAGTAACCATGACGTCGACTATATTGTCCGGGGTCAGAGTACTTCCCACTGCGAGCTCTAGTTTTCTTCTATCTTCTGCGAATCTCGGGCAGACAAAAACTACGTGTTCTGCATTCTCATCGTTTTCTGAGCAGACTACACACCTCGGACAAGAATCTATACCGAATCGATATAGATAGCTTCTATATCCCCCATGCCCCGTTAGGAACTGCGTCAGGTTATAGTTAACCTCACCGTGACTTCGATTTATCCATCTGTCGATATTGGGGATCAGCCTGTAAGTCCAGCGACCGTCAGGAGAATTGTCCCACCTCCGCTGCCAGTTTCGTATGGACATACTTCTTTCTGCTTTTCGGATGAACCTGAGCTCCATATCTGGGTTTTGATTTTTTTTTTCATGTATGTTTGAGAATTCCCTCGCTGTTATGTCGATTGGGATTATTCCTGCGATTACACATGATGCTTCCAGGGAAATGGTGCGGTATCCACTGCACACTCTCAGACAGCTTCTACGGAAGATGGACAACATGTCCTTCCTGGATGTACACCTTAGGGAGCTTTCACAGACAGGCGATCCATAGAGGAGAATTGAGTTGGCCACTCGTGATAGAAGTATTCGCCGACTTTGCCTTGGGCCTCCTACATTTGGCATCATCCTTGCCAAAGCGCTTACCACGTTAGTTGCCTTTTGGCAAGAGTATTCTGTGTGTCGTTTAAAGTTTAAACGGTCATCGATCATTATGCCCAAGTATTTAATAGCGTCTGTGGAAATAATCTCGCTTCTGCCCACTCGCATTTTTAAAACCTCCCTTGTTCTCTTGGTATCAGGATGAGCTTTTGTTTCTTCCAGTTTACAGGGAATATACCGCAGTTTAAGCACTTATTAAACAGTTTTACAAAGAGCTGCGGCCTCGTTTTCAGCGCAATTTTTAGTGCTCTGTTGGGAATACTGTCTAGGCCTGGGGCTTTATCGTCGCCAATCGTAGAGCACAGCTTTAAAATTTATTCTTCGGTCACTTGTACCTGGTCAGATGTGATATCATTTGTTGACTCCTCTATGTACTCTTCACCTTGTGGAAATAGCGTAGAAACTATTCTGTTTATGAGAACAGGACACGTTATTTGGGCAGAATTTTTCCCTTTTAGCCTCGACATTACGATTCGGTACGCACTGCCCCATGGGTTAGAGTCAGCTTCGTTACAGAGTATTTTAAAGCATTCTGCTTTACTCCTATTTATTGCCTTTTGAAGGTCTTTTCTCGCCTGATGGTACGCCTCTTTTTTCGTTTGGAAGCCGGGTCTTGATCTCCCTCGTTGGTATTGACGGCGGGTTTTCAAACAATCTTTCCTGAGAGCGGCTATCTCCTCGTTCCACCAGTAATTTTCTTTCCTTCTTTGGCAATATCTTCTCCTTGGCATTGATGCATCACAGGCCATCCTCAGGGCCTCCCTCATTTTATCAGCCATTTCGTCGACCGATCCATCACCCAGTTGTTGGTCGGAAAAGGATTCCGTAAAGGTTTTTGGATCAAGTTCGTTATCTGCCCAACCTTTGAATATGGACTTCTGCCGTAGTGACCTTATGGGTTCGCCGATATTTATTGAAAATAGTATAGCCTGGTGATCGCTATGGGTATAGTGCTCACTGACTTGTCATTGTATGTCCCTAGCGAGTGTAGAACTTACAAAAGTTATGTCGACTATCGACCCGTAACCAGCTCTTCTAAAGGTGTGCGTGTTTCCACTGTTCCCTAGGACGAGGTCGAGTAGAGATAGAGCTTCCAGTAGCACTCGACCTCTCTCGTTCGTTCTCTGGCAACCCCAGTCTACGGCCGAGGCATTAAAATCGCCGCGGATAATGATTGGCTTGTGATTGCTTACATCTATCACCAGGTTATCAACCATCCTCTTAAACTCAGTTAGTAATATATTTGGTGACATATAACAGCTGTATATATATATACCTCCGATTTTTTCTGGCGAAGCCATCGTGAGGCAGATTTATTCCCTCTTCTATCGCCTTGTTTTCGCAGGCCCATATTGCTGCTCTACCTGACGAGTCTTTTTCCCATACATTTTTCTCTAAGTTTTTATATTGTTCGCTTATTAGTGCCACATCTATCCTTCATTCGCCAATAGTCTGAGTTAGGAGATGCAGCTGCCCAACTGCACAGTGGTTGGTATTCAATTGAATGAACCTCATTTATATCTAGCACTTAGCGCCAGTCTGAAAACGGGACATCTGTAGCTTCAAGCTACATGTTTTAGATCGATCCCTTCTCTTGATTTGCATAGCATGCACTTTGGTTCGGCTTCACAATCTCTCGCGAAGTGACCATCTTCACCGCATTTTCGACAGCTTCGTGACCTGTCAGTTTCTGTCTTACAGTTCTTCGCCATATGACCAAAGTCCAGGCATCTAAAGCATCTGGTAAGTGTAACAGACTCCCTTATGCGACACATAGACCAACCTATTTTGATTCTGCGCATTTCGAGCGCTCTCCTTGCTGACTTAGGCGGCAGGCTTATTTTTGCCGTTTGAGTGCCTCCATATGAATTCCTGATAGACTTAACAATTGTCTCAGGTAAGTTGGGGATATCTAGAGCTCCACTGAAAGCGCAGCAAATTTCGTGTTTTGTCGTGATATCATCCGTATCTTTGCACTCTATCACCGTCTCTTCCGTGTGGGTTCTTACTTCCACTCCGCCGTCAAGGGATTTTGAAATTTTCTCGTTGAATCTATCTGCTATGCTTTTACCCGAACTCTTTAGTTCTAATAGAAGGTCGCCTTTCTGAGTTCTGTGGACTTTACTTACTTCGTCTCCCAACTCATTTAGTTTTTTTTTTCACTGAACCAACACTCAGGGGATGTCCCCTATAAATGCAGTGCATTGCGTTGGTAGAAGGAAGATAAGGTATTGGAAGGAGGAAAGAGGGAGTAGTGTCTGTTGACGTCAGTTTTGAATTTCTGAATGTCGTAATTGGAGGGAAAGATATTTGCCGGAAGTCGATTCCACATACGGATAGTACGGGCGAAGAACGAATTTATTCTGTAATGTGTAGTGCGGTCGGTTGTCCAATCGACAACAAATGGGTGAGCGTTCCTGGAGAGTCGCGTATCTCTACCGAACGTTCTCACAGGCGGTATAAGATCACGGATTTCCGAAGAACAAACACCATGAAAGTATCGATAGAACAATGACACACAACCAACATTACGACGGTGTTCAAGGGAGACAATAGAATTGGATATCCTACCATCACCTATCAACACCATCGCCCTCCTCTGGACACGGTCAAGTAGCTCCAGTGATGAAGCTGGAGCACCCGACCATATATGGGAGTTGTATTCCATCTTTGGTCTGATGTAGGTAGTGTAGATATTGAGAAGATCAGAGGGTGTGAAATATTTCTTACATCTTTTTAAAAAGCCTAAACATTTGAAGGCATCTTTCGACACATCAAATACATGTTTTGTCCAACGAACATTACATTGTATTTTTATGCCAAGAACAACTAGATCATCTGATTGCTCAATATCTACACCGTTCATTAAAATCGACGACACCGTTGGATCAGTGAATCGCTTGTGAGACAACAAGGAGCACTGGGTCTTACGTGCATTAAAATCTACTCTATTCTCTCGACCCCATTCAGAAATGGCCATCAAATCCTGGCTAAGTGACTCATCCATCAATCGCCTTTTATCCTCAATTTCTTGACGACTTGGTCTATGATCGAATGAGTATGAATGACAGAGGTTGCTGTCATCCGCGAATGAGTATATTGGATTCACAGTCCGATCCAAGAGGTCGTCGATGAAAATAAGAAAAAGGGAGGGGGAAAGGACAGAGCCCTGTGGTACTCCTGCGGTTAACCTATGCTCGTCGGATGAGAACCCATCTACAACAACACGTATAGTGCGATCTCTGAGAAAGTTCGATATAAATCGAGAGAAGTCACTACCAACACCAAAAGCGATAAGCTTTGATATGAGTGCGCCGTGCCAAACTCTATCAAAGGCCTTGGAGATATCTAGAGCAACGACCTTACTCTCACCAAGCTTGTGAATAGATCGATTCCACTTTTCGGATAGCAGTGTCATCAGGTCTCCCGTAGATCGATTCCTACGGAAGCCATACTGTCGATCATTAAGTAAGTCATTAGTTTCTAAATACCTCACAAGATGGTGGTTAACCATACTCTCCATAACCTTCGAAAGCGCTGAGCAAATCGCGATCGGTCGATAGTTAGCAGGATTGTTAGCCTCACCTTTTTTAGGGATGGGCTGGATGTTCGCAATCTTCCAACGCGCTGGGAAAACCCCTGCACGGTATGCAAGGTTGAAAAGATTACGAAGGGGACGGGCAAGCGTCGAAGAGCACTTACATAGGACAAGTGCTGAAATGCCATCCGGGCCTGGAGATTTATTTACGTCGAGATTTGCAAGAACCCTTTTAACTCCACGTGTTCGAAAAAATATCTGAGGCATGGAACTAGATACATTTTCGATCACGGGGAGTGGTTGATTGCTTTCCGGCAAGGATGAATTCCTTGCAAACATTTCAGCCAATAGGTTAGCTTTGTCAACCGGGCTAGTGAATATCTGGTCATCTTTAACAAGAGTTGGGATAGATGAGGAGTTATCCTTTACTCTTCTCACAAATGACCAAAAGCTCTTACTTCCCCTGGGAGAAGCAAGAACTTTGGCACGAAGACGTTGTTCGTACAGAAACTTTTCACGTCTAAGTACCCTGGCACACATGGTTCTTGTCTGCTTGCGTAGCAGATCAGTTGTGGCATTTTTATTTAAACGCCATTTCCTGAATGCTTCCTCTTTGGATCTGACAGCAGCCTTGCATGTCTGGTTAAACCAACTTTTATTAGATGGTTTATCCGAAATAACTTTAATTGGAATAAATGACTTCATTCCAATCAAGATAATATTTTCAATCATTTCAGCCGCAGCATCTATATCGCCATTTAGAAAACAAAGTTTCCAATTGAAATGCTGGAAAAAGTTGTTGAGCTCGGCCCAACGTGCCTTTTCGTACATATATATTGTCCGCTTTGGGGCTGGGGTCGAAGCGACACGAAGAGCGGAATACGAAAAGGATGCTGAAACAATGCAGTGATCCGAATTACCAAGAGGTGCTAGGACGTTAACTTCATACTTTTCAGGGTGTGATGTTAAGAAAAGATCAAGAATGTTAGAGTGTTGCCCTTGGACACACGGAATGTGTGTCGGTTCATTCACTAGTTGCGTCAAATCATTATGCGCGGCAAAAAGCTCGGCGTATTGACCCTCCGGTGTTGAGTGACTCGAATGGGCAAGCCAAGAGGAATTATGGACATTGAAATCGCCAGCAAGCACAATTTCACTGTCAGGATAATCCTCTAAAATTTTTGTAATTGAATCGGAAAGGGCGTCAAAGCCATTTAGGGATACCTCCCTTTCCGCGTTTGGACTTCTATACACAAATCCGAAATGTAGTACGTGTGTTCCAATCTTGAATTTAACCCAAAGGGAGTTAAATTCTGGATTTTCAGAGTTTAAGTTATGCCGGCTCTGGAACACTATATCATTACGTACGTATACCAAAAGACCTCTGTGGGGGATAAAGAGGGATAGGGTGTGATACCCAGGAATGTGAAAATCCTGTGGATCAGAATCCTCACATACCTGGGTCTCACAAAGAGCAAAAACATCAGGCCGATGGAATTGTACATGAGCGTACACGGCAAAAAAATTCGCTCTCAGCCCTCGTACATTGGCAAATTGTACTTTAAACTTACCCACCATTAGAACAGACAAACAAGAAAAAAACAAAACAGAGTCAGTATGCAGCTACAGTTGCCAAACTCCTCTCCCTGCCGTTGCTGTATTCCCCCAATGCCTTGAGCATTGGGCGAACAACGACAGAAAGAAAAGAGTGTCAACTGCACTGCACGAAAGGGATGGGGGGGGGAAGGGAAGGAGACAACGCACACACTACGGAGCGGACATGTGTGGTCAGTGATGTGCGGCTGTTGTGAATGCTGCTGCGATGTTTATGGCTGATGTTATTATTATTGTTGGGTTGTTTGGTTGTTGTTTATTTTTTTTTGGTCGGCGCGGCACGGTTATTGTTGTTCGTTGTTTTTCACTTATTTCATTTGAACTATTATGTTGTTTATGATTTCTGTATTTTGTATTTTGTTTGAATTTTTTCTTTTTTATTTTAACACAAAAACTGAACGGCACACAACACGGACGACAGAGAAACACAAGTGCATCGGACGACGGACTGACAAACACCTATCGGTGTTCTAATTTTCCGTAAAATATCGGCGTAGGTTACTTCTCCCTTGGCTAAAATTATCATCGTATCCGGTTTTGCCTTGCGGAGTTTCTTCTTTTTTCTTTTCCGTGCAGTCGTCCACTTATTCTGATTGTCGATGGGCATTCCTCTTCATGTGCGTTCTCGAGGCCATTCTTGGGTATCAATTGTTTTACTCGTTTATTTACAAGTTTTTTGCAGATTTCGCTTGTCGTTGGAGTTTCCGTAGCTGATTTTAATTGTGGGGTCTCTGGGCCCTTCTTCTTTGGCGTGGCCTGTTTATGCCTTTTTGGTGTATCCACTTTGGGGTCTGCATCGGTACATTCCCTGTTACGTTTTGCATCTTTCTTGATAGACCACGTTTTTGGTGATGTCTGCGTAGCCATTTCCACTTTGTCATGAATTTTTTCAATATAGCCATATCATCTCTTCTATCTCTATCCGCCTGAGATCTTGCCGTCGTCCCATTAGCAGGTGTTGTTTCAGTAGCTGATGGGGGTGTTCTCTTGATCACCGAACTTCTTTGGAACGGACTTTCCTCCGCTTGCCTGTCTGAATCTCTCTTCGAGAGGGGACTTGCTACGGTGGTTTTTGTTGTTCCTATCGCCTCAAATATCGGGATATGGTTCCCTGTACCATTTCTATTATTATCATTTTTGCAGTATCTGGATATCGACGACCGGGAGCCTGCGTGCTCACTCCCCTCTGCCGACGGCACTGGGTTATTAACTCCCTGCACCGTAAGTTTTATTCCTTTCTCTTGACCTTCCATATTGGCTTCTCTGTCGGGGTTCCTACCCTTAGCGTTTATACCTCCCGCCAGGTTCTGTGCAGCCGTTCCTAACCTGGAAACAGATGCTGACCAAGGAGCCGCTCATTATGGATCAGACGCTCCTTGATTTAAATTGACTGGGGAGCCACGGAGATGTCACACTCCTAATTGCCCTCTCTTGAGGACACCCTGTGGGAGATACCTAGTTAATGGCGGCATCCATTCGCCATGTCGCAGAGCCTTTATCGGGCCCTTGTACCTTTTTATAGCACGCTCTCGGACTCTGCCGCTCTTGGTCGGGGACTGCTTATCTATCGCAGCCAACCTACATATCTGTAGGCCGTTCAGCTATCCGCCATCCGCTGACCCCCATAGTAGCCTGAGCTAAGCCCTATGCAGTCAGTCAGTTTTTTTTTTTTTTTGTATGCGCTGGAGGTGGAGGTGTGGAATCTTCTAAAAGATGTATTCCACCCGTGTGGAAAAACATGCACGATTTCTACGTACTAAACCACACCCCCGAGGTTCTCCTCCACTCCCCGCGGTACTACCGCTTTGTATTACTTCGCGGGGGGGATAGCATTATTAGCTGTGCATCTCCGTTCTAACCATCCCGTTCGGATTATTCGCCTTTCTCGATGCTTCTTCCACTTGCAACCTATGGCTCACACATTTTTTAAAAGTATCTACTTCATTCCATTTACTCTCTGTACTCAGCATAGTTTCTACGACATTTTCAACTGTGAGATGAACTCCCACATTTACTTCCACTCTGCTTCTAAGGTCGTCGAATCGAGGACATATAAAAATTACATGTTCTGCGTCTTCATACACATTATCGCAAGCTGGACAACTGGGAGAGCTATCGAGCCCGAACCTGTGTAAGTAACTCCTGAATCCTCCATGTGCAGTTAAGAACTGTGTGAGATAATAGTTCACTTCTCCATGCCGTCGGTTAATCCACCTATCGATGTTCGGAATCAGTCTATAGGTCCATCGGCCCTTTAGTGAGTTTTCCCAGCTACTTTGCCATTTTTGCATGGACTTGGTTCTTTCTACTTGGCGTAACTCTGCTCTGTCGAGATCTGGGTTTTCGTTTTGTCGTTCATATATGTCGGAGAGTTCCTTTGCTGATATATCTATTGGCATGATGCCTGCCACAACGCAAGCTGCCTCGCTGGATATGGTGCGGTAGCCACTACATATCCTTAGGCAACTCCTGCGAAAGACTGAGGTTACGTTCTTGCTTGTTTTGTTCTTCCAAGCTTTCGCCCATACAGTATTATTGAGGTGGTTACTCGAGAAATTAGTATCCTTCGACTCTGACGAGGTCCTCCTACATTAGGCATCATCCTATCTAGTGAGTTAGCAACGGCAGTAGCCTTTTTATGCGAATACTCCATATGTTTTTTAAAATTTAGTCGGTCATTTAGCATTACTCCCAGATACTTTAAAGAGTCCGTGGAGGTGATGTCTAAATTTCCCACTCGTATGTTGAGGACTTCCTTACTTCTTTTTCCGCTAACAAGAACTGCTTCCGTTTTGTATGCTGCAAGCTCCAGGTTCATAGAATTTAGCCACGTTTTGATGGTCTCGTTTGCATATAGCTCGACCTCTTCTTTCTTACGCGCCTGTACGAGGATTGCTACATCGTCAGCATATCCAACAATCGTGGTTTCTTCTGGTATCTTTAGGTTAAATATCCCGTTGTACATTACATTCCACAGAAGAGGACCTAAAACTGAGCCTTGGGGAACGCCAGCGGTGACTCTATATGATTTCATTCCTTGTCCGATTAATACCACAGTGTTCTGTTAGTGAAATAATCCTTCACCATTTTAATAAGGTTTTCAGGGACATTAATTTTCCTCAGCGACGTTATGATGTGGGTCCATCCTGCTGAATTAAAAGCATTTTTGATGTCGAGCGTGATTATTGCGCAATATTTTCTCGCCGCACCTTTGCTCTGTCTAGCCTTTTTTGCCACATTTACTACGTAACTAATAGCATCGATGGTAGATTTTGCCTTCCTGAAGCCATATTGTCTCTCAGAGAGACCATCCACAACCTCGACAGCGTCCTGTAGCCGGTCATGTACAATCCGCTCTAGACACTTGCCTATTGTGCCCAGTAAACATATCGGTCTGTAGGACTGAGGCTCACCAAGGGTTTTTCCTGGCTTCGGAATCAGGATTAGCTTTTGCTTTTTCCAAATATCTGGAAATACACCATCTTTCAGGCTGTTATTGGACATCTTCACGAAAATTCGCGGTCTTGACTTTAACGCCAACTTTAAAGCGCTGTTGGGAATGCAGTCTAGTCCCGGTGCCTTTGTGTCACCAATCTTTGAGCATAAACCTAATACTTCGTCCTCTGTCACTTCTACGGAGTCCCCTACTGGTTGATCAGGACTATCGTCCGCGGCTGGTTCTCCTTGTGGGAATAAAGCACATGCTATTTTGTTCAGCAGTATTGGACACGTTATTTGGGCCGACTTCCTCCCCTTTAATTTTGACATAACTATGCGGTATGCATTGCCCCATGGATTCGAGTCAGCTTCGTCGCAAAGTTTTTTAAATGATTCGGCTTTACTATGGTTAATTGCCATTTGCAGAGTTCTTCTAGATTCGTGGTATCTTTGTTTCCTCGATTGAAAGTCTGGTCTATTCCTACCCCTCTGGTAAAGACGTCTGGCCTTAAGACAAGTTTTTCTCAATGTCGCTATAGATTCGTTCCACCAGTAGTTTTCGTTGTGTCTTTGGTACTGTCTTCTTCTTGTATTGGATGCATCGCATGCGGTTTTTAGGGCCTTCGAAATATCCTCCGCCATGCTTACTACAGTATCCTCGCTTACATATTCGTTGTGGAAAACCTCATCGAATGTTGCCGCATCCAGTTTGTCCTTCGACCAACCTTGGAATGTGGCCTTATTGGGTTGTTTACTCGGCAGTCGATCTCTGAATAAGTTGAAGATAATGGCCTGATGGTCACTATGGGTGTACTGTTCACTTACGTGCCATTGCATGTTGTTAGCAAGCGTTGTGCTTACAAAAGTAAGGTCCACTATGGACCCGAATACAGCCCTTCTGAAGGTTTGCGCATTTCCGTGATTCGCGAGAACTACGTCGAGTTGCGAAAAGGCCTCCAGGCGCACTCTCCCTCTCTGGTTTGTCCTCTCGGAGCCCCAATCAACTGCCCAAGCGTTAAAATCTCCTCCAATCACCACTGGATTATTCTGGACTACGTCCCTTACCAAGTTACTTATTAACCTTTCGAACTCCGCTATTTGCATATTCGGAGACATGTAGCAGCTATAGATATATATAACACCAATTTTAACTCTAGCATATCCCTCAGTAGGAACTTTCATCCCCTCTTCTATTGCCTTGTTACCGCAGGCCCATACAGCAGCTTTACCTGTCGAGTCTGTTTCCCATACATTTTTGTCTCGATTCCTGTATTGTTCGCTTAGGATTGCGACGTCTATTTTTTGTTCGCAGATGGATTGTGTTAGGAGGTCCTGGGCTGCGGCACAGTGGTTAAGGTTTAATTGTATGAATCTCATTTGGTTCTGTTACTCAGCGCCTTTTTGAATACCGGGCATTTGTAACTTCCTGCTACATGCTCCAGATTATCTCCGCCAAGCGAACTGCATAGCATGCAATTTGGCAAGGATTCACAGTCTCTGGCAACATGGCCCTCGACTCCACATTTTCTACATTGCCTAGACCTGTCAGTACCTGCTTTACATGACCGTGCCATGTGACCAAATTCTTGGCATCGGAAGCACTTCATGAGAGTAACTGCTTCCCTCAGGCGGCAAATAGACCAACCAATTTTAATCCTTTGCTTTTTTAGAGCCTTCCAAGCTGTTTCGGGTGGTAGACTTATTTTTACAATCTGGGTGCCTCCGTATGATTTTCGCATGGACAGGATGATTGTTTCGTCAAGGCCAGTTACTTCCAGTTCTTTCTCCAGAGCTCTGCAAATTTCATCTTTCGTGGTGATATCGTCCATTCCCTTACATTCTATGAGAACCTGATTTGTGCGTGTCTTTACTTCTACGCTACCATCGAAGGATTTTTCAATCCTTTCGTTGAACTTCCCCACAACGTTCCCATTTGTGTTTCTCAGTTCCAAGAGTAAGTCTCCTTTCTGATTTCTTCTAATCCTATTGACTTCATCTCCCAGTTCTTTCAGTGCGGGGTCTGATCTAAGTTTTCGAAGGATGTCCGCATAGCTCGTTTCTCCTTTAGCAGATATCACCATAGTGCTCGGTTTGGGTTTTCGAAATCGAGTCTTTTTATTTTTTTCTATTTTTGTCCATTTGTTCTCCGTTGCTTGACTTGGCTTTTCTTCGATTATATTGGCCTTGTTTTCTTGTCTGCCCGTTGATTCTTCTTTGGGGAACGGTTTTTGGGCCTTTTCGGGGTCTCCGTATCTATTGTTTCATCAGTCGGGTCCCTGTCAATTTTGGGCTCCCTTTTACTGGGCCAAATTTTTGGGGATGTCTGCGTTACACGCTCGCAATTTCCAAGTGACTCATTATTTTCTTTGGAGTCCTCCTTACTCCTTTCATCAACTCGTTTGTTGTATGTGGCTCTTATTTCTCTCACTTGATCTTTAATAGCATGATGGACGTTGTTTCGATTTTTAACGTAGTCCATAAGCCCGACGATCATTTCGCCTAGCACAGCAAAGGTATCACCCTTACTTTGGGGTGTTTCTACTCCTTTCAACTTATCAGACTTAGACTGAGTTTTCCCTTCATTTAATATATTGGGTCCAGATGGGGGTGTCCTTTTTATCACAGAACTTCTGCTATAGGGACTTTGCTCATTTAGATTGATTGTACTTGTAGCATTATCTGCTATCCCGGACAAGTTTACCGGGGAAGCATTGCAGGCGCTGGATAACGACGACTGGTAGCCTGCTCTCTATCTGACTTTTCCATGTTGTTTTATTTTCTGGGATCCTACCCATAGCGTTTTAGACCTAACCGCCAGGTGATGTGTTCCTCAGCCGCCCCTAACATGGGGAACAGACGCTGACCAGGGAGCCGCCCACTCTGGGTGAGACGCTCCTGGATTTGTAGAGACTAGGGGAACCACGGAGACTTCACTCTCCGAATTGCACCTCTCTTGAGGGCTCCCCTTGTGGGGGATACCTATTAAATGGCGGAATCTGTTCGCCATGTCGCAGAGTCTTCATCGGGCATTTGCACCTTTTTATGGTACGCCCTCTGGCTCTGCCGCTCTTGGTCGGGGACTGCTTATCTATCGCAGCCAACCTACATATCTGCAGGCCGTCCAGCTATCCGCCACCCGCTGACCCCCATAGTAGCCTGAGCTTGGCCCGAGTCAGTCAGTCAGTAACGCTACTCTTTTATATATAGATTGTTTTCCAAGTTATCAGGCTTTTAGAGAGTGAATTAGGATAAATGTTGTCACTAAAGTCAAAAATTGTGAAATGTGACTTTAGAAAAACGCAAGTAATTTTCTATAATATCGAAAATAACAAAATATTTTTTGGCATATGATTGCTTACTAAATAGAGAATATTTGTGACAGAATTGCTTCAGAAAACTGGGTAGAGAAAATACGAATTTTGTATTTTTGCAACAATTGCAGCCTTTTCGCGACTTATAGCCATATCGCACTGCATGCTAATTCTCGCAGAAAGACTAATGTCTGACATTTGAAAATCGACCTTATATCATTTCTGCTAGATTTCGCATGCAGTGTGATAAGACTATTACTACATTTATGTTACAAGCGACATTGATTCTAAATACACATGCAAAAAATCAGCCGGATCAGTTGGATAGATCGCGAAAAAATTACAAAAAAATCATTTTAGCAATATCTTCCGTGAAAATGAAAATTTTGCAAAAATGTTAAATTTTTTGTGTTGTCGGAAAAGATCGATCTTCCAAAAAACATTGACCTATTTTAACCCTATTAATTTTGTTGTTAAAGTTGGTGTGTAATTGTGCAATTTAAGCGTGAAGAGCTTTATTTACAACAATGGTGTCTTCGGTGACCCCACTGATATTTTCCGACAAATTTTTCATAGAACATTTTAACGGACATTAAAGGATTTTTTTGATTTTCTCGTAAAAGAGGTCAAATTGACCCATAAAGAGAGGAGCTAGAGGGTTAAGATCTTCCACAAAAATGACCCTCATAATATTCCACAATATAGTTCTGACAATAAGAATTTTCTCATACATTAACTTACGACACTTTTTCGCTTCACTGATCCCTTCGATCAAAAAATTAAAACTTTGACCCGTTATAAAAAGAAATTCTGACCAACTAGACCATAAGTTTATTCTACAAAAATGATCTACTCAACATGCCCTTTTAGAATTATAGAGCCGCCATTCTGTTCCAATCAAAAAATCTTAATTTGTTGGACAGTGTATAGAAATAAATGTAAAACTAGCTGAACCCCGCCCGCTTCGCCAGGCAAAGAAAACAAATGGTAGAATGAAAACAAGAAAGGAAAGGTTAAAGTGGGGCGGGGCCGACTATATGATACACTTTCTATCCGAATACAGTTTAATTCGGTAAAAAGAGAAAACGGGAAGTGTTTTTGTATCCTGTAAATAAAGGGTGTTTTTTATTGGGGTATAGAACTTTAAATTGGCATCACTTTTTTAACTGGCGGCCATTTTGTCAGCTGTCAAGTGATTAATATTTAGTTTGGTTTGCCATTTCATAATGAACAGGTTGACAAAAGAACAACGCTTGCAAATTGTGCAAATTTATTTCGAAAGTAATGGTTCAGTTCGCGAAGTTCACCGCAAGCTCCGTCCATTTTATGGTCGACATAATCGTCCATCAGAGCAATTAATTCGATGAGCGCATAATTTCGCGGAATGGACCTGTCAATTGGCCACCAAGATCGAGCGATTTGACACCATTGGATTATTTTCTTTGGGGATATGTGAAGTCGCTCGTCTTCGCCAACAAACCAGAAACGTTAGGGGACTTGGAAGCCAACATTCGTGGCGTGGTTGAAAATTGGACCTGTAGAATTGACTATATTCGAGCCAGCCGCGGTGGCCACATGCCCGAAATCATATTTAAACATTAATGGCATAAAATTATCCTTCCAATAAAGCCAAATTGATGGACATTAAAACGATTTTCTTGTGTTTTATTTCAATTCGAAGTTCTATACCTCAATAAAAAACACCCTTTACATGAGTTTGACAAAAAATTTTAAAGCGGAAAGGACATTTGTATGGGATTATATTGAAACGTGGAACGAAATATGTGAAATATAATACATATAGTTTGGCCAAAATCGGTTAAACATTTGGGAGCAACATTTGTATTAGGGCTATATCTAAATATGAACCGATCTTACCCCCTTTCTGCATATTTGTTTCTAGTTAGAACATAAGATGTTGTGCCAAATTTAAAGAAAATCGGGTACAATATGTCTTTTCTAGAGCGGAAAATGTCAAATCGGGAGCGACATTTGCATAGGGGCTATATCTAAACCTGAACCGATCTTACCCAATTTTACCATAGGTGTTTCTAGTTGGATTATAAGATATTGTGCCAAATTTAAAGAAAATCAGGCACAATATGTCGTTTCTAGAGCGGAAAATGTCAAATCGGGAGCGACATTTGCATAGGGGCTATATCTAAATCTGAACCGATCTTACCCAATTTCTGCATAGGTGTTTCTAGTTGGATTTTAAGATATTGTGCCAAATTTAAAGAAAATCGGGTATGTGGTTTCTAGAGCGGGAAATGTAAAATCGGTAGCGACATTTGCATGGGGGCAATATCTAAATCTGAACCGATCTTACCCAATTTCTTCATAGGTGTTTCTAGTTGGATTACAAGATATTGTGCCAAATTTAAAGAAAATTGGGTACAATATGTCGATTCTATAGCGGAAAATTTCAAATCGTGAGGGGCATTTGTATGGGGGCTATATTTAAATCTGAACCGATCTTACCCAATTTCAGCATAGGTGTTTCTAGTTGGATTATAAGATGTTGTGCTAAAGAAAATCGGTTTCTAGAGCGGAAAATGTCAAATCGGGAGCGACATTTGTATGGGAGCTATATCTAAGTCTGAAACGATTTGCCTCAAATTAAATAGCGTTCGTCCTTGATGCACAAAACTTACTTGTGCCAATTTTTGTTAAGATCCGACTATATCTGCGACCTGTAATTTGATTACAACAATAGTAATATGATCAGTAATATATACTCTCCAATTTTCAGCCTTATAGCTCAAAAACAATTTTGCCGGTTCCTAACCGCCCTCGAAACGAAAATCCAAATTTCGGCAACATATTTATCTTTGTCATCAAATTGATCTTTCTCATTACCAATCTGGCATTACCGATATAAAGCGAAAAATCACATACCATTCCAGACCTTCCTGCACAGGTAAACATTTTCATACCCCACTTATGCAGCTTAGCTGTGTTATACAGTTTCAAACTCGATCGACCTACTATATAATGAAATTTTTTTTTCAACCTCCGTAACTTTTTTGTTTATAAATCCCTATTAATATTATAAAACCTTAGTGTAAGTCTGTTTGTTTGTTCCCCAATCACGCGTAAACGGCTGAATCGATGTTGTTGAACTTTTCAGTACAGATATATGCAGGTCTGGAAGGAACTATTGGCTATAGAATTTTTAAAAATTTGCTTTAGGGCAGAGGTTGTGTGGCAATAGTGTTTTTGAGAGCTAGAAGGCTGAGAATTGGTACATATATATTTCGTTTTGTGGGCGTTGCAAAAGTGTTTTTGTGTAACTGGAAGGCTGAAAATTGTTACACGAGAATGATAAATGTAATGCCGAAATTTGGATTTTCGTTTTGTGGGCGCAGTAGGCGTGGCAATAGTGTTTTTTAAGCTAGAAGGTTGAAAATTGGAAGGTATATATTACTGTCCACGGGAAAGATAAATATGATGCCGGATTTTGTATTTTAGTTTTGAGCGCGGTGGGGGTGTGGCAAAAGTGTTTTTTAGCTAGAAGGCTGAAAATTGGAAAGTATATATTACTGACCACGATAATATCAGTTTGATAAGATCAATATGAAAACTGATTTTAATTTTACCATTTCTTTTTATACACTCCACGAGAGTATTATGGCTTTGTGCATTTATTTGTAACACCCAAAAGGAAGCGGGATAGACCAATTGTTAAGTATACCGATCGACTTAGAATCACTTTCTGAGTCGATTTAGCAATGTCCGTCTGTCTGTCCATCTATTGTTGTAATCAAACTACAGGTCGCAATTATAGTCCGATCTTAACAAAAATTGGAACAAGTAAGTTTAGTGGATCAAGGCCGAACGCTATTTAATTTGAGGCAAATCGGTTCAGATTTAGATATATCCCCCATACAAATGTCGCTCCCGATTTGACATTTTCCGCTCTAGAAACCACATATTGTACCCAATTTTCTTTAAATTACCACAACATCTTATAATCCAACTAGAAACACATATGCAGAATTTGAATGTCGCTCCCAATTTGACATTTTCCGCTCTAGAAACCACAAATTATACTCAATTTTCTTTAATTTTGCCACAACATCTTATAATCCAACTAGAAACACATATGCAGAAATTAGGCAAGATCGCTTCCAATTTGACATTTTCCGCTCTAGAAACCACAAATTATACTCAATTTTCTTTAAATTTGGCACAACATCTTATAATCCAACTAGAAACACATATGCAGAAATTAGGTAAGATCGCTCCCAATTTGAATGTCGCTCCCAATTTGACATTTTCCGCTCTAGAAACCACAAATTATACTCAATTTTCTTTAATTTTGCCACAACATCTTATAATCCAACTAGAAACACATATGCAGAAATTAGCTAAGATCGCTCCCAATTTGAATGTCGCTCCCAATTTGACATTTTCCGCTCTAGAAACCACAAATTATACTCAATTTTCTTTAAATTTGGCACAACATCTTATAATCCAACTAGAAACACATATGCAGAAATTGGGTAAGATCGCTCCCAATTTGAATGTCGCTCCCAATTTGACATTTTCCGCTGTAGAAACTACATATTGTACCCGATTTTCTTTACATTTGGCACAACATCTTATAATCCAACTAGAAACACCTGTGCAGAAAGTGGGTAAGATCGGTTCAGATTTAGATATAGTCCCCATACAAATGTTGCTCCCGATTTGACATTTTCCGCTCTAGAAACCACATATTGTACCCGATTTTCTTTAAATTTGGCACAACATCTTATAATCCAACTATAAACACCTATGCAAAAATTCGGTAAGATCGGTTCAGATTTAGATATAGCCCCCATACAAATGTCGCTCCCGATTTGACATTTTCCGCTCTAGAAACCACAAATTATAGTCAATTTTCTTTAAATTTGCCACAACATCTTATAATCCAACTAGATACACGTATACAGAAATTAGGTAAGATCGGTTCAGATTTAGATATAGCCCCCATACAAATGTCGCTACCAATTTGACATTTTCCGCTGTAGAATCTACATATTGTACCCGATTTTCTTTTAATTTGGCACAACATCTTATAATCCAACTAGAAACACCTATGCATAAAGTGGGTAAGATCGGTTCAGATTTAGATATAGCCCCCAAACAAATGTAGCTCCCGATTTGACTTTTGCCGCTTTAGAAACCACATATTGTACTCGATTTTCTTTAAATTTGGCACAACAGCTTATAATCCAAGTAAAAAACCTATGGTGAAAGAGGCTAAGATCGGTTCAGATTTAGATATAGCGCAAATACAAATGTTGCTCCCAAATGTTTAACCGATTTTGGCCAAACTATACATATTATATTTCACCTATTTCGTTCCAGATTTCAATATACCCCCATACAAATGTCCTTTCCGATTTAACATTTTTTTCAAACACACACATTTACAGGATGCAAAAATCCTGCCCGTTTTCACTTTTTCACAGAATTAAATTGTATTCGGATAGAAAGTGGAGTGTATCATAGAGTCGGCCCCGCCCGACTTTAGCCTTTCCTTACTTGTTTTTTGCCTGGCGAAGCGGGTAGGTTTCAGCTAGTAAAAATATATACTGTAAAAGACAATGGAATTTAAAAACTTTTATAGACTAGGAAACACTATAAATTGTGGGGATAAAAACTGTGATTCCCGTAATCACTTCTAGAAATTGACGTCGGAGTCAAAAGTGGTCAAAGTAGAAAATGTAGCTGTTGTCATTCTAAGAACAATGTCACACATTGTGATCGGACTATAAATAGAGTCACAGGAAACAAAATTCAAAATGCACGGGGTTAACGCGCGAGGCAAAAATAAATAAAAATTATTTTGATTACTTGAAATTATCTTAAACTCTAGTGGGTGACCGGCGCAACTTAACCCTAATGGACACTTTTAGCTTTGATATATCCTTTTTTCACATGTCGTTTTGCATGCTCTGAAGCAAAATCAATTGGTTGAACTATTTTTAGCAGGGTCGTGAGCAGGGGAGGGGTTTTGAGGGTTCAAACCCCCCTTGGAGAGGTTTCAATCATATACTTTTTAAAGACTTTCTGAAGCAATAAAATATAGAATTTTTAGGTTCTTTTTAAATAACTCGTCTGAAATCATGGACACTCTCTTGAATTTCGGACAAAGATTATGAAAAATACAAACAAACAAAACGAATTGTGTCAATTTCAAGATTGTGTAATGCTAATTTCGCTAATGGACACCAAATTGTTCCGAAAAGTTTCATTTTAATTAACCGATACCACTTCTTGACATTTGACTAGACCAATATATTATGAACTTATTATTGTGTACTACAATAAAAATTTCAAAATTTAATAACAAAATCTTTTAGTAATTTTAGAAAAGTGTCGATAAGAATCACTATGATATGATAATGAAATCTAAAAACATTCTTAATAAAAGCAAATAATTTGCTAGACTATGAGTAGCTCAACTATGCATAACTATGAGTGCCAAACTTTGGACAAATTTGTAGTATATCTAATTGGAAAGAAATCATTTAAAAGTAATTTACCTCTAAATTAATAATTATGTAAAAATCTATTGGCGAGACAAAATTCTTCGTTTCTGTGAAAAAGTATTGGAGGAACCTAAGAATTTTTTATCTAGAAATTTTTTACTTATACAAAAGAAAGTACAAAACTTTAACTTTTAAATAAAATACAATTTGCATTTTTAAATTTCTTTCAATTCAAACGAATGAGAGGGATATATCTCTCTGAGTATAGAAATCGGGTGGGACATTAGTATAAGGGCTATATCAAAGTATCATATCTATTGCTATATCAGTGGCGAAACAATAAGAAGTGAGTTTTAATTTACTGAAATTTTTTGTCATATTTCTCATTTGTGTCAAATATTTTTCAAAGTTAATATTTTTTATTTTTGTGTACATATGTACATGACAAGTATTATTCAAAAGAGAAACAGCAAATCCAGTAACTTTGATCTATGTAGGAAGACGAAACTCTAAAATACCAATTATTTGTTTTTTTAATTAAAATTTGTAGGTGTTTTTCGCCTCGCCTTTCATCGATCACAAAAAACTGTATTTTTATTCGAATACATATTATATATAAAAATTAAGAAACATTTCCAAATATTTTTTATTTAATCGGAATATGCGTATAAAAATATTAAGTAAACATCCCGTTACTCATGCCCTTACCTTACTCCGCCGCCGCCGATAATTCTGTGTCGGCTTGTAACTCTACCGATCGACATAGAATCACTTTTTGAATCGATTTATCCATATTCGTCTGTCCGGTCATCTATTCTTGTAATCACGATTCAAGTCGCAATTGTCCGATTCTAACAAACGATTTTTCCACGTCGAGGACGGACGCTATTTAATTTGATGCAAATCGGTTCAGATTTACAAATCCATACAAATCTTGCTTCCGATTTTACTTTTTCTGTTCTAGAAGCCACATAATTTAAGCGATTTTGATCATATTTTGCATAACACCTTATATCAAAGTTTGAAACATCTATTGAGGAAATGGTTCAAATCGGATAGATTTAGATATAGCCCCATACAAATTTCGCTCCCTATTTGACATTTTCCGGTCTAGAAACCGTAAATTTTAACAGATTTTCTTAAAATTTGGCGTAACACCTTATATTTCAACTAGAAATATTTCTACGGTTCCAATTCCCAATTTGGGGTTCACCGTTGTAGAAACCACATACCTTAAACGATTTTCTTCAAATTCGGCAGAACAACTTATATTTATGCCGTTCACGATTTTCGCCGAATTGAATTGTAGTGGAGTAGAAAGTGTAGGGTAGCATATAGTCGGCCCCGACCGAATTTAGCCTTTACTTACTTGTTTTTTTTGTAAAACTAGATGTAAACCTATCCCAGGGGAATAAGTAAATAAATAAACTTGATTGGAGTAAAAATTTACCTATTTTTAGGAAAATCTCAGGAAAATTTTACTCAGATTTAGTAAAAATTACTTGGTTTGAGGAAAAACGTACTGCAATTTTCCTAAGTTTGAGTAAATATTTACTTGTTTTGAATCAAGTCCAAAGCATGTACTACTTTCAAGGAAAGGTTTGGACTTGAGATGAGGAAATATTGCTTTAGTGCTATACGAAGTTCAATTTTCCTACATTTTAGTTAATTTTAACTCATTCTAGGGTTCACTTTTTTCTGAGTATAGCTTCTAAGGGTATACCATCAAAAATAATATATATTATTAAAAATCCATCCATACGACTTCCAAATCAGGGTTTGAATTAATGGCTCTGGAAGTATGCCTTTTCAATGATGTTGACTACGCTGATGATGTATGCCTAATGGCGCACAACTTCTCCAATATTTAGTTGAAACTTCACAAATTGGCAGAAAATACGGAAGCTGTTGGTCTTAAGATAAACATAAATAAGACAAAATTGCTACGTGTGAACACAATATCCATCGAGGACCAACATATACATAGAAGATGTGTTACCTGGGCAGTGCATTGAGCAAAAGTTTTGCTGCAAAACTGGAGGCTCAGAAGTAGATATTGACATGCGCATAAACAAAGCACGAAAAGCGTTCCACTCTCTTTACTCGAATTTGGAGATCAAGTTGTATTTCCCGTAAGACCAAAATACGAATTTTTAACGTCTGTGTGATCCCAGCACTCCTGTACGGCATGAGTATCACTAAACGTCGAAAACAAAAACTGCAAATTTGTGTGAATCGCTGCTTAAAGTAAGTACTTTGCATTTTTTGGCCCAACTGGGTTACAAATTACCAGCTGCTCGCGATTGCGAATTTTATACCAATTGAGAAGCAAATTCTGCGGAGAAAATAGTCTTGGATCGGACGGGTACATCGTAGGTCAGACGATATTGCAAGAACGGCCCTCGGCCCTTTCCAAGAGCAAAGAAGACAACGCTCAATAATAAAAGAACGTCAAAATGTAAACTTACCATGGAACCAGATAAAGCACTTGCTACGGATTGTAACTGTTGGAAGGACTTGATTGGATCCCTATGTTCCTAAAGCGAACCATTTATTTGTGATTGTTCGAATAAATGGAGGATACAATGGTGGCCAAAATATATGCAAATAAGGGTGACTTACTTTAATAGATTCTGTAAGTTTGTAAATTAAAATCACAAAGAAAACAATGTTGTTAAAATAAATATTAATAAAGCATTAAGATTTCAAATAATTAACAAAATTCACATATTTTGTTAAAATTTTTTTATTATCGACATTTTTGATGATAATTATAACAAGTAAGGAAAGTCTAAAGTCGGGCGGGGCCGACTATATAATACACTCCACTTTCTATCCGAGTACAATTCAACTCGATAAAAAAAGATAAAACGGGAAGAATTTTTGTATGTTTCATAATCATAGGATAATATTATATGGTCCAATTTGTCAAATCGGAAATATTTATATCGGTGCTTTATCTAAACATGGAATATAGTGACTAACTTTCACAATAAGTTCATCCAGTTCAAATATAACGTATTAAGCTCATTTTATGAAAATTCGTGTTTTCTGGTGCGGAAAAAGTCTATCCGAAATTTGTATGGGAAATTTTTGGGGCGAAATTTGTATGGGAGTATATGTAAATATGAACCGATGACCCATTTTCATGGGTGTTTGCAGTTGAAATATGAGATATTTTGAAAGATTTGAAGAAGATCTGTTAAAATATGTTGTTTATAGAGTGGAAAAAGTGAAATCGAGAGTGAAATTTGTGTGGGAGCTATGTATAAATCTGAACCGATCTGACCCATTTACGTCATGGCTGTTTACAGAACAAATATAAGATATTTCGCCTAATTTGATGAGGATCTGTTAAAATATGTGGTTTCTAGGGCACAAAAAGTCAAATCGGGAGCGAAATTTACATATAAATCTGAACCGATCTGACCCTTTTTCACCATGGGTGTTCCTAGTGGAAACATCAGATGTTTTGCCAAATCTGAAGACAATCTGATACAATATGTGGTTTTTAGAGCGGAAAAGGTCAAATTGGGAGCGAAATTTGTATGGGGGCTATATCTAAATCTGAACCGATTTAATCGATATTCAACACAGATGTTTCTATTAGAATTATAAGGTAATGCAAGGTAATTTGAAGCAAATCAAGTGAAATATGTGGTCTCTAGATAAAAAAAAATCAAATCGGGAGCGAAATTTGTATGGGAGCTATATATAAATCTGAACCGATCTGACCCATTTGCGCCATGACTGTTTATAGAACAAATATAAGATATTTCGCCTAATTTGATGAGGATCTGTTTAAATATGTGGTTTCTATAGCAGAAAAAGTCAAATCGGGAGCGAAATTTTAATGGGAGCTATATATAAATCTGAACCCATCTGACCTATATTCACCATGGTTGTATCTAGTGGAAATATAAGATGTTTTGCCAAATCTGAAGACAATCTGATACAATATGTGGTTTCTAGATCGGAAAAAGTCACGTCGGGAGCGAAATATGTATGGGGGCTATATCTAAATCTGAACCGATTTAATCCATTTTCAACACAGATGTGTCTATTAGAATTATAAGGTAATGCGAGGTAATTTGAAGCAAATCAAGTGAAATATGTGGCCTCTAGAGCAGAAAAAGTCAAATCTGGAGCGAAATTTGTATGGGAGCTATATATAAATCTGAACCGATCTAACAGATTTTTATCACAAGTGTTTCTAGTTGAAATATAAGATGTTTTGGCAATTTTAAAGAACATCTGTTGTAATATGTGGTATCTATCTACAGTGAAGAGAGTCAAATCCTGAGTGAAGTTCATATGGGGGCTATATCTAAATCTGAACCGATTTTCTTCAAATTAAATAGCGTTCGTCGTTGTACCGAAAAACTTCGTTGTGCAAAGTTTCATTTGGTTCTGTTTACAATTGCGACCTGTATCGTGATTACATGAATAGATGGACAGACGGACGGACGGACATTGCTAAATCGACTCAAAAAGTGATTCTAAGTCAGTCGGTATAATTAACAATCTCGTTTCCTTTTGGGTGTTACAAACAAATGCACAAAGACATAATACTCTCATGGAGTGTATAAAAATCGGTGTGTACAAAACATATGCAACTCGACAATTTTGTTTTAAATAACGGCATTTTTTATATTTATTTTGATTTGTTGTTGATCGTGTCAGGAATTAATAACCATGTGTATAGAAATTTATAGGAATATTTAATTTTATTTTGTTTTTTTTTTTTTTTTCTATTGAAGTTACAATAGAGTGTATTGAAATGGCATCCGATAAATTAGGATCTTAGCTCAGACAATGAATTGTCACTGCTTATTCTTGTGGAATATCACACAAAGACATTGTCCAGATATAATGTTCACAAATATTCACTAATTCGCATTAGTGCTAATTTTTTAGAAGAAATCAAAAAATGCTGTTGTACACTGCAGTGATTTACTGTTCAAGATAAGTGTTCGGACGAATAATTTTATGAGCAGACTTGTGAAAATAGACTCATTTGTCCCTTTCTATAAAAGAAATGATCAAAATTGTCGAGTTGCATATGTTTTGTCCACACCGATTTTTATATTTATCGATAAAAATGCTGATAACAATGAAATTTGTATAGAATATGTGAATTTTGTTAATTATTTGAATTATTGCATTAAGATGCTGTATTAATATTTATTTTATCAACATTGGTTTCTTTGTAATTCATATTTATAAACTTACAGAGCCTATTAAAGTAAGTCATCCTTAGTTGCATATGTTTTGGCCACCACTGTATATATATATATATTTTTTTAAGTTTCTGATGTGAATACATGTTGTTGTTATAATAATAAGACCTTTCACAGGAACATAACTTTGTTATTGGTTGAAATATTGAATAAGAGTTTGATCTGAAAACATACTTAAAAATTTAAAAATATAGTTTAATGTGAATACGTGGTTTAATATTGATCTCATACAGTTCTCTTAATACGACTCCACGGATCAGTATTATTAATTAATACCTAATTACATAGATATATATCTATAAAAACCAACTTTAAAGTCAATCAAATTTAAAGGAATATTTTTTCATGAATTATTTATTTTTTATTTTCAATACTTTGTATATAAAGGGTGATTTTTTAAGAGCTTGATAACTTTTTTTTAAAAAAAACGCATAAAATTTGCAAAATCTCATCGGTTCTTTATTTGAAACGTTAGATTGGTCCATGACATTTACTTTTTGAAGATAATTTCATTTAAATGTTGACCGCGGCTGCGTCTTAGGTGGTCCATCCGCTTAGTCCAATTTTGGCATTTCCACGTTTTTGAGTAACAGAGACCCAATTGGTGCGAACGGCGACGAATCGAAAATTGGTGGTCATCATTAACACTGGCCGATACAGCTGCGATATTTTCTTCAGTTCGCACTCTACGTAAGCGTGTTGGTGGTTTAATGTCCAACAATGTAAATTTGGTGCGAAATTTAGTCACAATAGCCCGAATAGCCGCTTCAGTGGGTCGATTAAACTGACCATAAAATGGAAGCGCGCAATGAACTTTCTTAACAGAGCACGCATTTTGATAATAAAATTCAATAATTTGCAAGCGTTGTTCGTTTGTAAGACGATTCATGATGAAATGTCAAAGCATACTGAGCATCTTTCTCTTTGACACCATGTCTGAAATCCCACGTGATCTGTCAAATACTAATGCATGAAAATCCTAACCTCAAAAAAATCACTCTTTACAAGTAACGTATGAATTATTTTAAATAAATTGACAAATTCTTCGTTTTATTAATCACTAACTAAAATATGTGTAATTCACTGACAAAAAACAGAATCTTTGATTTTTGGGGAGAAGTGGCAAAAATGCACAAAAGCCCCAAAACTGTCCCAGAGTCGTCCCAATAAGTTTCCCTCCTCAACGATTTATCCAATCACACAACTACTTAAGGGAGCCCCAAAACAAAAACAAACAATGTATGTTTGTTTGTTCTTTATAGCAGCCTAAACTACTGAACCGATCTTCTTGAAATTTTCACAGTATGTTCATGCTGAACCGGTGGTGAAAATAGGCTATATAAATTTTTGATATTTTCAGTGGGCGTGGTACCTCCCACACAATTTGGGGAATTATTCGTTTTTTTATAAATTAGCATATTCGGAATACTGTTGTAGCTAGAGTCTTGAATTTTTGTGAAAGTTCACTAATTATTAGTCTGTACAGTTGTGTCAAAAAGGGGCGGTATTGGAAAAGTGGGCGTGGCACCTCCCATACGAAATTAAAACCTATTATTGAATATTGTCAGATCTATGACACCTAGAGTGCTGTAATTTTGTGTAAGTGCATCTAGCATCAATGTGCATAGTTGTGCTAAAAATGGGCGGTATTGGAAAAGTGGGCGTGGCTCCTCCCATACGAAGTTAAAACCTATTATTGTATATTGTCAGTTATATGACACCTAGAGTGCTGTAATTTTGTGTAAGTGCATCTAGCATCAATGTGCATAGTTGTGCCAAAAATGGGCGGTATTGGAAAAGTAGGCGTGGCACCTCCCATACGAAGTTAAAACCTATTATTAAATATTGTCAGTTATATGACACCTAGAGTGCTGAAATTTTGTGTAAGTGCATCTAGCATCAATGTGCATAGTTGTGCCAAAAATGGGCGGTATTGGAAAAGTGGGCGTGGCACCTCCCATACGAAGTTAAAACCTATTATTGAATATTGTCAGTTCTATGACACATAGAGTGCTGTAATTTTGTGTAAGTGCATCTAGCATCAATGTGCATAGTTGTGCCAAAAATGGACGGTATTGGAAAAGTGGGCGTGGCACCTCCCATACGAAGTTAAAACCTATTATTGAATATTGTCAGTTATATGACACCTAGAGTGCTGAAATTTTGTGTAAGTGCATCTAGCATCAATGTGCATAGTTGTGCCAAAAATGGGCGGTATTGGAAGAGTGGGCGTGGCACCTCCAATACGAAGTTAAAACCTATTATTGGATATTGTCAGTTCTATGACACCTAGAGTGCTGAAATTTTGTGTAAGTGCATCTAGCATCAATGTGCATAGTTGTGCCAAAAATGGGCGGTATTGGAAAAGTGGGCGTGGCACCTCCCATACGAAGTTAAAACCTATTATTGAATGACACCTATTGTGCTGCAATTTTGTGTAAGTGCCTCTAGCATCAACGTGCATAGTTGTGCCAAAATTGGGCGGTATTGGAAAAGTGGGCGTGGCACCTCCCATACGAAGTTAAAACCTATTATTGAATATTGTCAGTTCTATGACACCTAGAGTGCTGAAATTTTGTGTAAGTGCATCTAGCATCAGTGTGCATAGTTGTGCCAAAAATGGGCGGTATTGGAAAAGTGGGCGTGGCACCTCCCATACGAAGTTAAAACCTATTATTGAATGACACCTATTGTGCTGCAATTTTGTGTAAGTGCCTCTAGCATCAACGTGCATAGTTGTGCCAAAAATGGGCGGTATTGGAAAAGTGGGCGTGGCACCTCCCATACGAAGTTAAAACCTATTATTGAATATTGCCAGTTATATGACACCTAGAGTGCTGAAATTTTGTGTAAATGCATCTAGCATCAATGTGCATAGTTGTGCCAAAAATGGGCGGTATTGGAAAAGTGGGCGTGGCACCTCCCATACGAAGTTAAAACCTATTATTGAATATTGTCAGTTATATGACACCTAGAGTGCTGAAATTTTGTGTAAGTGCATCTAGCATCAATGTGCATAGTTGTGCCAAAAATGGGCGGTATTGGAAAAGTGGGCGTGGCACCTCCAATACGAAGTTAAAACCTATCATTGAATATTGTCAGTTCTATGACACCTGGAGTGCTGAAATTTTGTGTAAGTGCATCTAGCATCAATGTGCATAGTTGCGACAAAAATGGGCGGTAATGGAAATGTGGACGTGGCACCTCCCATACGAAGTTAAAACCCATTTTCGAATATATGCCGTTCTATGGCAGATAAAAAACTGAAATTTTGTGTAAGTGCATCTAGCATCAATGTGCGTAACTGTGTCCAAAAAATGGGAGATATTGGAAATAAGGGCGTAGTACCTTCCATACGAAGTTAAAACCTATTATCGAATATATTCAGCTACAATACTTATCTTTTGTGTGAGTGCATCTAGCATAAACCTGCGTAGTTGTGCCAAAAATGGACGGTATTGGGAAAGTGGGCGTGGTACCTCACATACGAAGTTAAAACATATTATCGAATATTATCAGTAGGTGTCATAGATCTAGAGTGCTGAAATTTTGTGTGAGTTGATCCAGTGTAAATAGTTGTGAAAAGATGGGCGGATAGTGGGCGTGACCCTTCCCATCTGAAATTAAAACCGGTTTTAGAGTATTTCGACACCGAGGTGGGCGGAAAGTGGCCGTGACCCTTCCCATACGAAATTAAAACCAGTTTTTTGAGTATATTCTGCAACGATATTCCTATATTGTTGTGTGAGTTAATTTAGTTGTAACCTGCTTAGGCAATATACAAATGGGCGGGATTTGAAAAATGGCGCATTTTTGATTTGAATTTTGTAAAATTACACGTTTTCTGTGGATTTTCTTAGCACAATTGTAAAGAAAGGTTATAAAAAGAAAAATATTCATTCGCCAACAGCCGACTTAAGTCAAGAAAACGGATATTATATTAATTTTTTAGTTTTTGTGTTGTTTGATTAGTGAACAATTTGATTGATTTTCTATATGTTTTGAATGTAATGCAATTTCTTCTTACGAATGAAGTTTTTTGTTTAGGTAATGGAAAGGAGGAGAATCACATTTAACAAAAAATCAATTTGATTTTGACATCTTTTCAATTATTCGCCGTAAACTAAAGTTCTCCATGGAACATATCCATTTCTTTATTATCTCAGGGAAGAACCTTGATTATAATTGGTGCATATATTACCGATCAGGACAAAAATTAATATGAAAGCAGATTTTAATTTTACCGTTTGTTTTTTTTTTCATGGCGAAGCGGGCGGGGGTTCAGCTAGTATAATATATATAACGCATTGCAATAAGATGATCGACCTTCGTCTTCATCAGTTTTTAATGATATAATGATATCCCGTAATACCAGCATGTTATACTTTGTATCAATCAGCAAATGAACAGGGAAATGCATTAGGTCGACGTTCATTGGGATTACACCATCCCAAATGTTTTGTTTCCGCCAATATTCATTGCTTTTGGATTTTTGTATATTTTTCATCCGATTGGAACCAAACTTTGTATCGACGTTTTATATAAACCATTCGATGGCATATCGAAAACATGCAGTCGAAATGACCCTAAGACCAAAATTGGTTCAAAAAAGAAATTTCTACTGAGAGAAAGTCAAACCTGGAATGACAAATGGCATGCATTATGCATGCTGTGAATTTTAATGTCTTGATTTTGAAAGATATTAAAAAAGGCTTATACAAATATAAAGAGGTAAAAACCTTGAGCTCCTTACGTTATATGCTACGATAGGTTTGGACAACCTTTTCTATCCAAAAAAGTTATCGTTGTGATGTCCATTTTTTAGCAGACATCACCATTGCAGAAATGTGTTTTCAGAAGTCTAATGATAAGAGGATCTCTGTAAAAAAACTGGACATTATGTCCTGACTATTCTTTTACATCAATCCACCTACAATATTTTCATTTTCAAGAGAAAATCTACAGTTTCCAGAAAATCGTCAACATCTTATGGAATTTGAATTAAAAATCGTCAGGCGTTTTTTTTTTGACCAATTCTCTCAAAAAAGTAAAAATGATCATTTTGCATTACACATACTTCTTTGATCGCATAGATTTTGATTTTGACAACGACTCTCTCACAGAGTTAAATTACAGTTGCATTTCGTTGAAAGAGAGGTGGAGCAGTTCATTCATCCAATTTGCTCTTTAATATGCACATTAACGAAGATTCAACATACAATCTTTCGAAGAAAATTAAAATTAGTCTATAGAATGAATATACGAAGGCATTAGACCGACCGTTGTAACAATCAAAGCCGGTTAGGTGATGCACTGATTTTTTGGTGACTGCCACTGGAAACACGTCACGACATTCACATTAGGTACGTTCAAGCGAAAAAAGTTGCAGATCGTACAATCTGTACTATTACTTTCAAAAATATATATATTGACCGTCGATTCTTCCAGTTCATTGCATTAAAACGAACACATCCGAAAGGTTGTACTAATCATTATTCAAGATCTAGGTCATTATTCCACCAGTATACTGAATTCATTACGCATGTTAATTTTTCCATTGAGTAATCCGAATTGAACCCTTGATGTATACAATGTTCACTTAGAAATAATTTGTCTCATTTCACTTTTGTTTAAACGTTTGAAATAGCTTATCAAAAACTTCATACCACAATCACAATTAAAGTTTTTAAAATATGGACAGGAAAGTAGTATACAATATTTGAGAAAATTTACAATTTAATATTTTCTATACCACACCCAATTCCAAATAGTAATTTTTAAAAGTTTAATTTTTATGAGTTGGAGAAAAAAATCGGACTTTTGAGTACATGTGAATCCGACAACGTTTACTCGAAATCGTGAATGCAGATTGCTTTTTTATCAAAATTATTTATGAACAGGGGGGATAGACTTACTATTGAAAATATGGAATAATAATTTAAAAATACAAGTTTTCGTCATTAGAAATAATAATATATTTCCAGATTGAATAAAATTAAAAGAATAATAATTAAAGGCTTTAAAATCTTAAAATATTAGCCTGAGACATGTTCTGTGATCACAATAAGAATGTTTTATAATTATAAAATATTAATGTAAAACTAAAGTTAATGTTAAATTTATCAACTTATGATCACGCTTTGGTGCGGAGCACAGTATGTCGGCCCAGTGAATTTCATGGGGAAAAAGCTTTATCGTGTTGAAAACTTATCAGCCTACAGCAAACGGTAATGGGAAAGGTCTCAGGTAGAACACAACGCTAATCAAAAACGCTTTGCGGTAAGGTTTTCAGGTGTTTATAATAAGCATTTGAGTCATTCCATGTCAAGCGGTACGGTTTTTGAACTCGATAGCTGCGATTGTTTTGAAAGTTTGTGTATGTATTCTTCGCATAAAAATATTGTATACGTATTTTTGAAAAAAAAAAAAATTCACGAGTTATGACCAATTTAACAGTGAAAAAATACTACTACTTTCATTCAATCGCCTATAACTCCTGAAATTCTTTATATATAATATTCTGCACATTAAAGCGGTATTATAATATAATATTATGGCACATTAAAGCGGTTTTCAAACATCGGAGTCTCCTTTCTATTATTCCGTTTGCAGAAGGATGATATGGCAATGTTCGAATGCGTTGAGCTCCAAGAATGTTTGTGAGTTCATTATACAATTTTGATTCAAATTGACGACCTTGGTCGTTCGATATTCTTGAAGGAACTCCGAATCTAGCAATTCATCGTCTGCACAACGCTTCTGATGGAATGGCCTCGGTCCATCGAGTGAATCTGCCAATGTATGTTAATAGGTATGTACAACCTCTGCTTGAGGGAAGCGGTCCAACTAAATCGACATTAATATGACAAAATCGATCCGTTGGTAAAGGATATGATGATATTTCACTACGTGTATGCCGAGATCGTTGGCAAGTTACACATGATTTTACCCAATTGTTAATATCCTTACCCATTTTAGGCCACACAAATCGTTTTCGTAGAGAGTTATGCGTTGGGGTAAAACCACTGTGTGCCAGATTATGAAATGCGTGAAAAACATTTTGGCGATGATTTTCAGGAACAGATGGACGAACGTTTTCAGTTGAAGTATTACAGGAAATAGGTTTTGAATCTTGATTGAGCTTCACCGGTTTTAAAATCAGAGAAGTGCTCTTAGGATTTGACAAATAGTGTTGTAATTCTTCATCATTTTCTTGGTCATCAGCTAAATTTTTGTAATCAATATTAGAGGCGCCGGAAATAGATGAAACGCGTAATGTCGTCAATGCCTTTAATGTGGCGTATATTAGTAGAAAACTGGGACAAGAAGTGTAATTGACGATATTGTCGAGGGCTAGCTTTTTCGAGGTTTTGTTTGAACGCGTAAGTCAGAGTATAGTAAAATATCTTCCTGCGAGCATGTAACGATAATACTTCACCACAGAGTATGCCGCTAAAAGCTCTCTGTCGTAAGTGCTGTATTTTTTCTGTGCTTCGTTCAGCTTCCTTGAAACGAAGGATAATGAATGCCAGCCGTTACAAGTTTTTGTTGCAGAACCCCACTAATTGCGATATTAGATGCGTCGACCATAACGCATATCGCTAGGGAATCATTTTGATGGGCTAGAAGAGCGACACTGGACAGATCAGTATTACATTTCTCAAAAAGCAGCTATAGACTCGGGTGTCCACGAAATTGGTGTATTATCGTTTTTCTTATTTCCTTTTGATAACCAAGAAGAGTGGTAGCAGCGTTCGGAATGAATCTTCTGTAAAAATTGACCATTGCAATGAAACGACGAACTTCTTTAACGGTTTCGCAGAAATTTTTTCAGGAAGAGGGCTAATGCCGCTTAATTCAACACGATGTCCAAGAAAATGTAGAGAAGATTGACCAAGAATGCACTTGTGGATATTAATTACTACTCCGTATTCTTGAAGACGTTAAAATACTTGTTCCAGATGTGTGAAATGCATTTCTTCTGTTTCGGAAGCGATCAGGATGTCATCGATATAACTGAAAGTCCAGTCCACGGAGCACTTCGTGGATGAACTGCTGGAAGGTTTGACCGGTGTTGCATAATCCAAACGTCATGTATTGAAATTCAAACAGACCAAATGGGGTGATGATTGCAGTCTTCGGTACATCGTCTGGAGCTACCGGTATTTGGTTATATCCTCTTAAAAAATCCAACGTTGAAAAAATCGTTTCCCATGGAGGCCGTGTGAGAAATCGTGTATATGCGGAATGGGGTAATTGTCGGGAACTGTTTGCGCATTTAAGCGGCAATAATCTCCACAAGGACGCCACTGTCCATTCTTCTATGTAATGGGCTTGACCAGCAACTTTTCGATGTCTTACAAAGGCCCTATTGCATCATAAACTCTAATTCACGTTTGTTTATATCCAGTTTTTCGGATGGGAGACGATTAAGTCTGGACTTAACTGGATTCCCTTTTGTCTCTATTATATGATGTATGTTATGTGAAGCTTTTCTAACGGCTGTAGTAGGATTAGTAATTGCAGGGTACTCCAAAAGTAAACTGTGGTATGGTGATGAATTTAGGACAGGTTTCACCTCAAAATAGTTCCGCAGATGTCCGGATTTTCTTTTTGTAGAAAGGCCGATTGTTGAGTCTATAAGTTGAGCGTTTTCGATATCAACAATAAGACCAAAATTGCATAAAAAATCAGCTCCTATTATGGGATGGGAAACATTAGCAACAGCGAATTTCCATGGAAAGTCTCGACGAAGACCAAACGATGGTGATAAAATTTCGTCTCCGTATGTATCAATGGGTGAGTTGTTAGCGGCAAAAAGCTTATATTTTTGACACTTCCTTTATAATGCATCACGAACTAGAAAGACGGATATATCGGCGCCGGTGTCCATGATTACCCATTGATTTGTCGTACATAAAGAGGCGATTTGTTGCGTTCCCCCGATAACTTGTGGCCTCTAGTGACCGGGATGCGAGTTTTCCGAAGAATTATTAATGAATGAACATGGTGGACGACACTTGTGAACTCTCTCTTAAAATCTGCGATGGTAGTAACAGATGCTGTTTGAAGACTAGTTTCGACTGGATGTCGATTCTTTGGATCTATCTCTAGATCGACTTCCGGACACATCTCTGGATTTTCGTAGATTGCGTATAGCAGAGTTGACGCTTTCAATCTGCGCCATAACATCGGTCAGAGAATAAACTTCTCAGTTGCATACTGGTTTTCTTTAGAAACAGACGTGTCTTCGGTCTCTCTTGTTGCGAACTTTCTTGATTACAACAACAATTTCAAACATCTGTAGTGAGAAAACAAACAAAATTAAACGTGCACGTGGGTACGATGATCAAAACGCATCACGCGTTACAAAGATGAAGAAGAAAAACAACACACCAGTTGCGAGTTCATCCAACAATTATGACTCCCCACTTCAAATCATTGCTGATGGGAATCTTGATGTTGATGACGATGTTAAGGTACATGTGCCACCAATCATTATTTTGAAGGTGAAAATAGAAGAAGTTCATGCTCTCTGTAAAGGCGCTATAATTGATAAATATTCTATCCGGAAAATATCGATTGGGATGAAACTTTTTTGTGAATCTAAGGCAGATTTCGACACGATGACCAACTTGCGGGTGGACAACTATGAGTTCTTCACATACGCTACAAAGCTACCATATAAAACCCTTCTATTCAGTATTGACAAACACGACCCCCAAATCATCAAGAGACATCTGCTTACTATGGGTCTCAAATGTTTGGACGTTAAGTTGGTTGAGAACAGAGATTGTATTCAACTCAACTCTCATAATATATGTTGTTTATTTCCAACGCCAAGCCATAAACATGCTCTCACACAAAATCACTCTGTAATTGAGTATGTTAAGGTTAAATGGGAATTTCAAAAGGCGAATAATTCCCAAAATTACCCAGTGCCACAATTGACAAATGTTTGACCATGGATCCAGTCGTTGTAGAGTCAAGACATTTTTTGCTAAGTGTGCTGGTCCACACAAAACTGCGGACTGCAAGGAATCTAATGTAAAATGTGCTAATTGCAGTGGAGCACATCCATCCAATACAAATATATGTCCAAGTAGAGACACATACCTGAAGATTAAGGAGAAATTCCAACCAACAGCGCGACACAGACCTTCTACTGTGAACAATAACAACAACATTGGTGCGTCAGACTACAACAAAAAGTATCCCAATACGCTACGTCAAAATGGTGCTAGTTCGTCAGGTATGTGGAATGTTCCCAGGAACGGGGGCCGGAATTACACAAACCCGCGAATGGTTCTAATAATATATTTTCCATGGAGGAAATTAAAGATTTAACTCTCGAGTTAATTGAAAACCTAAGAGGTGTAGAAATAAGGCTGGCCAATTTGCGGTCATTACTAATTTAGCTTGTACATTTTTATCATAATGGATAATAATCTGAAAGTAATTTTATGGAATGCGAGAGGCATTCGAAACAAAACCTAAGAACTTTTTCAATTTCTAGTAGATACAAATGAAGATATATGCATGGTTTCAGAAACTTGGCTGAAACCTAATATATCAATTAGTAATAAAGAATTTCGTGTATACAGAAATGATAGAGGAAATGGCCGTGGTGGAGGCGTGGTAATAATTATTAGGAAATATATAGAACATGATTTGCTGCATATTGTAAATACTAGAGTAATAGAGAAATAAAAATGTATACAAATTTAGGAAGTCTACATGTTTATTCATGCTATTTTCCGGGCGGACATGGAGGGAATAATGATTCAAGGAAACTGTATTTTGCAGGCGATCTACATAGACTAAGCAGAAGTGAAAGATACATTTTAGGCGGCGACTTCAATTCAAGACATCAGGAATGGGGCTGTATTAGAGCAAACTGTTGGGGAAATATCTTGTTGGAAAAACTCAGCTCCTATGCCATTAATATTATATATCCTGGAGATCACACCTATATATACCATCTGATCATAATCGACAGGGGTCTAGTTTAGATTTTTTCCTTACCAATATACCAGAGAATATGTCTCCTGCCAATACGATAAATGACTTGAGTTCCGATCAGATATTCAGAAACAAATCTTGCGATCGATTGCTATCTACACTTGACAAAGGCTATTCCCCTTTTTGGAACATCACCAAAATATTAAGGAAGAAGTCCCACAATAACCCCATACTGAAGCAAAATGAATTCCGTTTTTCTACGAACTCTGAAAAATGCGATACTATTGCCAAAACATTTTCTAGCAACTATTCAGTTACTTCCAATATTGGAAACCCGGAAACCACAAGGGATGTAAAGGATGGGCTTGACCGATTTCGTTCATCTGTTCCAAATTCATCGGACCAATTTAGAGCAACTGATTTCGTTCATAATAAAGAACCTAAACGGCAAAAAGTCAACTGGAATTGATGGTATTAACAATTTATGTTTAAAAGCGTTGCCGAGAAGGGAAATCAAATTAGGTTATTTTCCACGCGTATTTATGGAGGCTAAGGTTATACCCATCAGGAAGCCAAACAAACCGCCTGACTCCCCAACATCTTACCGTCCAATCAGTTAACTTTCATCTGGTGGAAAAATCCTAGAAAAGGTTATACGATATAAATTGGTCAATTTTATCGAGAACAATGATATTTTCCCATCACAACAGTATGGATTCCGGAGACAACATAATACTGTCCATCCTCTCGTACGAATAAGACAAATAGTTCAAAATAAGTTCCGATAACAGGATTCCACTGGACATCAAGGTTGCATTCGACACTGTGTGGCATGATGGCCTTATATATAAAATATTAAACATAAACTTTCCTATGGAGCTTATTAGAATTACACAGGACTATTTGTCTTGTCGTACTTTCAGAGTGTTTGTAGGCTCCCAGCGTTCTGAAGCTATCTCCATTACAGCTGGATGTCCTGCCGACGTTCCGCAACTTAATCACAGCAAGTTGCCGATATTTGCTGATGATACATCCGTTTTGTGCTCAAGAATATTGGCATCGACGATAATGTAAAACTTAGAATATGACATTGGGATACTATTATCTTACTTCAATAAATGGAGAATATTAATAAACTGTGATAAAGATACAGGCAATTTATTTTTGTAGGAAACGGAAGCCTTGTTACATCCCTCAAAGTAGCTTGAATATTCATGATTATGGGATACAATGGGAAGATATGGTGAAATATTTAGGAGTAGTACTCGATCCTAAGTTGAAATTTAAAGACCACATTTCTTATACAACAAATAAAATAAATATTCTAATTAGAACATTGTACCCTTTTATAAATCGCAAATCATCGTTATCAATTGATAACAAGATGATTATATTCAAATTTATTTTTCAAGCCATTATCTACTACGCTGCTCCTTTTTGGTCTATCAGCGCAAATTGTCATATTAAGAAGTTACAAGTTTTGCAAAACAAACTACTTACTTAAGCTTATTTTTAACAAACCATAGAACCATGGAACCCCATTCCCATGCTAATGTGGAACTAGTTGTCGACAGATTATATAGACTTACTGTCTGTTTTATGGTAGATGCTCGGACTGATTACCCACATATAAACGAGATTTTCAAATAGGTTTTTGACACTTTTGCCTCCAATAATATTTTGTACACATATACTTTTACTAATTTAAAATTAATGTTTAATATTTAAGTAGAAAAAGAATTGTTCATGAACTCTTTATTTTGTAGAATATAAAAAAGCATTTGTATTACCAAGTATACCAAAAAAATTGAATTGAGAATAAACTTCGGATGTGTTTGGACTTGAAGGCAACTATATATCCAATTTTATCCGCCATTTTCACTAAATTATCTAGCGGTTCAGAAGAGGATGCTAAAATCGCTTATGTTTGCGGTGCCAGACGTTGTAACCACATAGTGCGAAAAAAATCGTTCGTAACTCCACCATTCGCAAGGTTTTTCATCTCACGAGTAAAGCGCTCGGTTTCCGGTCCCCAATTTCCAAATTAGTAAGAAGAGGGTTGATACGATGCTCCTTGGTAACGGAGAAATGCTCAATCCCATTTTTTATTTGATTGTATGCATCCTTGGGGGATTCGTGACGATACCACTAACCTGGCTCAGAATCTGAGTGTCCAAATCGGCCAATATGATAAAGTATTTCGTCCTTTCGTTTGTTATCCGATGCAATTCAAAATGTGCCTCTATTTGAGCGAACTAAAGAATTGGATTTTCTTTCCAAAATCGGGGGATCTTCATAGGAAACGTCGGATTTGGATTTGGAACATCACCTGAACCTTGTTGTGTAACACCAGCTGCTGCTGCACTTTTTGCGGCTGTGGAACGTGTTGATGGCATGTTGCTGGACGCGAAAATGTATTCAGTATCGGGGACTCCAGTTGAAACGATTGTCGTTCGTTTCTTATAAAAATTAAAACAATTTATTTATTGACTCCGTACGTCTACAGAATGAAAATTATTATGAAAATTATTTGACTAAAAACTAGATGAACCAAATTATATTTTTTATGAAGAATGCCGAAAGTAAAAATTCCAAAGTATTTTCAGTTACAAGTTCTTAAACACAAGGTATAAAAACAATGAAAATCCAAGAAAAAATAGGTTAGTCGGAGTTGGAGTCGAGCAATTTTGCCTCGATTCGCTTGATGATATATGATTACTGGAAGATATATATTTTTTACACAGTAATTGATAATATACTGTAAATTTGGAGTACAGTTTTAAAAGACTTTCACTAGCTAAAGAAGTAAATTGCAACTTGATTTGAATGGAGCTTCTGAATAAACTGAAGAATAAATACCTGGCCAGTCGATTTAAACAAGAATCTGTATTTGACATTTCCCAGACACCCAACAAATCTTGACTTACGACTAAAAAGCCAAGATTTTGTACCTTTGTACAATCATAACCCTTTAACTTAGTTGATTATTAAGCGAATTCAACGGATCTGAAATAAGAAACCTTGAGCTTACGAACGATACATAGTTTATTTAAGAAACTAAAACCACAGTTTCAGCCAGCATACACATTTTTTAAACAATTTTTCGCCATTTTTCAATTTTGGCTATGTAACAGCACCAGTTGCTAAATATATTGTTGAGTAAGGATTAAAACACCAAAAAATCCGTTAATAATTGACTGAATAATAATTGAGAAAAAATACAAGTTTTGGTCATTTTAGTTGACATCTCTAATAATTTATCGACTTGAGGTAAGAGGTAACAAATTACACCAGAAACAATTAATTTTTACTTAAACCGTGGCATGATGAGTGTATGAATAGAGCATTATATACCAAATAAAGTTATAGTTTTAACATAGATTTAAATTTTCAAGAGAATAACTAGAGTTATAAAAAAGTAACGGGTTTTAGTAACGGATAAAAAAATCTTGAAAATAAGGTGAAGTCGTTACAGAGGACAGCACTGATTTCATAATGCCATCTTGAATTGTATAAAATACCATTTATTTTAGAATCTCTAAAACAACAAATGTATGAACGCTTGGAAATGGATTTTCGGGCCACATTAAACTATTTCGAGAATCTATTCCCCATTTCTGAGTCGGCCTATTTTCCCACTTATGAACAGATTCAGCCAAATAGTAATCCAGTATATGATCATCACTTACAGTATCTACAAACTGTGTTACATTATATTTTAATGGCTCTCTGTGCGATGTGTATGTGCAATATGTTTATGTATCTACGTACATATTGCAGTATACAAAAGTAGATACTACGAGCGTCTACCAACAACAGCGGCTATTAAATGTTTGTTCGGGCATCTAAAAGATGGCTAAAAATTCTTTAAATTCAGCGAGAGGACATTGACTTTGTAGCTTTTGATGTAGATGATAGAATCACACTGAGTTAGTATGCATACATGATGTACATACATACGTACATACACGTTTATATGAGCGTGTATGTACTTATTTGTGGCAGCCTTTCGAGACACGAATGTAAACTAGTTACATGAAAAGCAAACGTTGGTGTGATGCAAGCGAACAGACATCGAATGCTGATTTCGAACCTCTCCTCCTTAAACCGTAAAACCAGTTCTTGCATGTCATACACATACCACTCTCTGCCACTATTTCCGCATGAATATCGCTCTCACTCTCTGGAACTCTGAAAGATTGTCTGTTGGGCATGCTTTTTAAAAGAGAGTCTTTTGTTCATTTTGCTGCTTTTTATCGTCTGTTATACACACTAACTTCTTTCTGGTCGATTGGTTTTGTTAGTATCATTACGACCTTTCTACGGGACCGGTGTTAGGATCGGATATCTTTACGGCAACATTAACTCGTTTACTCACACACGCGCATACACACACACCCCACGCCCATGAAGTAAAACAAGAAATGTATATTGCTTAAACCGTTCATATAACAACACGAATTCCATTACAATCCAACAGTATACTACACGAAGGAAGTGATCACTCCGTAATTACATAGATTATTGCAAACCCGTAAAATAAATAGAAAATATTGATCGACATCGCGCATTTTAATAATCATTTCATTACGCACAAAAATAGTCATTATTTGACCTATGTAAATATGTGAAGTGAAAATCGACAAGAGTCTAAATACAGGGTCATTAAATATCGTCTAATTTTTTTTTATGTTTATGCCATTGTTATTCTTTCACTTTTGAAGAATTTGTATATGTGTATTTATTATACGTACGTATGTTAGTGTTTAATAAAGTGAAACCTATCAAAATACCCACATACATATGTTCATACACACAACCAATGATCGCACATCTCGGGAAAATCTAAACTCAGCTCTTTACCACAATAGCAGCAAGAGCATAAAACAACAAAGCATGAAATAAAAGCCTTCAAAAAAGTCCGCATCAAAAATCTCAAGTGAAAACAACACAACATTAAAAAATTGTCTAAAGCATTACAGCAACATTGTGAACAATTTCATCTCTTTGGATTATCTATCTAGCAGTTCTATTGATACTTACAGGTACGTTCGAATGGAATAGCTAAAATTGCACAACTGTATCAGGCGTCGCACAGTGGATCAAATGCCGAATCTTGAAAGAAATTTGTTAACAAATACAATGTTTACAAAATAGAATTTGTATTGCATGTATCTTTGTCAAATTCGTACAGTGTTTAACGGTACTAATTTATTTTCTTTAGTGCAAAATCAACATTGCTGTATGCAATTACAAAAGACAAAATAGTGTGTATACATATTTCCACATATTCTGTATGGACGCGGTTGGTGCTTGATCTGCTTATTTAACGATTATAGAAAGATATTTAATACAATTTCTATTTCCTATTTATTAACTTCAATGTTGCCAATTTTTGCCGTTTGGAATGGGTTCAACAAATGGCGAAACGGCTGCCAGATATTTTTCACCCAACATTCCTTAGCATCCAGCGTAACTGGAGTAAGCGAAGACTTAAGTCTCTTAAAGAGACTGCGAATTATTTTAAAAACAATGTCCTGTGGGTACACCCTAAATATTGATGTTTTTCGCCATTCTTTGATAGTAACATCATGGCATCCCACACCATATAAAAAAATAAATATCGAAGCTCGGAACCTCTTTGTGCTGATGCTGCGTCTTTACTCTCTGAACCTATCCTACAAGAAATCGAAAAACTGATGCGATGAAAGCGGAGACTAAGTAGATATAAAGTCCCTCAGCTTGATTAGTGAGTCATTAACTTTATGGACAAATCGGTGAAACGAGTTTCCTATGTTTTTAAATATTCCTATTATATACCGGTAAATACCGCGTGCATTCTTTACGACTCATTATATTTTCCTTCTGCTTTTAAAATTTCACATCTAGATGCTTTCAAAGAGATTTACACTCTCTTGCGGGCCAGATTAAGTATTTGGTCCACTGTGCGTCGATTGGCATGCCGTTTTATTTCGTAGATATTCCTTAAAAACAATAACACATGGATTTGCAGAAAGTCGTCGCAAACGAAAATCGGACCACTTTTATATCGGATTACCAATCCTCAAGATATAAACTAGTGCCCGTAATTCCTCCATATTATTACGAAATTGTAAATGCTTTATCAAAAAACAAATGGGAAGTTTAGAAAGATGGGCAAAAGTGCAGTTTATGTGGCGCAAAAAAATTCCACGCCATCTAAAATAACTCCAAAAACACGAAAATTAAGATTAAAATAGGCGCTCGGGTCCACCCATTTTCATACAAATGAAAGGAAATTTTCTTTAGATTGCATATTTGGCAAAAAATATATATTTCTGTGGTCCCAGTAGGCCCTTCAAAAGGGAATTTGAAACTAAATTTTAGTGTGTGGATAATCAAATAAAAGGAAATTTCTTGTAGATGATATATTTATATATACCAGAAAAAATAATTTTTGAATCCAGTAGGTCCCATAGACCCGAAAATTGAGATCTGAATCTACATCTATGCCATCTACAGGAAATTTCCTTTCATTTGAGTACCCACAATTGTATGAAAATGGAATTTTCCGATATTTATGAAATTGAACACACCGGCGGCGGAAAGGATCATTATTGACATAATACTTGCGGAAGTAATCAACATGAATCAAATGAAAATATCTAGTAGGCCTGTTAGGAATATTTATCAACATTCTGATAAATCTGAATCGATGTTGCCCTGGATAACATTCATTAGAATAAGGTAACTTCATGAGATTAAGCATATGAAGGCAGCGTGCTGGTTTTCCTACGTGTCTACGTAGACAAAATAAAAGGAATTGTTTTTGCACAAATTCAATAAGGTTGCTATGAATAGTAAAAGATGGGTCCCATATAACTAAACCATACTTAAGTATTGTATGTTGTATAGGTATGTACTAGAGATGGGCGCGACTCATATGAATTGCGTGAATCACGCGTGATCGTGAGCAAACTTTATTTTACTCACGTGAGCGTGCGAGAGTCTAATTTCTGCGTCAGTTACGTGATTTTTTCGTGAGTCGAACATATTTATTAATTTTTTTATTTTCATTTCGTTTAAAAATGTGAAATTTTCCATTCAAAATCAAAGTCATATATACATATATTAATTTCTGAAACAAAGTGCCCAATGCTCGTATAATTTCTAATTTTTCTATTATTTAAGGAAGCATTAAGGAACATTATGCAATGCATTTTTATGGGACACCCCTTAGCGTTAGTTGAAATAAAAAATCACAAAATTGCTTCGTGCGTGATTCAATTTTTGTTCCTTCGTGAGCGTGCGTGAACGTGAGCCAGTATGTATTTGTTTGGTGACTGAAGTATCAGAAAACTACTTACTCCAACGCATCCCAAACCATGAGCACTATAAGCTTTATTTACTATCATTGAACTGTGAAGTTCATCTAACATGATCCCGAGATCCAGAAAGGTTTCCACAGTCTTGAGTTCGTGATCACGAAAGAAATAATTGGCTCTAGAATGTCCAACTTTAGAAAATGATAAATGTTTACATTTCAAAATATTTAGTTCCATTAAATTTACTTTACACCAATCATGAAAACAATCAAGATCAGACTGTATATAATATTGCTGCACCGGATCTTTAAAGGACCGAAATATGTTTACATCATCAACATACATTAGAATGGGATGTCATTAATAAATAGTGCAAATACGACAGTACCTAGAAGATTTGCTTGTGGTACACCGGAAGTCACCACAATTTCCCTTGAAATAGCGCATAAATAGCATTGTAATCAATGAGTTCATGAAGCCCCTAAAATTACATATGATTCTATCCAAAGAAGTGGTACATAACCATAACAACGATCTATTAAAGATTAAGCATAGATGATACAAAATAAAACCAGCGCTATATTTAGTATGTTAGTAGTGTTTGCATTTTCCTGTACTTTTTTATTTCACGGGAAATATTTTTTCGATTTCCCGGGTTCCCGGGACAAGACGGGAAATCTTCAACATATTGTTTGCTACATAAAAACTTTTTTCCGAATAAAACATTCGAACTTTAACTTAATAATATTTGCTACATAAAAACTATTTTTTCTTTTTTTTTTCAAAAAAAAAAAAACATTCGGATTTCGTGATATTTTGATAATTTCCAAATGTAATTCCTAAATTACTATATGACAATAGTTATCTAAAAATAAATATTATTGTAGTAGTTACTACGAAAATGATTGAAAAGAAATTAAACGAATGAAATAGCGTTAAGCGGTAATGAGTAATACAGTAAATTATTATATTTCTCACTTTTCCCTTCACTCATCATTCATTCCTTCACCCTACCTCCTAAATCCTTTTCTCCTGTACTACTTACGGGAATACCAATGTCCCAAATTTAGTTGACATCGTCTGAACTCTTCGGTTGTGCCCACAATTGACGGACATCTAATGCAACCTAACCTAACCTATACGAGAATAAAAAGTGAATTCAACTTTTTCCATGGATGAAAAATTAAGTAATTAGTCATATTTTAATATATTTTTTTAATTAAGACGTTTTTTGAAATATACTTTGAAAGTACTTTTGTTTTTTTGAATAGACTCGTCGGATAGTCTATTTCTAATTTTGTTGGAGAAGGTGAGCGCGATAGAGAAATTGTTAATAAATCGTACATTGTTCCCTTTCCTGTAGCTTCGAAAACCTAAATTTATATTTTGGGCCAGTAATATTGCTATATTTTTTTAAAAAATAGTTGTTACTTAAGATTGTACGGATATTATTTTAATGCATTAGTAAAATTGTACATAACCCCTGTACTATTTCTCCACAGATATTAGCATATCAGGAGAAAAGCTTATAGGACTTTATTCATACAGATATCAAAAATTCTGAAATTGAATTGTGTAAAATTTTATTGAATTATCTTACATGTTAATATAATGTATTTGTATCCTTCTATTCTGTTATAATCACTTCATATCAATTATATATAGTAAGTTACTATATTGATGGTAGACGATTTGTATCACCTAAATAAGTTAGTTTGGTACCTTTTACAATTTTATAGTGAAAACGTGGTGAAAAAATGTGCAAGAAATAGGTAAATTTTTCAGCTAAATTCCAACGGGAATCCCGTACAAATTAACCGGGATACGGGAAACAAAAATTTGGATTTTGATTTTGTGGGCAGAGTGGGCGTGTTTTTTAGCTAGAAGGCTGAAAATTGGTACATATATACTACTGATCACGAGGAAGATAAATATGGTGCCGGATTTTGAATTTTCATTTCGTGGGCGGTAGGGGCGTGGCAAAAGTGTGTTTTAGAGGTAGTAGGCTGAAAATTTGTACATATATATTACTGAACACGATAAAGATCAATTTGATGCCGACATTTGGATTACCCTTTCGTGGACGTTGGGGCGTGGCAAAAGTGTTTTTGAGAGCTCGAAGGCTGAAAATTGGTACATATATATTACTGACCACGAAATTTGAACATTCATTTAGTGGGCGTGGCAATAGTGTTTTTTAAAGCTAGATGGCTGAAAATTGGAACGTATATTTTACTGCCCACGAGAAAGATAAATATGATGCCGGATTTTGTATTTTAGTTTTGTGGGCGGTGGAGGCGTGATAAAAGTGTTTTTTAGCTAGAAGGCTGAAAATTGGAACGTATATATTACTGACCACGATAATATCAGTTTGCTAAAATCAATATGAAACCTGATTTTAATTTGAAATTGGTACTTATATATTACTGACCACAATTTGATGTTGAAATTTGGATTTTCGTTTCGTGGGCGTTGGGAACGTGGCAAAAGTGTTTTTTTGAGCCAGAAGACTGAAAATTGGTGCGTATATATTACTGATCATGAGAAAGATAAATATGATGCCGGATTTTGAATTTCCGTTTAGTGGGCTATGACGGTGGGATAATGACGGTCAGAGCAAATGCGAGTTTATCACATTTGAATTACGAGTATCAATCCCGTAAAGCTAGAATTTTTGGATTAAGAATCTCTTGAATAATAAATGTAAATAAATTTGCATTCTATTAAATACAGATGCAAAATGGCCTTGAGCCAGGACAATATCCCAGTTCAATTTATTGAATTTTTTAAACAGTATGGGAGCATTTTAGGAAGTATATCGACTGAAGGAGTAGTGATAGGGGAAAGGTATGTTTGGAGAAAATGTTGAGGAAGGAACAGTCTTACACTTCTACCCTCTATGGTCTACTGCGGGGCAGTTTTGGGCCTTTCTTCCATAAAAAGTGCCAATGTAAGGGTGCCACCTTAAGGGTTGCATTGGTGTAGTGTACTCTGAGAAAATATTGGGACTGAAAAAATATTGGAGGATGGTCATACATTTGAATCCACTAGGCGCCTCGTTGGGCAGATATAGCGCTGGGGGCAAATTTTATAAAAATGTAGTTTTTGTATGGGACCTCCATTATGGAGTGGAGATAGGGGACAGGTATGTTTTGGGAAAATGTTGGGGAGAGAGAATTAATGGGAGTCTGTCTTATATATCTTCCCTCTAGGGGTGACTAGGGGACAGTTTTGGGCCTTTTCTTCATAAAAAATTAAAAAAATGTGTGGGGACCACCTTAAGGGTTGAAGATAGGAGGTAAGTATGTTCAGATTTGAAATTTGACTTCACTAGCGGTCTCCTAGGGCCAGTAATAGCGGTGGGAACAAACTTTATAAAGAATTAATTTTTGTATGGGAGCCCTACCTAAAGAGGTGTGATGGGAAAGTTGTGAGGATTAAAGGGGGTCGGTCTTACATTTATCCCCTCGAGGGGCGACTCCGAGGGGTATTTTTACCCCTTTTTCCTTACGTTTCACCCCGATGAGCGCCCACTTACACTCACCCCACCACCCCCATTTTTCGGCTCATAAATTTTTTTCGAACCTAACGAAATAGGGATGACTGAAAGGGTGGCTTCTCCCCCAATATTTTTTTAGTCGCAATATTTTATCAGAGCCTACATACTCTCTATTTATAACCCTTAAGGTGGTCCCCACGCATTTTTTCGTTTTTTATATTTTTTTTATGAAAGGAAGGCCCAAAACTGCCCCCTACTCATTCGTAAGAAGAAATTACTTAAACGAATAATTGGAATTCGAATGTACTACATTCAAAACACATAGAAAATCAATCATATCGTTCACTAAACAAAAACTAAAATACATATAAAATTTCCGTTTTCTTGACTTAAGTCGTCATTTGACGAATAGATATTTCTTTTTTGTAGTCTGTCTTCACAAAAGTATAAGACTCTCGCTGCAACAGTACTCAGAATATGCTAATTTATGCCACGCACACTAAAAATAACAGAAATTGATATATAGCCTATTTTCACCACCGGTTCAGCATAAACATACTGTGATGAAATGTCAAGCAGATCGGTCCAGTAGCTTAGGCTACTATAAAGAAAAAATAAAATTGTTTTTAATATATGTATGCAATGCATTTACAATATATAATATATATAATATATGTTTAGATGTAGCGAATATCCACAAACAAATAAATTGCTCAAATCGGGAGCGAAATTTGTATGGTAGCTATATCTAAATCTGAACCGATTTGACACATTTTTACCACAGATGTCTCTATTTGAAATATGAGGTGTTAAATTATGTGGTTTATAGAGCAAAAAAATTAAATAGGGAGCGACATTCGTTTGGGAGATATATAGTATATAAATCCGATTTGACCAATTTTCCAGACCAGTTGACCAGTTACGTCAAATTTGAAGAAAATCTGTTAAAATTTACTGTTTCAAGACCGGAAAATGTCAAAGAGGGAGCGAAATTTTGTGGCTATATCCAAATCTGAACCGATTTGACCAATTTTCACCACAGAAGTTTCTAGCTTACATTATGTGGCTTCTAGAACAGAAAAAGTCAAATCGGGATCAACATTTGTATGGGGCTATATCTAAATCTGAACCGATTTACTCCAAATTAAATAGTATCCGTCCTCGACTTGCAAATATCGTTTGTGTCAAGTTTTGTTAGAATCGGACAATAATTGCTACCTGTATCGTTATTACAAGAATAGATGGACAGACAGACATGGCTAAATCGATTCAAAAAGTAATTCTATGTCGATCGGTATAATAAACGATGGGTCTATCTCGCTTCCTTTTGGGTGTTACAAACAAATGCACAAAGAGTTTATACCCTGTGGTGTAGGGTATAAACATATGCCATCAAAGTTGCAATTGTATTGCCAAATATAATAATATATTAGTCCGCTATGATAGAAATAAAAACAAAATTTTTGTATCTAAAGAAGTTAGTTCTTATTTTGTAAACAATAGTTTTTACTCATTTTTATAAAAAAATGGAGCAAAAAAGGTTTTCTGTAAAATATCTAATATAAACCAAAACAAAACTTTTCTCTATCATTTCGTTTCAAAATAATATCTAAAACAAAAGAAATTTCGCTGCTATTTTGTGAACCGATGCCTTCGCAACGTGTTGTTGATTTGTTGTTTCTAATAAATTGACATTAAATGCAAATAACCATATGGTATTTGATCTGATTGTTCATATCTCAAAAATTCCAAAACTCATATCTCTTATTTCTTCACCTATATATCTCATATTTATTTCTTCACCGAAACCAAAATGAAGATCTACCCACCATCCTACCGAACGAAAAATAATCTAACAATTTTAGTAGGAAAAACCAAAACGGCAACACATTTCAGCTCTCACCCCTCACGAGGAGTATTTGTGTCTATATGTATGTCTCGCTCTCTCCCTCATTTCCGTAGCACGGCGAATTCAATAGCAGGAGTGGACGATTTGGTTTTTCGAAAAATTATTATTTGATTAAAAATTTATTTATCTTCATATATTCCCATACATATTTGAGTTTTTGTCCAGATTTGGAAACAACTCAATCTTCTACTCATGAGTTTTTTCTTATTCGCTCATGTGATATCCTTTTTTAGTATTTATGGACTAAAAAGAGTTATACATTTAAAGTCGAGCAGTGTGCAATATGCAAACTTATTTGCTGTTACGGTGTAAGCTCAGCATAGAAAGGGGATACGAAGGGAATTGGGGGAAATTGGATCAAGTTCGGCCGGGCCGAATGGTTACCAGTTGAATTTTTTCCTTGTCCCCAAAATTGTTATGAAAAATCGCACAATTATCCCCAAAATATAAATAAAAGTTGTTTTATTTCAAAAGAGTGATTTCTGTATTCGTCAATAACCGTGGAATATTTTTATCATCTTTGTCCCAGAATAGCCATGAAATATCGTCATTTTAAAAATGTTGTTTTATTTTAAAGAATTCGAGTGCAAAATTTCTTAAAATGTGAAAGAATTTTCTAAGATCCCCGAAATATTTTATGAAATCCCAACAAAAATCGCCAGTCCCCATCCTTTTGACTATCAAAACTTCCTATGGTTGGGGACAAATCCCCACATCTGGCAAGTCTGACTTTATATACCCTCCACTATGAATTGCATTCCACAGAGGCTGTCGGTTTTCGTAGAAGTGCAGCAACATTACAGGAAATGTTAAGTTTTAAATTTATTTCAAAAATAATTTTATAAATAAATATAAAATTATAATTATATTAAACCACGCTTATAAAGCAGGGCAACCAATATGTTTATACTATATATATCGAAATAATACTTCAAGTTAATTCAAAAAGTAAATCTAAGGCAGTAATATTAAAAAATAATACCATAAATATTGGGGGATAGTGGAAGCATTTTCAGCTACAACTATTTGGTTGATTGTATTTCCATTCTATTTTAATTCCAAAAGTACAAATATTGGTAATCCATTTTCTCTCACGTACACAATTATAGATAACTTAACAAAATGATTCTATCCATTTTTTCGTAAAAGTAAAAAAATAAGAATTTGGAAAAATTGCTTTATGTTGCGAGTTTATGTAGTCAGAGCAATGTATATACCGAATTCCATGATTCTAGCTCTGTCCATACGGTTGGTACCATTTCTATCCCCTTTTTATTTTACTCCCTTGAAAGTACGACTTTTTAAAATCTCTTTATTTTACATGTCTACGCAATAGAGGGATATACACACCGAATTTCATCATTGTAGCTGTAGCCGTTTTAATGTATGTGAAAATAAATTCGAATACAACTTGCAAGAACAGAGCTGTTAAAAGAGCTCTATTAGGAGTTAACAGAGGAAACAAATTCTGATTGAGGGTAACTATGGGAGTTTATAGTATCCAAACGGAAAATATTGGGTGAATAAAATTTATAGCACAGATAGCCCTGGGCGTGCCCTATCCGAATTTGGCCCCACATTTGTCAGATGTCTCTAAAATCCATACAATCTTGAATTTTGTAGATGGACATTTTTGAGCTCACAGAGCTAAAAATACTGAGCCCACCAAAACCAAACGGAAAATATTGGGTGAATAAAATGTATAGCACAGATAGCCCTGGTCGTGCCCTATTAGAATTTGGCCCCCGCATATTTCAGATGTCTCTAAATTTTATTCACCCAATATTTTCCGTTTGGATACTATAAGCTCCCATAGTTACCCTCCATCAGAATTTGTTTCCTCTGTTAACTCCTAACAGAGCTCTGTTTACAGCTCTGTTCTTGCAAGTTGTATTCGAATTTATTTTCACACACATGCGGTTTTGTTGGTACCAATTTTATCCCTCTATTCCAATCGTATCCCTTGAAAGTACGAATTTGGAAAAACTTTTTATTTTTCGGGTTTACGAATTCAGAGGAATGTATACTCCGAATTTCATGACTTAAGCAGCGGTCATTTGATTGGTACAATTTTCCATTTTCCCCCCTAAAAGTACGAATTTCGAAAAATCCCTTTATTTTGCATGTAATAGGTACTTGATACTTTGAATTTAAATTGTGAACGCATTATTTCACTGATCATCTAACTGTTACTTTCCTTTTTTCAGTAAACTCAACATTTTCATCATGGTAAAGTACACGAACGAACAACGTGTGCAAATTATAAAAATGTAAATTCGAAGTCGGCGACCGCAATTTGCATTCGTTATTCTCGCCCTAGTAGACAAGCAATAACAAGTTTAGTGCAAAAATTTGAGTCTACATATTCATTGTGTAATGCTGCCGTGCCAGTGAGACAACGGGTTGGTCGAAGTGACGAAAATATCGCTGCCGTTCAGGCGTCCTTAGCAAACGATTCAAGTCAGTCGATACCGCGGCGTTCTCAAGAAGTGGGCATCGCCATGACCACTTTATGGCGAATTTTTCGTAAGGATCTTGGTTTATACCCATAACAAGCGGAAGCCGATGGACCATTTGACGCGACGTACGTTCTCCGATTTTATTTAAAAAGGTTGTCGAGTCCTTATTAGAAAACCCTATTAATACACATATACCAATTTGTTAATAATGTAAGTATACATATGCACAACTAACAACAGCATGCTAACCTAAGCACGCCTACTGAAGGATCACTGATCAGATAGTTTTATCTTTTGAATACAGTTCAATAAGTAGTCGAACTCTAAGAGATGGATCCATGGGCAATCCAATGTAAATAACTTTTGTCAAATATAACAAACGAACAATTTATATTTTTCCTCTACATAAATTGAACTGGCTTCAGTAAAAATGGAATATTTATTAATGGAAAATTGTAAAAAACTATAATAATCGAATTTTATTTATTCATAATCCTAAATATTCGGCTTCGGCTAAGCGGCCTTTTTTGCCGAAGGCCGGTTTTTGGCCGAAGCCGATTAATCGGTCGAACTCCAATCTCTACTTACAGAACAGTCTACGAAACGTAGGAATTGTTCTTCAACTTCCACATTGATTTCAAATCGATGGGAACACACACTGCATTCTGGCTATTCATATACTTTGTAATATTTTTCTTAAAAGGATCTGTTTTGCCTTTCAATCCTTACCTTGTTACATGTATTCTAAAGTGACCACACGTATTTAGGTAGGACCCTTATAGGGTCCAATAGTGATGTTAATACATAAAGATTTAGATTCACATTGTATAACTTGAAAGTAGATAGTGCCGAAAACTTAAAATGTAGACATTTTTGATGAAACATACGTTTTTTATTCAATTACTTAACACTAATAATCTATAGTTATGATAAGAATTTATCCGTTGTTATAACAAGTAAAAAGACGATAAGTTCAGCCGGGCGGAATCTTATATACCCTCCACCACGGAGTGCATTCCACAGTATTACCAGCAGATTAGAGTACAATGTCATATTTGGAAAATTGCGATCCTTCATTATTATAATATTAATAGTCCTCTACTATATGTAAATATAAAACTTCAAGTGCAATAAAAAACATTAGGCAGCAATCTTCAAAGATGTGCTCTAAATATTATTAGGTAGAAACAATTTCCCTCAAGCCCGATTTTCCCCATTTGATAGGAAATGTTCTAATATTGAAGATCCAATATGTTATAGAGTGGAGTACTTACACCAAATTTCATGATTTTAGCTACAGCCGTTTGATTGGTCCCAGTTTCACTACTTTTTCCATTTTGACCCTAAAAATTCGTACCTTTTTTCCGCGTCTACATAAACAGAGGAGTGAAATCATGATTCTAGCTACAGCCGTTTGATGTTGCCAAATTTATTCCTATTTAGATCCTGATGGTACGAATATCGAAAGATATCTTTATTTTTCGCGTTACCACAGTCAGAGAAGTGTACACACCGAATTTCATTATAATCGCTGCAGCAGTTTAGTTGGTACCATTCTTATTCCCATTCGCCCCATTTTCCGCCGAAAGTACAAATATCGAAAAAACCCTCTTTGTACACACACACCGAATTTCATGATTTCAACTTCACCGATTTGGTTAGTACCATTTTTATCCCTCTGTTCCAATTGTATCCCTTAAAAGTATGAATTTTGAAAATTCCCTTTATTTTACGTAACTATGCAATTACAGGGATGTCCATTCCAAATTGAATGTTTCTAGCTATTGTCGTATCCAGTCTTACCACTGAGAAGAATTATTTCCTACCACAATTTTCGGAAAAAACTACTAATATCGTGTAGAACCTACCAAAAAAATTAACTATAAAAATTAGTTTTTAGTATATGTTATATATGTTTAGTTATGTTTAATTAACACTGTCAATATTATATGAAATACGTACATAAATATATATATTTAGCAAAAACCTACGAACAAAGTATTGTCTCTCCAAGTGAAAAGTATTTCAAAATTGATTTCTACTGAAAACAGCCTAAAGGCAAAACTTGAAAATATATTCGTCAAATATACTCTTTAAAGAAGTTATCTTCCCAAAGCATGCAACTTGTAATTTAGAAGGGTGTTGTAAGTTCCTCTTCGGTTGAGTATTTATTTCAAACTAAATTCATAATATAAACAAAAGCAAGCAAGAAATCTTAGAAATAAAAAACATTTAGATATACATGTGTGTGTCTCAATAGATATTTTTAATTTTTCCCAACTTCAAACACGTAAACACGTGGGTTTTTAATGTTTTTAATATATTATCGTCACAGCGTAGAATATTTCCTCCGGATACGTCTGTCAAAACTATGTCTAATATGTCTCATACAATTTGACCTAAATATAAATTATAATTCTCTTTTTTCAGTTGGTTTAAATTAACATCTTGGGGTAACTGTATTTCTATGGTTTTTAAAACATCAAAACTCTTTACTAGCTTTAAAATAGCATATGTACTGGCTAGAACTTCAATATAAAAATTCGATTTGAACGCTTTAATGGATTGTATTTGGATTATATTTTATTATTTTTCAAATTGCAAGTAAAATATTTGACAAAAGAAAGTATAAGGCAAAGCCAACTACTACTTACATTCTACAATATTTATACAGTTAGATTGGCTTAAGTACAAAATTCAAATATTCCAACAATATTCCTAAAGCTATGACAACCATATATAAAGAGAAATTGCAAAATTAGACAAAATTAATATATTTAGTATTCAATGTCAAATTTTGTCCACGTCTAAAGTTGGCGTCTTTTGTTCTGCTTCATATTTTGCAATTCATATACGTATTCGAAAACTGGCCTGACGTTGATATTACTTTTTTATTAATAAAAAATTAGTCTTAGCAATATTTTCGCTAATAGATAGATTTGGGTTCATAATACTTTACGATATCCCATTAATTACTCACGTAACAATATTAAAACCATTAAAGTTGACCTCATAGCAAAGCTTTCAAAACAAACAAGCAGAAAACAGCAAAAGTCAACAAATTTTTGCGAATAGCATACTGTGGCAAGTTTTTAACATCTGTCGAACGTTCGCTGTCTTAATCAGCATGGCGACGACCAGATCAAAAGCCAGATATGAACGGCCTTGTCTGACCCACTTAAACGTACCTTCAGTTCATACTCGAAAAACATCACCGTATACGGCGTTGCACACCAAAAACAAAAATCGGTATATAGCTATTACGAACTCTGGAAAACAAACTAGAAAAACGGAACGCAACGAAGAAATCACTTTACAGAACTTTATTAAGGAGAACTTCTGTATTGCTTTTTCCCAAATGAGGTGGTGAGAGTTTTGCGTAATTACCTCAACACGCGGTAACAGTGCTATCAGTCATCTTTCAATACTCCCATTGGTCATTACTAATTAAAAAACACATTTTTATTTATTAATTATTAATTACAATACAAAATAAATTTATATTCCAATTTTGGGTACAGGGATTGAATCGGGTGACTAAGACCATTACAGCTAGTTATTGCAGCAGACAGACCAGAGCCTTTGGTGGGAATCGAACCCATGAGCACACTACCAAATTGACTACCAGGGCGCTCATTACGAAAAAAAAACATACACTATTATGAATAAAATAAGAATTGCTGTTGTGTTGTTCAGACACGACAGAGGGCCACAGTTGGATTTGGCACAGCAGCTTATAATCCAACTAGAAACATCTATGGTGAAAGTGTGTCAGATCGGTTGAGATTTATATATAGCTCCCAATCAAATTTCAATTTTTTCCGGAATTCTATTGTAATGGGGTAGAGTGGAGGATGGATGGAGGGTATCATATATCCCGCCCGAGGACGTTCGTTAGATATACGTGATTTTCAAGAAACTCGCACCCATTTGTTGTCGATTGGACAGCTGGCCGCAGTACACATTACAGACTCAATTCGTTCTTTGCTCGTGCAACTCGTATGTGGAATCGACTTCCGGAAATATCTCTCCTCCCAATTATGACATCCATAGATTCAAAACAGACGTCAACAAATACTTCTTCCTCTTTCCTCCTTCCTCCTTCCAGCTCATTATCATGCTTTAAGCAACGCAATGTACTGCACATATAGGGGACATCCCCTGAGTGTTGGTTCAGTGAAAAAAGTAAAGTTCTGTTATTGAGTTTGAATTCGCCCTCATTTTTCAAAGAGCGAAAAAGAAAAAATTAAAAATTTGGTATTTGGTACGAAATTTACGGTCTCATAAGCAGTATTACCATGCTCCATCCTCCCACAATGCAAGTTTTTTTAAATATAGCTTTTGGTCCCTCCAAATTCCAAAATAGTTTCTTTAATATTAATATGGATAAATATTTACTCTTTGTGACAGGTGCCCCGCCCAGTTTTCCATGTATGCCCATTTTTGTACAAATACATATGTACATTAATACTCAATCAACTCACACAAATTTGCAAGATTCTGCCATACAGCGGAAGATAGATTTCAGATTTTAAAAATCTGAAATTCACACAACAAATTCTGTTTTAGAGTATATTCGCTTACATAGAATATACTCTAAAACAGAAGAACGGTGTGAGGATGACAGTTGGTGTGTGGTAAACGTCATTTAACATGGGCGTCTTCAAAAAGAGATCAGTGTTAATGACGGCAATGAACATATGAAGGTGAGTACATTGGTATTGTATTCAGTGTTCAAACATTTAGTGGAAGCGCCTATTGAAATTATAACATTTATTTTAATCTTCCTCAACATCAGATTTTTGCCGCTTTAAATTGATCTTTCTCGTGGCCAGTAATATATCTGTACCAATTTTCAGCCTTCTAGCTCAAAAGACACTATTGCCACGCCCACTCCGCCCGCAAAACGAAATTCCAAATATCGGCGTCAATTTGATCTTTCTCGTGGTTAGTAATTTATATGTACCAATTTTCAGTCTAGCTCTCAAAAACACTATCGCCCACAGAGCAAATTTTTAAAAATGATGTAGCCTATAGTTCCTTCCAGACCTGCATCATATGTATTGAAAATTTCAACAACATCGGTTCTGCCGTTTACGCGTGATTGCGGAACAAACACACAGACAGACTTACACTAAGGTTTTATAATATTAATAGAGATAGGGATAATATTTGGGAACATCTCGATCGAGTTTGATCCCAAGGCTTATTGTGCGCCATAGTACACTTCTCCGAATCGAACAAAACGTTGTCCATCTCAGCAGGAGTTTGCACATTTATCACACATGAATGTTTTTCGGCAGTCTGCCGATGCATGACAGCTTATGAATATTTTTGTTGCCGATTCGTTCGTTAGAATTTATACTCGCAATCATATTGTTTTTTCGCGTTCCAACTCTTGATTAAGTGAGTCACGCATGGGATAATTGGGCGCTGTCATTCCTAACTGAGATAATATCAATCAAATGACTTTAGTCAATGCCTGGTTGTGAATTTTCTGTCTCAGTTTCACACCTGGACGATCAGACATGTCGTCTTTGTATTTGGTCCACAAATCATCATAAATCAGTAACGAATGGAAGCATTTTGAGTAATTATAGAAAACTGCTTTCGTATTAGATTAACATTTGTCGCAATCAAAAAGTTTTCGTTGGTATAATCCGGTGGTCGGTGGAAAATACATGAAATACCTGGAACTGGATTTCACTGTTATTGATACAAATTGTAATATTCTGTCATGGTGGACTAGAGCAGCGTTTCGTGTAGTCATCATTATTTCATTACAGTCGAAACTCTATATAATCAACTCCTATATAACGAAGATTTCTTTATTGCGAATATTTCCGTATAATGATACTGTCATGGGTGGCAAGCAATAAACCGAATTTGCCGATATTGCTAAGACGTTACCCATATATGGACAACATTCTACATTTAAAGGTTTCCGTACCAATTTTTTAAAAGAAAAACAACTTATCAAACAACCTTTTGTTGGCGTATTGAAGAAAGTTGGAAAATAAATAAAAAGTGTTAAATGGAGCATTTGTTCTATAAAACGAATTTTCCATATAGCGTAAGTAACTATCAGGTCCCTTGGAATTCGTTATAGAGAGTTTCGACTGTATATCAGAAAAAACTGACCGATGTTGTAGACGATAGTCGATCTTCTTGTTGTAGCGCGTTATCCGTTTTAATGCGTGGAAAAACGAATCATCAAAATAGGTCGTTCCTATCGCCGATTATCATAAACGTCGATAAATATTAAGATTTTTTGCAACATGGCCGAATTTTCGGAATCTTTGAATCATAGCGAAAATATCAAAAATGCTATAGAAAAAGGCACATTCACTTTTTTAAAAATTTCGATTTTGCGGTCAACTTTCCCAAAGTGTTTTTTATCTTAAAATCTAGTTCGGACTACTACGAACTGTTTGTAACATAAATCAGCCAAATCGGTTCAGCCGTTCTCAAGTGATGCGACGAACGAACCAACGAACATCATTTCATTTTTATTATATAGATTAATCCATCTCATAGCTCAAAAAGTTAAATCGCGTGGACCAAGTGCTTTAAAGAAGAGCAATTGGTAATAACTATAAGATTTGCAATCAATTTATAAATAAAAGAACGATTCCTAGGTTTCGTAGATTGTTCTGTAATTAGAGATTTCATTTCTATACCCAGCAAAAAATAGCATCCGAAGAAGTGAAAAAAGATGTTCATATTGTGATTCGGAAGTGGTGAAAAAAACAATGAATTTTACACGGGGTTGTCCTTTCCGGGGAGGGATGTCCTTTTTTAGGTCACCTTTTCAGTGAATTTTAGTCATTGCTCATAATGTTATGAAAGAATGGAATTGTGGATGTTCTTTTATATCAGTAAAGGTAGTCCAATTTTAATTGCATCTTGCAGTGTAGTGAAAAATGGGATTTTCTGAATTTTAATGGTGTTATTTAGAACATCTTAATCACAACTTCAGGAAAATAAAAAAGTAAACAGGCACTAAAACGATAGACAATTTTAAATAGTCCGATAATAAGTGGACAAGAAAAACTGTCTTTCATTTCCATCTGCAGATTATCAACATCTCGATACTGATTTTAAACTTATCAATTATTTCGTAAGTTGTTTCCTCAAACTAACAATCTTATATCTATCTATCTCTATATAAATTCTTCTAAAATTTAAAGTACTTTTGTTTTGAAAAACTTTAGAAATTGTAAAACAAATCTTGCGGTTGGTTAAGCGTAATCATATGTTTTTTATAAAAAAGTATAGATTTCTAAAATGTTATACCTTTACACCATTCATACATTCATGTTTATATTATTGAGATACGCTTGTAAAACAGAAAAAGCATATACATTACATTTTTTAAATAAAAAGAGATTTAAAACAAAACTGAATCATTACATTTCTAATGTTTCTGAACTCATGGGAGCAGGAATTGGAATTGTGTTACCAGTTGAGATGCCATATTTAGATAATTTTGAAATTAGCACATGCTTCCTCCTAGGCATTACTTTTTATTTGCGTATTTTAATGTTATTAAAAAGTACTTCATAAACAACTTCTTCAAAAGAGGAAAATCATCACACACTGCAACTTCGGAATGACTTTATATGTACATTTGTTGATGCAACTTCATCCAAAGTAAATTTTCAGCGCATAAAACTACTTTTAAAGCAATTAAAATGTTATTCCTTTGAAAGTACTTCAACTTTTTTGCTCGGTACCTAATCTGATTATGGATTTTTTTGGGGAAAATAAGATGGAAAATATAGTTGGTCAGTCTTATGATATAAAAACTTCAAATGAAAATAAAACAATAAACAACCAGTTTTTATTCACTGTCTGGTACAAAAATTAAATTACTAAATGTCGACTCATGGAATCACTGACAGCGGAAATTATTGTATTATTCAACAATAGATATAAATCATAAACAAATAGATATAAACAATAAACAAATAATTTTATAAAATGCGTAAAATATCATGAAATATAACAAACTAGCTGAACCCCCGCCCGCTTCGCTAGGCAGAAAGACAGACGGAAATTAAAATCAGGTTTCATGGTGTTTTTCTTCTGATCGTAATATATGTACCACTTATAATCAATGGATATGTTCCATGGAGAATATTGAAGAACATAACTTTAGTTTACGGCGAATAAAGGAAGAATTGTCGAAAATCAAATTTATTTAAGTTGAGTGTGATTCTCCTCATTTCCATAACCAAAACTATAAACTACCTACGTAAGAAGAACTTACTTAATCGAATAGCTGTAATTCAAATGTACTACATTCAAAACATATAAAAAGTCAATCAAATTGTTCACTAATCAGACAACACAAATACTAAAAAATTAATATAATTTCCATTTCCTTGACTTAAGTCGGCTTTTGACGAATGAATATTAATTTTTTTGTAACCTTTCTTTACTATTGTGCTAAAATATCCAAAGAAAACGTGTAATTTTACAAAATTCAAATAAAAAAATTTCCCATCTTTCAAATCCCGCCCATTTGTATATTGTCTAAAAAGGTTACAAATAAATTAACTCACATAACAATATAGGAATCTCGGTGTCGAATATACTCTAAAACAGGTGTTTATTTCGAACGGGAAGGGACACGGCCACTTTCCGCCTATCTTTGCACAACTATTTACACTTGATCTACTAACACAAATTTTCAGCACTCTAGGTGTTATAGAAATGACAATATTCGATAATAGGTTTTAACTTTGTATGTGAGATACCACACTTACTTTTCCAATACCGCCCATTTTTTGCACAACTAGGCATATTGATGCTAGATGCACTGGCACAAAATTTCAGCACTCTAGGTGTCATGGAACTGACAATATTCAAAATTGGGGTTTAACTTCGCCCACTTTTTCTATACCGCCCATTTTTGGCACAACTACGCATATTGCTGCTAGATTCACTTAAAAATTCAGCACTCTAGGTGTCATAGAACTGACAATATTCAATATTGGGTTTTAACTTCGTATGGGAGGTACCACGCCCACTTTTCCAATACCGCCCATTTTTGTCAAAACTGTGCCGAATAATAATTAGTGAACTTTCACAAAAATTCAAGACTCTACCCGCAACAGTACTCCGAATATGCAAATTTATAAAAAAAGAATAAAACCCAAATTTGTGTGGGAGGTGCCACGCCCACTGAAAATATCAAAAATTTATATAGCCTATTTTCACCACCGGTTCAGCATGAACATACTGTGAAAATTGAAATGAAAATCAAGAAGATCGGTTCAGTAGTTTAGGCTGCTATAAAGAACAAACAAACACAGATTCGTTTTTATATATGTAAAGGGTGTTTTTTATTGAGGTATAGAACTTCGAATTGAAATAAAACACAAGAAAATCGTTTTAATGTCCATCAATTTGGCTTTATTGGAAGGATAATTTTATGCCATTAATGTTTAAATATGATTTCGGGCATGTGGCCGCCGCGGCTGGCTCGAATATAGCCAATTCTACAGGTCCAATTTTCAACCACGCCACGAATGTTGGCTTCCAAGTCCCCTAACGTTTCTGGTTTGTTGGCGTAGACGAGCGACTTCACATATCCCCAAAGAAAATAATCCAATGGTGTCAAATCACACGATCTTGGTGGCCAATTGACAGGTCCATTCCGCGAAATTATGCGCTCATCGAATGTTTCCTTCAATAATTCCAATTGCTGTGCACGGTGGCGAATCGATTCATTCGGGTCCTCTTCAACACTTTGCTCTACAACGGCAATTGTTTCTTCGGTGCGCACTGTTCGACGTCTCTGCGGATGCGTATTATCACATAGAGTAAACGTAGTGCGAAAACGATCCATGGTTAACCGAATTAATTGCTCTGATGGACGATTATGTCGACCATAAAATGGACGGAGCTTGCGGTGAACTTCGCGAACTGAACCACTATTTTCGAAATAAATTTGCACGATTTGCAAGCGTTGTTCTTTTGTCAACCTGTTCATGATGAAATGGCAAACCAAACTAAATATTAATCACTTGACAGCTGACAAAATGGCCGCCAGTTAAAAAAGTGATGCCAACTTAAAGTTCTATACCCCAATAAAAAACACCCTATATATAGATAGAATTTTTTGAAAAAACAACAAACATTGCTACGCTTATGGCTTACAGAGAAGAAATTAATGAATTATGTATTGAAGAGAAAAAGGAAAGCGAAATACGAAGACGTTTTGACAGCACGCATCCGACAATTCAATACAAAAAACCGTTTCGCTGTTGTGAACTATGGAATTGGAGTGATTTGGTTCGCTGGCGTGAGTTACTATAATACAAGGTCTGTCAATATAGAGACTATATTGCTATAGATTAACATTTAAGGTGTGTTATGGAAACAGAAAACAACAATTGGATGTACCATGCAAAGACATTATTACATGTTCCACTCTAGCTAAAGCTCATGCATTCAAACATAAAGATCGTATCTTTGTCTTCGGAAAAATAGAATTGCGTTTGCATTTCCAGTTTTGAATTATGCGTTTCAATGTGTATGACATACTTATTAAATAAGACTGCATAGCCACCGGACACATTGATTTCGGGTTTTTACTTCTATTACCGACACAAGAGCGACAGATTCGGGTGGACGGACTGAGAATTTGAGTTACAATTCTCAGCGTTGCATTCAGTTGTGGGCGTTAATAAATGCCACCAAACTGCGACTAGCTCTGTCTGCTTCAATTTAAGCGCACACAATACGTGTTTTTCAACAATTTGCACATTATTAACTGTGTTCCCGGGTCTCCGTTCTGTATACACACAAAACAGTTTTTTGATTTTTGAAGCGCGACTTGCCTCGTTATCAGATTCACAGATTATGAGTTAAACTTCTTGTTTTTTCCATGTGGTTTTATTATATTGGAAAAAGTAATCTGGCAACGTAAGAAACGCACTACGGCTAAAGGGGATCCAGGGTTGTCAGATTTGTACCTATATTGCCAAATCAATTGTCAGAAATCGCGAAAAACCGCCAAATTTAAACAACTTCAGTTTTTATTAAAAAATCGACAAATTCCATTTTATATTTAGTTCTTGTAAAAAATGTATGAAATTAAGATAGTATATTTGAATTGAATATTGTCAACATATCATGATAAAGAATTATAACATATTTTATTGGTATTTATTATTCTTAATAAAAGATAACTAGTAAATCAAAAAAAAAAAATTTTCAAATCCATGCTTTATGCAAGCAGAATTCTATTGGGCCTAGAAATTCTTTTTTAGTTATCTTTTGTAGAAGGAAAAATTACTGCAAAATTTCAGTTTTTTATCTGCCATAGAACGACATATATTCGAAAATGGGTTTTAACTTCGTATGGGAGGTGCCACGCCCACATTTCCATTACCGCCCATTTTTGTCACAACTACGCACATTAATGCTAGATGCACTTACACAAAATTACAGTAGGTGTAATTTTGGTTTTAACTTCATATGGGAGGTGCCACGCCCACTTTTGCATTACCGCCCATTTTAGGCGCAACTACGCACATTGATGCTAGATGCACTTACACAAAATTTGAGCACTATACGTGTCATAGAACTGACACTATTCGATAATATGTTTTAACTTCGTATGAGAGGTGGTACGCCCACTATTCCAATACCGCCCATTTTTGGCAGAACTACGCACATTGATGGTAGATGCACTTACACAAAATTTCAGCACTCTAGGTGTCATAGAACTGACAATATTCAATAATAGGTTTTAACTTCGTATGGGAGGTGCCACGCCCACTTTTCCAATACCGCCCATTTTTGGCACAGCTATGCACATTGATGCTAGATGCACTTACACAAAATTACAGCACTCTAGGTGTCATAGAACTGACTATATTCAATAATAGGTTTTAACTTCGTATGGGAGGTGCCACGCCCACTTTTCCAATACCGCCCATTTTTGGCACAACTATGCGAATTGATGCTAGATGCACTTACACAAAATTTCAGCACTCTAGGTGTCATAGAACTGACAATATTCAATAATAGGTTTTAACTTCGTATGGGAGGTGCCACGCCCACTTTTCCAATACCGCCCCTTTTTGGCACAACTATGCGAATTGATGCTAGATGCACTTACACAAAATTTCAGCACTCTAGGTGTCATAGAACTGACAATATTCAATAATAGGTTTTAACTTCGTATGGGAGATGCCACGCCCTCTTTTCCAATACCGCCCATTTTTGGCACAACTATGCGAATTGATGCTAGATGCACTTACACAAAATTTCAGCACTCTAGGTGTCATAGAACTGACAATATTCAATAATAGGTTTTAACTTCGTATGGGAGGTTCCACGCCCACTTTTCCAATACCGCCCATTTTTGGCACAACTATGCACATTGATGCTAGATGCACTTACACAAAATTACAGCACTCTAGGTGTCATAGAACTGACTATATTCAATAATAGGTTTTAACTTCGTATGGGAGGTGCCACGCCCACTTTTCCAATACCGCCCATTTTTGGCACAACTATGCGAATTGATGCTAGATGCACTTACACAAAATTTCAGCACTCTAGGTGTCATAGAACTGACAATATTTAATAATAGGTTTTAACTTCGTATGGGAGGTGCCACGCCCACTTTTCCAATACCGCCCCTTTTTGGCACAACTATGCGAATTGATGCTAGATGCACTTACACAAAATTTCAGCACTCTAGGTGTCATAGAACTGACTATATTCAATAATAGGTTTTAACTTCGTATGGGAGATGCCACGCCCACTTTTCCAATACCGCCCATTTTTGGCACAACTATGCACACTGATGCTAGATGCACTTACACAAAATTTCAGCACTCTAGGTGTCATAGAACTGACAATATTCAATAATAGGTTTTAACTTCGTATGGGAGGTGCCACGCCCACTTTTCCAATACCGCCCATTTTTGGCACAACTATGCACATTGATGCTAGATGCACTTACACAAAATTACAGCACTCTAGGTGTCATAGAACTGAATATATTCAATAATAGGTTTTAACTTCGTATGGGAGGTGCCACGCCCACTTTTCCAATACCGCCCATTTTTGGCACAACTATGCACATTGATGCTAGATGCACTTACACAAAATTACAGCACTCTAGGTGTCATAGAACTGACTATATTCAATAATAGGTTTTAACTTCGTATGGGAGGTGCCACGCCCACTTTTCCAATACCGCCCCTTTTTGGCACAACTATGCGAATTGATGCTAGATGCACTTACACAAAATTTCAGCACTCTAGGTGTCATAGAACTGACAATATTCAATAATAGGTTTTAACTTCGTATGGGAGATGCCACGCCCACTTTTCCAATACCGCCCATTTTTGGCACAACTATGCGAATTGATGCTAGATGCACTTACACAAAATTTCAGCACTCTAGGTGTCATAGAACTGACAATATTCAATAATAGGTTTTAACTTCGTATGGGAGGTGCCACGCCCACTTTTCCAATACCGCCCCTTTTTGGCACAACTATGCGAATTGATGCTAGATGCACTTACACAAAATTTCAGCACTCTAGGTGTCATAGAACTGACAATATTCAATAATAGGTTTTAACTTCGTATGGGAGGTGCCACGCCCCTTTGTCCAATTGGTCAAATTTTTCCATTTCCTTGTATTGTCATCGAAAATGATTAAGTGTGCAAAATTTGAGCAAAATTGGTTGAGAAAAAAGCTTTCAAAAATTGATTTCAAAGTTTGTGGCACACAAACATATATAGAAAGTAACCTTATATAAAGCATGGAAAAATTGTCTTATACCTTGACCTGGTTAGGCAATTCATAATGCAGAATACACTTTCAACGCAGGGATTACTGGTAAAAAAAAACAATTAACATTACAAACAAGTAAGTAAACTTCAGTATACTTATATAAACCCTCACTCTCAGAGAACATATTTACGGAAGTTATAAGGAATAAAATTGTATGTAGGGCAGGATAATTTATGTGGGAGGTGCTAACAGGTTCGTGTCACATTTATAAAACAATTGTAAATTCATGATCAAATATCAAGTCATAGTGGATTCCAGAGACAATTGTGTGGGAGGTACAAGAAGGGGCTTAAGCGTAAATATTTTTTTGATTATAACAACATTTTTAAATATAAAATTGTAAATAATTTTGATGATATATTGCTTTTATTGTAACCAAAGTTTAGGCCACTTTGTGTGGGAAGTGCCAGAAGCGGTGTGGTAATTTCGCTCATATTCCATGCGAATGTAACCACTAAGAAAGCATTGCTAAAAATCAAATTTCACAGTATTCCGAGATTTGTGTGGGTTTCAATCGATTCCTTAACTCTTTTCGAGAGTTATCGTGTACACCAGCCAGCCAGACAGACGGACATGGCTCAGACACCTTAAAAAGTCGTTTGGTCCAAACATACTTAGGGTCTTAAGTCACTCCTTCAATGCGATACACTTTTTTCTGTCCCAAATGATATATACCATCCTACTTTGTAGAGTGAGGGTATAAACATACTTTTTCTCCTTTTTGAAGCAGTTTCTAATATCGAGTTGATCTCTTTCTCCCGTTTACATGGATCAATGTCTCCTAAATATTAGTTTAGTTATTTTAAATGGAAAGAAAAAGAAACAAATCTCAATAAAAGCATATAAATGTATTTTGAAATAAATGTATTTTTTGTTTAGTAGAAAAGTCAGTGCATACATTCGTTCAAAAATAGCGTTTTCGATCGTCTACATTTATCACAGATTTTTAATTATTATTATTTCTCCATTCTAAAATGTGGTTTGTTTATAATCGATGGGAATACGCCTTTTTGACTTTTTAAGAAAACCACAAAAGATAACAAAATACAATTATCTTTAAAATAAGCCTTCATTCTTGAATTGTATCTACGCGTTTTCACACAATTCCTTCCTTTCACAAAATTCTTTTTTCATTCTTAATAAATCAAATATTTTATAGAGTGCAGTTATCCTTCTAAGTTGCAAAGAATCGGAAATGGTAATTTAAAAAGTGTTCGGTTTGACATAAACGCATACCTATGACTTGCATATAAATTGAAATATATTTATCTACAAAGTAACGCCAATATAATAAAATCGGAGGAAAGATTTAAATTTTTCTAAAATTAGCCAAGAAAATCGCCAACTATTTTATAAATCGCCTTGTCGCCAAATCGACAATAAAGTTGCCATAGAAAATATAGAATCTACTCACTCACTCTCATAAATCTTTTTCGGTTTCATATTTTGGGGACAGAAGTAACACATTTGAACATTAAAATCTAACTCGAGGAATTACTCAATTTTTATTTACAAATTATTTATGCGCTCTTCTCCAAGCTATGCAAGTAAAAATGTGCGGGAACAGGCCTACTATTTTTAATAAACTCATTCACTGAGTTATTATATTCGTCGTACTCTACACAAAACCGGACAACTCTCCACCTTCCTTCACATACCTCTTTGTATTTTGTATCTAAGTATTTGTGTTCATATTTGAAGTAATAACACATCTATTCTGCACCCTGTAGAAACCACAGGCACAATTGTTGTCAAACTTGTATCACCACCATACGTATCTGTACACATGAGTGTGTTAGTGGTAGGACACACTGGGACGTGCAGTACGTGCCCAAAAGAGGGCACTACAACTTGAAATCGAATTATTTTATGCATCGTCCAAAAACAAAAACAGTGAAAATTGTCATTAGAGCAATTTTATCCGTTTGGACTGTATTCGTATAAACAACGCCCATCGTTGAGTCCCGTCGTTTGAATGAAGTATTTATCGCATACACATACACATTTGAGAGGATCTAGACATGTCCGTTGAAATCAAGGTAGCCTCCAAACTATGGTGACCGAAACATCAGGTCGTTTGCAGGAAAATGTCTTCCGGTTCCATTTAAAAATGGTTTTGGATTAGAGGGATTATGCAAAACCTTTTAAACCAGTTAAATCAGATTTTAATAAACAGTAACGGTATATTTTTAAAAATAACTTATAACAATACGAACATCAAGAAAAACAACTTTCAGTAAATATTCCTAAATTAAGGAACTTCAGTAAGTTGTTTTGGATAAGATCACGTAATACAATCGAATATTGTCCATTAAAAATGAATGTTTAGTGTGGTTTACATGCTGGCAGCATTGTCAGCCGTTATTTCTTTTGAAGAACGCATCCTAAACATTTACTATGTGCTACTATATACACTAAAGAGATGCTTAAGTTAAATAAAATTATTGCATGTCTTATGTAAATCCATTTCTTACACTAACAAACTCGTTTTTAGAAAATATAGAATCTGTTTTGCATCTCAAAAAACTGCCCAAAAACACACATATACACACTATTCTCCGTAACAGTCAGTCAGTCGTAGATCCTAATAAAACGCTTCCTAAATAATGCATTTTCTATTACTTATTGCGGTTCAGCTGCTAACCAAAAGCAAAAAGCTGATTACGATTGCTTGAAGTACGAAACAGCTGCATGCTTAGGAGAATGAATAAAATGTGGATTTTACAATTTAGTACCCCTGGGAAACAAGTTTTCCAAACGAAATGTATAAGACATTTTCATGAGCATTTTCGCTGATTCTGCTTCATATGACGCGTTGAAAGCAACAGTGGGTTAACAGACAAACATAAACAAGTAAAAAGACGTTAAAATCGTCCGAATCTTATATACCCTTCACAATACACCAGAAAATTGTTATATTTTGTATGCACATCACAATATTTGTTTACTATTTCTACAGGGCTTTCCAATAAGGTCTTGACAACTTTTTTGAAATTAAACGCAAACCAAAACATTATGATCGACTTGAAATACAATCAAAACATTTATGAATGGAACTCGAGTTCGTTCATATGTCCAGCGCGGGCTCGTCGGCAGCGGTCGATTTGTTGGGCCCAATTTTCGATGACTCGGTCACACATTTTGGCCGTAACGACCGCTATTTAGCGTCCAATGTTGGCTCAACGTTGTCGGCTTGTTGCCATATACCAATGATTTGACGTAGCCCCAAAAAAGTCTACAAGCGTTAAATCGCACGAACGAGGCGGCCAATTGACTGGTCAACTTCTTGAGATAACACACTCACCAAACTTACTCATCAATAAATCGACTGTAACGTGTGCTGTGTGGCACCGTGCTGTTGAAACCACATGTACTCCAAGTCCATGTTTTCCAATTCGGACCAAAAATAATCGGTTATCATGGCGCGCTAACTATCGCCATTCACAGTAACGTGATCATCGTTATTGTCGACGAATAAATATGGCCCAATGACGCCGCCGGCATGCAAACCGCACCAAATTTTTTTTTGTGGATAAAGTGGTGATTCACGAAGCACATGTGGTTTCTCATAAACCAATAAGGCATATTTTATTGACGAACCCTTTGAGCCAAAAATGAGCTTCGTTACTTAAGATGATTTTGCGATGAAATTCATCAGAGCTCAATCGGAGAACATACGTCGCGACAAATGGTCCATGGGCTTCAATTCTTGAGATCCTTACGCAAAATTCGCCATAAAGTGGTCTTGGATATGCCCAGTTTTTGAGAACGCCGCGGAATCGACTGATTTGGATCGTTTGCTACGGACGCCTGAACCCGTTGTCTCACTGGCACGGCAGCATCACACAATGAATATAGACTCACATTTTTGCACTAAACTTGTTATTGCTTGTCTACTAGTGCGAGAATAACGATCGAAAATTGGAGTTAACGCTCTTAAAGTTGCGGTCACCGGCTCCGAATTTCGGTAGTACATTTTTACAATTTGCATACGTTGTTCGTTCGTGTACTTTACTACGATGAAAATGTTGAGTTTACTGAAAAAAATAGTTATGCTTCATTATAACAATATTAATAGTCCTCTACTATATAAATATAACTCTTCAATAGTAAACAAAAAGTGAACATGAGGCAGCAATCTTCAAAAATATGGCTTAAATATCAGGTGAATTGTCAGTCGTTATTAGGTAGGAAAAGTATTAGTATTGATATCATTGTTTCTATTTTTCATGTTTGTACACATATGCAATAAATATTATTTCAAAGAGCAAAAACATCGGTATCTTGGATATGGAATAAATTTTTTTATGTATATCATCTTGCATTCCATCGTGTTCTAAAAACTGTGTTTGCTATTCGAAGTAATTCGTGTTTTATAATTCGCGTTAAGTTCGTCCGGGCCGAATCTTATGTACCCTCCACCACGGAGTGCATTCCACAGTATTACCGGCAGATTATAGGGTGTCGACTTTACATTGCACTACCATATAGGAAAATTGTGATGTTTCATTATTGTAATATTAATAGTCCTCTACTATACAAAACTTCAAGTGTAATCAAAAAGTTTTTAGGTAGAAACAATTTCCCTCAAGTCCGATTTTCCCCATTGGCAATTTCTTGACTCCAGCTACAGTCATTGTACCATTTTGATAGAAAATTTTCTAATATTGAATATCCAATATGTTTCAGAGTGAAGTATACACACCTAATTTCATGATTTTAGTTACAGACCTTTGCTTGGTACCAGTTTTACTCCTTTTTCCATTTTGACCCTAAAAGTACAAATTTGGAAAAAAATTTTCTTACGCAGTCAGAGGTGTGCAATTACTTAATATCTTGATTCTAGCTACAGCAGCTTGATTGGTGCAAAATTTAATCCCATGTAGATTAATTTTTTGACATAGCCAATGTGAACATGTTGTCGTAGTAGACAATTTTCGTTGACATCGAGGGTGCATTTAATAATGTTAAGACCGATACCTTTATCCAATCCTTACACCAGTTCGAGGTGGACTGGGAAGTAATAAATTGGGTTAACCATATGGTTCCCTGGGGAAAGATGACGTCTGGAAACACTGCTACACAGACGGATCTAAGATGGACGGAAAAACAGGATTAGGGATTTACATTGAATACTTATCCTTAGAAAAATCATGCCGCCTCCCAGACCATAACACGGTATTTCAAGCAGAAGTTAGGGCGATAACGGAGTGTGTGAAATGGTTAAATGAACAGGGCAGAGATGGGAGTATAAGAATGTGTACGGATAGCCAAGCTGCGATTAAAGCCATCAGAAAACCCATGGTGAAATCGCGAACATTATTGGAATGTAAGGAGGAAATAGAAAAATTCTCCACCAAAGGGCAACTAGAAATCATATGGGTGCCAGGACACTGTATGATCGAAGGTAATGAAAAGGCTGCCGAACTGGCTAGAGGAGGATCAAGCCTCTAATCTGTCAACTTGACAGGCGCCAAGCCTTTCCAGGCAACGAAAATTGAGCTAGGGAGGTGGGCAACCGCGGCCCATAGATTAATCTGGGACTCTTCAACGGTAGGCGGTACGGCTAAAGTCCCCAATGAGAGCGAAACCAGACGACTGATGAGGCTGAGCAAAATTGAACTCAGCAGCACGATGGGGCATCTCACTGGTCACTTATCCCTGAGATCGCATCTAAGCCGCATTGGGCGGTCAGACTCGGATGAATGCCGGGCATGCGGGGAGGACACCGAAACTGTGAACCACTTTCTTTGTCACTGTCCTTATTTCTCGAGGCTGAGAGCCCATCACCTCTCAGGGTCGATATTACCTAACCTGGAGCACCTCAGGGGCACAGCATGGTCGAAACTAAGGAATTTCATGATCGACACGGAATTCCTGAAATAGGGAAAATGATTGACCTTTCTCCAAACATCCCCTTTCGGTTTATTTTTGAGAGCGCATAACAGGTCGACGTCCTGGCCTAGGTGTATACCTTTGGGTATGAGTCACCCTCAACCAACATGTTTTAGAGCGACTTCTCTTTTTCAGCCTAACCTAACCTAACCTTGAAATGTTGGAAAAATAATTTTATAAATAAATATAATATTTTTATTATTTCGAACCACGCTTATCAGGCAAGGCTACCAACACGTTTTCATATCGATATAATACTTCAAGTCAATCCAAAAAATAAATATTCTTATATTTATATTTTCATAAAAGCGTAAATACCATAAATATTTTATGTAGATTTTAATTTAAATTTTGAAAATCTATTATCTCACGTACATAGTGCAAAATAACCTAACTTCATGATTAGGGGACTGGGAAAAAATGTAGTTTCCCGGGAATACGGGAAATATTAAAAAATATTTTATTGATTATTTTGAGCACTAATTTAGTTATACTACGCAAAAGGAATTGCGAAAACCAGATAGAGGAATACACACTTTTTATGAAGATATCTGCAAGATTTTTATCGTGAAACAAAAACATCATACTGACAATACTATGGCTAACATTAAATTTCTTGTTTTCCCAAAAACAATCTACAATATAAAAGGTGAAAATCTTGTCAAAGAAGAAGAATAAATGGTCTAAAAATAGGGTTAACATTTAAAATTGTTCACTTGGAAACTTTCAAGAGAAATCTAATATGAATAGAAATATTTAAATGACCATTTGTGAGAACTAAGGACTGCACTATTTCAATGTTTTTATTTTTTATGCATTTATTTAATTAATATAACCATTTTTTAATGTTTATATTGCTTCTACAGTTTAAAATATTTTTCCTCTTTTTTTGTAAAATATTTTCCTCTCTAGACGAATAAATCTTCTAAATTAAACACGTCATAAAATTCTCAGCCATACAAGTTATTTGTTTCCTTAAACATTTTTTTAAATTTTGAATCTAGTGTAGGTGTCACTTCGTTGTGCTTGTGACTTAAATGTCCAATATTATGACTCCTCCAATCCTTTCTGATATGTGTAGAGTAAAATATTTTTAAAATGGAAAATAATTTCTTAAATATTTCAACAAAAACGTTCGTTTTTAATTTGTATTTATGTTATTTTCATTTATCAAATTGGAATGCACTCTGTGGTGGAGGCCCGGCAGAACTTAACGCCTTCTTACTTGTTATCCCTCTATCCCATTTTACTCCTTAACACGTTCGCTGCCATATGACCCACATTTCACATTTTTTTTTTGTTAACTGCCGCCGTATGTTAAAAAAAATTACCAGTGTGCCAAAAGGGTTTTTTTGTTTAAAAGTGTAGGTTAAGTGTTAGTGAACCGTTATGTGTCTTTAGTTTCACGTTTGTGTTGTTTTTTATGTGTTTTTAGAATGTGACCACCGGTGGGTCACACGGCACTCAAGTGTTACAGAAAAGCACATGGTGCCACGTGACCCACCGGTGGTCACAGTGATATTTTCGAGGTATTTATACATTTTGTTCTCATCTCATCAGGTTTTGATATAATAAACAGAAATAAAAGGTACTCAAAATGGCGAACAACAATTCTGGAAAAAATCCAACCCTTTTTTATGGAAAGCGAGATAGGAACGAAGGCTCCGACAGTGATGAAGTCGATTTTGAGGGATCGGATTCAGATGATTACGTTCCATCCGAGGTTGAGTCAAGTGAATCTGATTTTTCAAGAGACTCAGAACCATCGGCAGATGAAGAAGATTTTCCAGATGCCCCTCGTTTCAGCAAACTTGTGGACCCCTGTAAGTGGAACATCCTTGATTACCTTCGTTTTTGACGAAGCTCCAACATTTGGTATCCAAAGAGGGCAATCAACGTTGCGTCCCATTGATGCATTTGGGCTAATGGTCACTGAGGAAATATATCATCTTATTGTGACTCAAACAAATTTAAATGCCAATAATTTCCTACATAACAATACGATTACGCGAAAGTCTCGTACAAAGAAATGGGTAGGTACAACAGTAGCCGAAATAAAAAAATTTTTGGGATTAGTAATGTATATGGGAATCGTAAAATATCCATCCATTTCCCACTACTGGAAAACTGACCAATTCTACAAAAATTCATTCGTTCCGCAAGTGATGTCGAGAAATAGATTTCAGTTGATTTTGAAATTTATTCATTTTTCCGACAGTTCTTTGGTTGGAAGTGATCGCATAGGAAAAGTGAGTCGACTGTTAGAAATGCTAGAACACAATTTCGTAAATGCTAGACGCCCAGGTGAAATATTGGCAGTTGACGAGTCAATGATTCCTTGGCGAGGAAGACTTCAGTTTAGGCAGTATAATCCTGGGAAATCGCACAAATATGGTGTCAAAGTGTACAAACTTTGCGATCCGAGCGGCTACACGTATACAAGTTCCGTTTACGCAGGAAAAAATGAAAGTCTTCACCAAAGGGGTCAGCCCACAATGACAACATCACACAGTACACAAATTGTTCTAGATCTAGCAGATAAATACCTAGACCACGGAAGAATTTTAGCAACTGACAACTTCTACACGTCGGTTTCTTTAGCTAAAATGCTCCTTGCTCGTCAAACTCACCTTATTGGAACTCTTCGAAAAAAACCGAATAGGAAATCCCAAAGAAGTTACCATGGCTAAGCTAAAAAGATCTGAAATCATTGGGCGTGAAAATTCTTCTATTGTAATATCAAAGTGGAAGGACAAGCGTGAAGTACTTATGCTTAGCACAAAGCATTGTCTAGAGCAAGCTCCAACAGGAAAGAGAACAAGACAAGGGGAGGAAATAATGAAGCTGAAGGTAATTATAGATTACAATCATGCAAAACAAGGTATCGACGTATCCGACCAAATGGCCTGTTATTTCACCCCCTTGAGAAAAACCATAAATGGTACCACAAAATTGCGTTCGAATATCTGCTTTCAACATCAGTTGTGAACGCCTTAGTAATTTATAAAAATACTAAAAATATACCGATCCTCGAGTTCAGGCAATCCATTTGTGAAGCTCTTTGTGATATAAAACTTGAGCAGCAGCCGTCAACTTCAAATCAAAAACACAAATTGAAAGAATTCGACACAAGAGACAGTACAAACAGAAAAACAAGAAAGCGATGTTTGAGTTGTTATGACAACATAGCAAAATTTGAAGGAAGGAGCGTTGCTGCGAAAAAGGCAAAAAAGTATCAATCTTTTGCAATGATTGTGAAGGCAATCCTGCATTTTGCCTTGAATGTTTCACCAAACATCAGTAAAAATATTATTGTTTTCTTTTTCCATGAAAATGAAGTGATTTTTTTAAGTTATAAAGCCATGAAATAATTTTTCTTATATTTTTTTCCAATAAAATAAAATTTAAATAACTTCTAAAAAAGTGTCTCAAATCAGCTATTTTTTTGTATAATAAAGATAAAGCTTTCAGGTAGGTGCCAATGAAGAGAAAAAAGTGTTTGGTTTTCAGGCCGTGGTGAAAAAAGTATTATAGTATTATGTAGCGTGTGACCCACCGGTGGTGCACATGGCCTCACGGAAAAAAATCGTGTGAACCACCGGTGGGTCACACGGCACCCAATTTATATGTTTTTTTTTTATATGGTGGCAGCGAACGTGTTAAAAGTACGAATTTGGAAAAATTATTTTATATTATGTGTCTACTTAATTAGAGGAACGTACACACCGAATTTTGTGTTTCTAGCTGTTGTCGTTTAATATGTACCATTTTTATCCCTTTTTGCCCCATTTCACCCCCTACGAATTAAAATCACTTTATGGTGCACGTTTTTGTTACAGGGGGAATGCTCATACACAATATCAAGTAAGTACATGCAGACATATTGCAAAATTTGCTTAAATACTCTAAATTATTAGGGTTATTATGGGTATTTTGAGTTCTTTTTAATATTTTTGGGAATATATTTTGTTACATCGAGCAGCAGCATTTTACTACACGCGTCTGAAACTAGATACTATATGTTGATGCATGTTGCAGCAATAAACCAACGAGAAAATGGTGGAAATTTCTATAACGTACCAACGTAACGTACGTATTTTATAAATATTACTAGCTTTTTGTACCCGGCGTTGCACGGGTTTTCGTCTTCCTTATGTATATAACTTTGTATGCTCGCAATTTTTGTTTTGTATATTTTTACTTCTGTAAATTAGTTTAAATTAATACTTATTTATTTAAATTCATAAGTTACATTTTTAAAATGTAAAAACATCATGAAAATTTAAGTAATTTTTTCAGTGTTTCTTTAAAGAAAATGAAACATTTATTAGAGAGTTAATTAATTATGGTAATTATTTCTAAGAATGTATTTTGTGTCTATTTGTTAAGTTAGTCAGTATTTCATTGGAGTGCTTCGGGATACACGATATTTACAATTTGTCCACCTTGTTCAAGTAAATTAAAGTTTTAGGGTTTGAGAGCAAGCAACATATAACTGACCATGTGAAAAACATGGATTTTCCAGATTCAATCCACAAACTTCAGGTGATTGTCCTGTGCTTTGAGTAGCAATCAATGACGTTGGGCATTAGTCGCTTGACAGAAATTCTACTACAAATGCACAATCGTGGAGGACTAACATTCCTTAGGAGAATTATAGGTGTACCAAGTTTAAGAGATAACATTTGCGGCGGAATTCCTGGAAGGTTCATTCGCATTCATGATACTGTCTATCGATTTGTAATGTGTGCAATCACCTAGAAATTTGTTCAAGAATTAAATTATTAACATCGTTGTTTTTTTCAGCCGATATAACACGGACGTAAAACCACTCTTTGTTTGTGGTAATTTGTGGGAAGACTTTCTCGATTAATTGCTGAATTTATTCCTGAATGACAATTTTTGAAAATGTAATACTCCTTTTCACTGCATCAACCGATACTTTTCCATTACCAACATCCAGTAGATATTTCGAAAATATAGCTGCTGAGTCATTGTGATGCAGATGTACACGCATATTGGTGGTCAGATTAATTTTTTGTACATATCGCCAGAGATGCGGGTGCTGATTTTGGAATTACTGGAAGGGTCTGTCGGAAGTCTCCAGCTAGTAAAATAAGAGTTCCACATAATGGTTGTGTATTTGATCTAAAATCTTGAACTGTCCGATTAAGCGCTTGTAGGGATATCTTATGTCCCATGGTGCAGTCATCCCACACAATCAGATTGCATGTTTTCAGCATTTTCGCCATGCCTGAACTTTTGCCAATATTACAGGTTGGAGAATACCAAATTCCATATTCCATGGTATTTTCAACGCTGAATGTGCCGTTCGTCCTCCATCCAATAATGTAGCAGCAATACCGGGGGAAGCAATATCTAAAGCTATCCCATTTTGAGAGCGGATGTGCGCTAATACCAAAGTAATGAGAAAGGTTATAACTGTGCCTCCTGGTGCATCGAGAAAAAAAGGCCGCCGCTGTCATTTGTTACTGCAGTTATAATTTTATCAAAGGACACAATTTGCAATTAATAGAGTTTTTTTGTTGCGACAAACAAACGCAAGTCTTCAACATTGAATTGCCGTTCTCTTAGCAAATCTCAATCAGTAATGTCAACGGTAGAACGTTCAGGCACCATCAATCCAAGTTGATTAGGAGTTTTGTTGCTGATGGCTAGGAAAATGTCTTAAATTTTTATCAGCGTATCGTTGAAAATGTTAATCGCAAATGATATAGAATCGTAACGGTGCGATAATGATGCAAAATGTCCTCACTCATACCCTCTTTGAATTTTTCCCACAGGTCTTTTGGGTTAGATGGCGAGCAAGTTCTTAATATTGTCGCAATGAAGCGTAAACAATTTGATACCCATCTACTGGTACACCTTGCTGGGTTCGCCAATTGTTCATACCATGACCTCTTATATTCAAGAACCAAACCCTTACCTGAACGTAGCGGCAGAAAAAAATCGGCACGTGTTACTTTATAGTCCCTTTTTGTAGCATGACCTTTTTATAGTCAAGGGTCATCCTCTGTTCGTTACAATAAAATATTGAAGTGAATCAATGTATTTTGTTATAGTTTTAAAATATCGTTTTTGTGATGCCCATTTGTCGTGTCTTCCCCTATTATAGCCAGAAAACGTCCCCTTTCCACAGGCTAGATTTTGTGATAATTTTTATATAGTTCGTGTGGGCAGTCTCACGTCAATTTTTATCATGACCATTGTATAGTCACCATTCAGAAGCTATCCTCAGTTCATATGTTAGTCGCAACCAAATTTTCAAGAGAATCCGCACTTCGGAACGTGTTTTAAAATATAGTTTCTGTGGGCGGTGCCACGCCTCTTTTTCGTATAATGACCTTGTATATCCTGGAACCATCCCTTGCCCAGAAGTTAGCTACAGTAAAAATATAGAGCGAATCCACCCATCGGTATGCTTGTTGTCATAGTTTTAAAATATTTTTTGTGTGAGAAGTACCACCCCCTTTGTCCTATCGTGACCTAGACTATCCAGGAACCATCCTCTGTCCAAAAGATAGATACAGTAAAATTTTCAGGCGAATCGGTCCACCGGTTTGGCGTCCTATACGCAACATACAGACATACAGACACACATTGATTTTTATATATATAGATTTAATATAAGTATTGTAATTTAATTGAGAAAAATTGGTTAATATTCAATTTAAGGATACCGTCATGGGTATTCAATTCAAATTGCGTAAAGGGGAATTCGCTTAGTTGGATTTTAATGTAGGAACACCTTTTCGATGATTTTATGATTTCATTTGAAAATAATAGTGCAGATTGCTCGAAATGCTTCATCATACATAATTTGGATCTAGTGACGTGCTCCACTAAAATGACGAATTCAAGAAAGCATTTAGGTTAAGCCGTGAAATCACAGAAAGAGCTTAATAAAAATTGCCCAAAGCCTTGACCACAGTTCTTCGACAGAGTGCTCGTGGAAATTTGTTTCATCTCCATATTCAACGACAAATTTCGTGATGAATGACCTGATAGATAATTTTTCAACAAATTAACTGCAATTCCCGATGAAGCAAATGCAATTAAATGCAAAATCTATGTGAATAAAAAAGTTTTCGATTTCAACTCACACTATCACTTCCTTCATGATGTCGTACGTTTATATCCGATTTAAATGCCGAACGTTCGTTAGAATTGATTGATGGTATGGTCGGTCGGAATTATTGGGATAATTACTTCGTAGTTTCTTTTAAGAATTTTGCAGTTTTAAGTGAGATTATGAGGCGACGGTCTGCGAAGTATTCGACACATGACGTCTTTGGCTCGACCCGGTCTCGAAACTGGGTTGCACGGTCACTGGGCGGACAGCGTGGTCATAACTTGATGCTGAATATATATTCACATAAGTATTTCCGCTTTTATTTGTATACCCACCACCTTAGGATGGGAGTATATCCACTTTGCCATTCCGTCGAAAACCCCCATATATTCTGTGTCTGATGTTCTAGCTATGTCCGTCTGACTGTCTGTCCGTCTGTCTGTTGAAAGCACGCTGTCTGATAAACGAAATGAGCTAAGTTCAAATTTTCCGTCAATGTGTTTTATGGTTAAAGATTGAAAATAGGCGTAATCTGCACAGATGTAAAAAATTTCCCAACATGGACTGAAAATACCCCCTATTATATAGATTGTTTAAGCAATTTTTTGAACACTTCTGTTTTTTATACACTTGAAAATTGTTGCGAACATTCCTCTACTAACGCGAAAACACCAAAAAGTACAAAAAAGATTTAGCGGGTGAAATGGGGCAAAAAGGGGTGAAAATGGTACCAATGATACGACAACAACTAGAAACATTAAATTCGATGTGTACATCCCTATAATTATGTAGACAAGTTAAATAGAGTTAATAGGGGGATAAAAATGGTACCAACCATACCCCTGAAGTCATGAAATTCGGTGTATGCATTCATAGGACTGTGTAGACGCGAAACATAAACAAATTTTTCTAAATTTGTACTTTAAGACAGTAAATGGGGCAAAAGGGGATAAAAAGGGTAAACAGCTAAAGTGAAATAGTGAAATTGGGTGTGAACATTGCTCTGACTGATTAGATACGAAAAATAAATATATACAGTGGTGGCCACGAGTTTAGCACACTTCACATGTGTTGTAATAGCAAATAATTTGTTCTGATAATGAACTGTGCGCCAAATATTTGTTTTTTATTGTTGCTTATGGTGTGATCAGTAAGCCCTATAAATTGTTTCGTATTATTTTGTGGCTTTTTCTCGTACTCTCATGTTTTTGCAAGTAATTCGTAATCTGGGCTGGACACAAATTTAGCACATTTGATAAAAGTTGTTATTTTCTGTTTCTTTTTGCGTTTAAATTAATTAATTGGCATGTTTCGGTAATTTTTACACAAATGGAAGTTATTTTAACAAAATTTATATTTAGACATGACTAAAGGAAAATTGTACATTGAGGCGCAGCGTCAGGTTATTATGCAATTGAACGATAGTTGTACCGCTGGGGATATTGCAAACATTTTAAATTGATCCAGACATATTGTATGCAATATACTAAGCCATATTGGCACTTATGGGAGCTTCAAAAATATCGCACAATGTCCTACGCCGGGAAAAACAACCCATGAAACGGATTTTTTAATTTATAGAACCTGCGTAACAGATACATTTAAAAGCTCAACTGCGTTACAAAGAGACCTTTCGGCAAAATTTGACATTAGCATTTCCTCAAGAACCATAAGAAGAAGAACCAATGAAAAAAATTATTTGGACGCATTGTTGAACATAAGCCACACGTATCAAAACAGGTTCAAATTTCATTTGTTCAGGAGCATTTAGAAAAACCCAAGATTTTTGGGAAAATATCGCCATGATTGGCGAATCGAACACACGTCGGTTCGGATCTAGTAGAAAACAATGCGAATCGTGCCCTCCAAACATGCAGCACAACCCAAAGTATAAATATGAGACGGTAAAACTTGTTGGCGAAAATCTGATGGTGTATACTGCGTTTTCTGGACACGGTGTTGGTCCCATACACTAATGGGTCAGTATATTTTTCAAAAATCTACTTGTTGATATTATAATAACATATTCAAATAAAAACATGCCACTTATGTGGGGTTTTATGAACGACTACCAACCAAAACACACTTAACGCCAGTGAACAGCTGTTGGGAGCTGAACTGAATAGATTTTTAAAAATGGTCCAGCACAGTCACCGGATCTCAATCCTATTGACATTCCATAGACTTTAACAACATATTATATCAATAAAACCCAAAAATTCCAATGGAGCGTTTTATGTCTCTAGTGGAGAGTATATTCAGAAGATGTGCAGCTATTACTCAAAATAGTGGTTATCCAACTAAATATTAAGTTTATAATAAAATATATTGGTTAGTTCAGTTTTTTCCGGTTTGATTAAAGTTTTTATAATTTGTGCTAAATTACTGTCTAATCACTTTTCATATTATTTGTACTTTAGATTGAATAAAACTAAAATGCCACATAAGAACTGAACAAAATCAACGTTAAATGGTTATTTTATCCTACGTAATATTTCAGAAAAATACCGGACAAAAAACATGAAAAGAAGTTGAAATATTTGATTTATAAAGTTACATGTGGTGAATGTGCTAAATTCGTGTCCACCACTGTATTTCGATATTCGTACCTTTAGGATCAAAGCGGGAAAAAATGTGTACCAAGCAAACGAATGTACCTAGAATCTAGAAATTAGATGTGTACATTCCCGCAACATAGAGAATCATTGATTTTTTTACTTTTTAGTCACTTTGTCTGTAGCTGAATCAAGAAATTGCAAATGGGAAAATGTTTCTCCCTAATGACGCCTGATAATACACACAATATTTAGGGCACTTTTTTGAAGATTGCTGCCTCATATTTTTGATTACAATGCAATTTATTTAAAACAGTGCGTATAAGTATGTCTAATATTTTGAAATAGTAAACAAATATAGTAATGTACATTAGAGCGTACCAGGTTACAAGTAAAAAAAAAAAAGTTCGCCGTACACCTTCGAATATGAAGTATTATTGAAAGGTAGTTTCAAAAAAATTTTTTTTATTTTTTTATGCCGAACGTAGGGGTCGCGCTTTTACATTTTTCTATATAACTTCTGCATTTATAAACGGATTTTAAAGTGTGATACATCGATGTTTTTGTCCGATTTTTTTGTCTTTGAAGTCATTGAGCTCAAACATGATTCATGATTTTTTGCGAGCTTTAATTTTCGATTATTAGAGTGGTACATTAGGGTAGTAGCAACTGAGAAATGATGGGTAAGTACCAGAAGGGGGTGCTTGAGCTCAATGACTTCAAAGACAAAAAAATCGGCCTCGTCGAGACAAAAACATCGATGTATCACACTTTAAAATCCGTTTATAAATACAAGTTATATAGAAAAATGTAAAAGCGCGACCCCTACGTTCGGCATAAAAAAATAAAAATTTTTTTTTTGAAACTACCTTTCAATAATACTTCATATTCGAAGGTGTACGGCGAACTTTTTTTTTGAGGTACGCCCTAATGTACATACAACATATTACAATTTACCTAATATGATTCCGAACTTCTATGTAAAACCGACCGCCACTAATCTGCCGGTAATACTGTGGAATGCACTCCGTGGTGGAGTGTATAGAAGATTCGACCCGGTCGAACTTAACACCTTTTTGCTTGTTATTTAAAAGATTGTAATCTTAAAACTTCAAAATGCAAAGTCCAAATAATTTGTTTAATAAATAATATTATTTGTACCTAGAGCGAAAAGTTGGTAGAAGTAAGGATAGCGGAAAATCAACGTCTCTTTTCACTTCTACATAAAATAATGTTGGTTCGCATATTGACGCTTTTATTATACCCTACACCACTTCGTGGTCTAGGGTATTATAAGTTAGTTTCGTGCCAAATGTTTGTAACGCCAAGAAATAATCGAGCTAGACCCACCTTTAAGTATACCGATCGGCTTAGAATCACCAGCTGAGTCGATTTAACGATGTCTGTCTGTCCGTCCGTCCGTCTGCTGTCCATCTAAGCTTGTTCGCACTCTACAGGTCGCAATTGTTGTCCGATTGCCATGAAACTTGGCAGATTTTTTTTCTGGCCAAGGACCATCGGTATTGAATTTGGAGGAAATCGGTTCAGATTTAGATATAGCCCCCATACAAATGTCGCTCCCGATTTTACATTTTCCGCTCTAGAAACAACATATTGTACCCGATTTTCTTTAAATTTGGCAGAACATCTTATAATCCAACTAGAAACACGTATACAAAAATTGGGTAAGATCGGTTCAGATTTAGATATAGCCCCCATACAAATGTCGCTCCCTATTTCACTTTTTCCGCTTTAGAAACCACATATTGTACCTGATTTTCTTTAAATTTGGCAGAACATCTTATAATCCAACTAGAAACACCTATGCAAAAATTGGGTACGATCGGTTCAGATTTAGATATAGCCCCCATACAAATGTCGCTCCCGATTTGACATTTTCCGCTCTATAAACGACATATTGTACCCGATTTTTTTTAAATTTGGCAGAACATCTTATAATCCAACTAGAAACACGTATGCTGAAATTGGGTAAGATCGGTTCAGATTTAGATATAGCCCCCATACAAATGTCACTCCCGATTTGACATTTTCCGCTCTAGAAACGACATATTGTACCCGATTTTCTTTAAATTTTGCAGAACATCTTATGATCGAACTAGATACACGTATGCAAAAATTGGGTAAGATCGGTTCAGATTCAGATATAGCCCCCATACAAAAGTCGCTCCCGATTTGACTTTTTCCGCTCTAGAAACCACATATTGTACCCGATTTTCTTTAAATTTTGCAGAACATCTTATAATCCAACTAGAAACACGTATGCAAAAATTGGGCAAGATCGGCTCAGATTTAGATATAGCCCTCATACAAATGTTGCTCCCGAATGTTTAACCGATTTTGGCCAAACTTTACATATTATATTTCACCAATAAACATACATGGTGAAAGCGGGCCACATCGTTCCTGGTTTCGATATACCCCCATACAAATGTCCTTTCCGATTTAACATTTTTTGTCAAACCAATACATTTACAGGATTCAAAAATCCTTCCCGATTTCACTTTTTGAATGAATTGAATTGTAGTGAGATATATAGTCGGCTCCATCCGTCTTTAGCCTTTAAATACTATTGGGGAGATGCCCATATGTCCATACTTTGGTATAACATAAATGGGGCCCATTCTGCTCTATTACAGCTCTAGAAACTACATCTTACCTCGGATCTTCATCAAATTTTGCAGATCATTCTATGTTTCAACTATGAATACCTACCGTGAATGAGAAATCTATTGGCGCATGTTTTGGCACAGGCCTCAAAGTTGTTATAGGCCCCCTTCAAATGTCCGTCCGATTCATCCAATTACTGTATTTGTCTTTGGATCTTGATCAATTTTTCCAGATCATGTTATATTTACTTTACTCGGAATATCTGCTGGAAAATTGGATCAATTACATTATTATTTACCATATTCATTAAATTTGACTAAAGATGAATTTATAGTATAGTTTATATGAACTAATTTTCTAATTTTCTTTATAACTTTATTTTGGGTTCGGGCTATTACCGGTTCATTCGTTTAAAACTATTTTGTGCTTCAATAATTTCACTAGCTTCTAGATTTGTAAGACCTTGTGCAAGATTTCTTTTTTTTATTGTATTTTGCTCTGGATTGGTTTATCCTACTACAACATTAAAATTGAAGGCAGTGTTTATATATTACTAGCTGAACCCCCGCCCGCTTCGCCAGGCAGATAAACAGACGGAAATTAAAATCAGGTTTCATGGTGTTTTTCTTGTGATCGGTAATATATGCACCACTTATAATCAATGGATATGTTCCATGGAGAATATGGAAGAACATAACTTTAGTTTACGGTGAAAAAAGGAAGAATGGTCGAAAATCAAATTTATTTAAGTTGAGTGTGATTCTCCTCCTTTCCATAACCAAAACTATAAACTTCCTACGTAAGAAGAACTTACTTAATCGAATAGCTGGAATTCAAATGTACTACATTCAGAACATATAAAAAGTCACTCACATTGTTCACTAGTCAGAGAACACAAAAACTAAAAAAATATTATAATTTCCATTTTCTTGACTTAAGTCGGCTTTTGACGAATGAATATTCATTTTTTTTGTAACCTTTCTTTACTATTGTGCTAAAATATCCAAAGAAAACGTGTAATTTTACAAAATACAAATAAAAAAAATTCCCATCTTTCAAATCCCGCCCATTTGTATATTGTCTAAAAAGGTTACAAATAAATTAACTCACACAACAATATAGGAATCTCGGTGTCGAATATACTCTAAAACAAGTGTTAATTTCGAAAGGGAAGGGACACTGCCACTTACCGCCCATCTTTGCACAACTATTTACACTGGATCTACTAACACAAATTTTCATCACTCTAGGTGTTATAGAAATGACAATATTCGATAATAGGTTTTAATTTTGTATGTGAGATACCACACTTACTTTTCCAATACCGCCCATTTTTTGCACAACTACGCAGGTTTATGCTAGGTGCACTCAGCACTGTAGCTGTTATAGAACTGAATATATTCGATAATAGGTTTTAACATCGTATGGGAGGTACCACGCCCACTTTTCCAAAACCGCCCATTTTTGGCACAACTACGCAGGTTTAAGCTAGATGCAATCACATAAAATTTCAGTATTGTATTTGTCCTACAACTAAATATATTCGAAAATGGGTTATAACTTCGTATGGGAGGTGCCACGCCCACTTTTCCAATACCGCCCATTTTCGGCACAACTACGCATATTGATGCTAGATGCACTTACACAAAATTTCAGCACTCTAGGTGCCATAGAACAGACAATATTCAAAACTGGGTTTTAACTTCGTATGGGAGATACCACGCCCACTTTTCCAATACCGCCCATTTTAGTCAAAACTGTGCAGAATAATAATTAGTGAACTTTCTCAAAAATTCAAGACTCTACCCGCAACAGTACTCCTAATATGCTAATTTATAAAAAAAGGAATAAAATCCAAATTGGTAGGTGCCACGCCCACTGAAAATATCAAAAATGTATATAGCCTATTTTCACCACCGGTTCAGCATGAACATACTGTGAAAATTTCAAGAAGATCGGTTTAGTAGTTTAGGCTGCAGTAAAGAACAAACAAACAAACACAGATTCATTTATATATATATAGATTATAAAACAGGTTTATTGTGTTAAACAACGAAAACTAGAACAATATTTGATGGTTATTTTCTATTCCCGGGATGAGGAATATTGCTTTCCCAAGTGACAGCAATGTTATTGTTTTTTTAGTTTTCTTTTGCCTGGCTTTGTGCAATTCAATTGAGCGAAATGGCAAATTTACTCAACGCCAATGTTTAAGAATCTATTTCGTCTATTAAGTGTTTATAAGTAATAGTTGAGTTAACTAGAAACACAAATGCCAGCTGTATACTATGCAGAATTAAGAAACAGTTTTAATTGTAGTATTGTATACAGAGCTCGAGTCATTCACAGTCATTTTGTCGATTGTTTGTTTTGGTATCAGCGTAAATAGTGTTACTCCTATACATGTGTACATTAAGCTGGGTCGCGGTCCATACAAATGGAAAAACAATTTCCAGTCACCCCACGAAAAAATGTTTGGATTATTTAATAATGATTTGCAAAATATTTCTGTCTTAGATCAATCCGTCTGTGAGGTAAACGCTCCTGAAAACAAAACTATAAATCATGTTTTCCCCTTGTAACTTTTTTATGTTGCACTTTTGAACAAAATGGTTAATAAACCCTTGAAAGCACTTTAAATATACATTGTTATTCTTGTCTTAAAGTCACTTATTTCTCGAATTATAGCTGATATCAATACATTTCGAATGATGCCTAAATGATGAACATTGGAAGGAAATTGACGACGCAGCGCTCGTTCTAAAATGAGAATAAAAATTTATATTTAAAGTGCTATTAATTCAGAGAAAATTTGGACAAGAATGATACATAAAACATATTTTTTAGTGGTGTTTCAGCAGCGTTTAGTCACAGACGGCTTAACCCAGCGTCAAAATATTTTACAGATCAGCATTAGGCAATCCAATCTTCATTTATGGGAGTGACCGCAGCTACTTACTTTTGTGACCCATCCTAATGTACATGATACACGAAAGTCAGGCGGCCAAGCCTTTCAAATTCAGGAAACCACAAAACGTTGCACAGACACAGACCAAAGTAAATAAACCCCATAACTCGTATGGACAGACAGACGTTTAGCAGACAGTCGGACAGACATTTTACTTTCGAATTATGTTAAAATCCTTTTAGTGTGTCAAAATGATTCATAAATTTACATTTCAAACATTTTTTGATAATCAGTAGTGTCGTTTATTACGACTTTTGTCAATAGCGGGCCAACCCAAAATATTCGCGTTCCTGTAGTTAAAGAGGAGCAACCGATTATAATATATTCATCCTAAACAGGAGAATGTTTTCATTTCTGGGAAATTTGAAATATTTTTACATTAGATGTTCGATAATGGCTTATCTGTTAGGTCCACTGACAATATAGCCATTAATTAACGTCAATATAAGAAATTTGTGTTGTAAAAAATACACTCAAGGTTGGAACGATATCTTAATAACACCGGAGTACAAATAATATAAAACTTTTCAAATTATTCATGCAATAAAAGAACGCAAAACAGCGCTTTAAGGCACTACTTGCACACCCGACCACGTAAACCGACACACTGTGGAGCCTCTGTACGGAATCAGTGGCAAAAATCAAAAAATTGATAACAGCTTTTGGTAAAACTAATAATAGAGAACCAATTAATAGAGAACTTATTATCGATCAATAATCCGAAAACAGATTCAAAATCGGACAAAAATTGTGGTTTATAGAGCCGCTCAAAGTTGATTAATTTCTTCAGAACTGAAGAAAAAGTGAAAAAAATTAAGATTCATAATTGAGTTACAGTCAAACAATCTACACAATTTTTACGTCTTTGGTCTCGTTTGAAATGTACTTTAATTGAATAAAACAAATATTGGTGGTTTCCGAGGCTTAGTTACCCAAAAATCGCGGTAGTAAAAAAACACTATATTTTGATTGTTTTTCAACATTGGTGGAATAGAACTAAAAAAGTATTGATAAGTTTTGGAAAACATTACTTTTAGGTGATTTAGTACTCATTACTCTGTCGTATTCAATTAAAGTTGGCTGCGTGTTATTACAATAAAAGTGTGGCAGTGTTTTCTCTTACAAGACACCGAGTTTTCTGAAATTCTGTGAGTTCGTTAAGTTTTCAATTACGTAGGCAAGATAAAAATCTCTAAAAATTAGAATCCAATATATATATTCCGTTATATTGCAATAAGAATTTTCAAATTTTGTGTGAGTTCATTGAGTATTAATGTGCAAATTTGTGTGTGGACGTGGTACCTCTCACATAAAGTAAATATATATCCCTATTAATACTATAAAAACGTTTGTCTCTTTTTGGAACTTCACACAGATAGTATCAAAGGCTATATATTAAAAGAACAGGCAAGGTGGCGGGAGGGGCGTGGTAAAACTGTTTTTGAATACCTTTATAAAAATTAGTACATATATATTACTGAGCACGAAAAAAAAAAACAATATAAACCCGAATTTTTATTTTTCGGTATGTGTTTTTTGTCTGGAGAAGAGCAAAAATAAGTGAAAAATGATTAGTTTGGTAACAAAAAATGTAAATGTAAACTAACTAGAAATATAATGTTTTTGAAAAGAAAGAAACACCATATTAGACGTCTGCTTTTAAAGCTACCAGTAAGTCTAGGATCGAATGCCTAGTGTCATTTTAAATGTCTTTATGATGTCTTCTTTGCAACAAACTTTTTCTTTTGTAAATGTGTTCACCAGTTATGATTTTTGCAACGGAAAAAGTCAAAAGGCCCCACTGTGCGACGACAACAATATATAGTATAGTAGTGTTCTTATTTCACTGTCATAGTAAATTCATTAATCAATCAATTATTAGAAATAGGGTACTAAATCAACTAAAAACCAATTATTTGGATCTATTTAAAAATTCTTTCAATTAAATAATTTCATATCTGTGTGGAAGAAAATTGTCAAGGTTTTATGAAAGACAAGTAAAAACGGCGTTAAGTTCGGCCGGGCCGAACTTTATATACCCTCCACCATGGATTGCATTCCACAGAGGTTGTCGGTTTTCGTAGAAGTGCAGTAATATTGCAGGAAAATATAATTTTTTTAATATAGCCAAACCAAATACAAATATTGAAAAAATTATTTTATAAATAAATATAATATTTTAATTATTTCAATCCACGCTTATAAGGTAATGCTACCAATGCGTCAATTCAAAAAATAAATATTCTTATATTTATATTTTCAAAGCCAAAAATATTGGTAGATAGTGGGTGCTACAGTTGGTTGTATTTCCATTCTATTTTAATTCCAAAAGTACAAATTTTGAAAATCCATTATCAGACGTACATAGTGCAAAATAACCTCACTTCATGATTCAACCAATTTTTGCCGTAAAGGAAAAAGTACGAATTTGAAAAAAACTTTTTATTTTGCGTGTCTATGCAGTCAGAGGAATGTATACACCGAATTCAATGATTCCAGCTGCGCCCATTTGGTTGGTACCATTTTTACCCCCTTGACGTTTCTACGCAATTAGAATTTCATCATTCTAGCTGTAGTCGTTTAGTTGGTACTATTTTTATACCTCTGTACCATTGCAACCTTTGAAAGTGCTAATTTCAAAAAATTCGTCTATTTTCCGGGTCTACGCAGTCAGAGGAATGTATACTCCGAATTTCATGTCTCTAACTGCGGTCATCTGATTCGTACTATTTTTATTCCCTTTTTTTCATTTTAACCCCAAAAAGTACGAATTTCGAAAAATCAGTTTATTTTCCGTGTCTACACACTCAGAGGAATGTATACTCCGAATTTCATGACTCGTGCTGCGGTCATTATATTGGAACTATTTTTATCCCCTTTTTTCATTTTAACCCCAAAAAGTACGAATTTTGAAAAGTCCTTGCATTTTACTTATCTATGCAATCAGAGGAATGTATACACCGAATTTCATTATTCTTGGTACAGCCGTTTAGTTGGTACCATTTTTATCCCTCTATTCCTATTTTACACCTTAAAAATATGAATTTGGAAAAATACTTTTATATTATGTATCTACTCAATTAGAGGAATGTACACACCGAATTTCGTGTTTCTAGCTGTTGTCGTTTAATATGTACCATTTTATCCCTTTTTGCCCCATTAAGAATCACTTTATGGTGCACGTTTTTGCTATAAGGGGAATGCGCATACCAAATATCAAGCAAATATTAACAGACATATTCAAAAAACATTCTTAAATACGCTAAAATATTAGGGATTATTATGGGTATTTTTAGTGCTTGTGAGGGAAAAAATTTTCCCAACCGATATACGACTATAAGACACATTTATGGAAAATTTGAACGTTCTAGCTCCTTTCGTTTAGATGCTAGCGTGCTTTCAACAGACGGACGGACATGGCTAGATCGTCTTAGAATTTTATGACGATCAAGAATATATACTTTAAAGGGTCTCAGGTTGATATTTCAAGGTGTTACAAACGGAATGACAAAGTTAGTATACCCCATCCTGGAGGTGGAGGGTATAAAAATAGAAAAAACTTTTGTATAGAAGAAATGTCAATTACGAAATATTATGTAAATTAATGCAAGTATTAATGAACTTGTAAAAAGGCACTTCAATGTGTATAGAAAATACTTGAATAGTAATCTGAGAAGTTTGCGAGACGTTATACCAGATTATATATACACTCTGAAGCATAATCATTTGTTGGAATTACTGGGGAAAATTTTGCCCAGTTTAACTATAACTTATTGTACTTATTTTAAGTTATTTTTTTAATATAAAGTAAAATGTTAGTCAGTTTAAGTATAAATTTACGCCGCACAGTGATTCATGATCAAAATCCAATATTCAATAACTTTTGTTCTAGAAAACATTTTTGAGTTTTGTAAGGGCTGAAACTAGACAAGAACCAAGGAGAATATATTCTTGAAATTAGGCCAAAGTTGACTACTTTTCGCGTTTTTCTATCTTAAAAAAAGTAAAATTTGTATAATTTTTTTTCATAATGCGCAGAGTTAATGAGCAGAAATGAGAAATTCGCGTTTTGAAAAAAAATCGG